>OY288239.1:64681548-65021548 GCA_958450325.1 Agrostemma githago | reverse complement strand
GACCACCTGGAGCCAGGGGGCGAAAGCATGCTGGTAGACTTGGAGACAGGTAGGCAGGTCCTGATAGGAGCCGACCTGGAAAAATCCTACCAGGCTGAACTGGTCAAGCTGCTAAAAGAAAACAAAGACGTATTTGCCTATTCTGCAGACGAGATGCCCGGCGTTGATCCATCATGCATCGTTCACAAGCTGAATGTAAGCATGGATGCTCGCCCTGTAAAACAGAAGAAACGAAACATGTCTGCGGAAAAAGACGCAGCAATCAAGGAAGAAATTGAAAAACTCTTGAAAGCAGATTTTATTGAGGTCTGTGACTACCCGGAATGGTTGGCGAATGTAGTCATGGTTAAAAAGTCGTCAGGCGCATGGAGAATGTGCGTAGATTTTACAAACCTCAACAAGGCATGCCCGAAAGACTGCTATCCGCTCCCCAGAATCGACCAACTGGTAGACTCCACCAGTGGTTACTCCATGCTGAGCTTCCTAGACGCCTTTTCAGGGTATCATCAAGTATACTTGTGGCAGCCGGACAGGGTGAAGTGTGCGTTCATCACCAGTTCAGGCACCTACATGTACAAGATGATGCCATTCGGGCTCAAAAATGCAGGGGCTACATACCAGCGATTAGTTGATAAAGTGTTCGAGAAACAAAAAGGCAGAAACATCGAGGCTTACGTTGATGACGCCATCGTGAAAAGCAGAGAGGACAGAGAGCACCTGATAGACCTACAGGAAACCTTCTGCTCCCTGCGCGCCTACAAAATGAAACTTAATCCAAAAAAGTGTACATTTGGAGTCCGCTCCGGCAAATTCCTGGGGTTCTTGGTCAGCTCTCGGGGGATAGACGCCAACCCTGAAAAAATTCAGGCAGTTCTAGACCTCCCTGAGCCCAAGACCATTAGAGACATCCAGCGCCTGACGGGCCGCATGGCCGCCTTAGCACGGTTCGTCGCCCGATCAGCAGACAAGGCCACTCCTTTTTTCAAGATACTGAAAGGGAACAAACAGTTCAAGTGGGAGAACGAGCAGAAAGAGGCCTTTGAGCAATTGAAGGACCATCTTAAGAGGCTCCCTACCCTGGCAAGACCAGTAGCAGGAGAAAAACTTTTCCTCTACATTGCAGTGACCAATATAACTGTCAGCGCGGTCATCTTACGAGAAGAGGCAGGCGCCCAGCAACCTATATACTTTGTAAGTCATGCGCTGGGGGCAGCTGAGAAGAATTATCCGATGGTCGAAAAAGCCGCCTACGCGGTCATAATTGCTGCCAGGAAGCTCAGACCTTACTTTGACGCGCATCCAGTCGTAGTCCTCACCGACCAACCCCTGGAGAAGGTGTTGGAAAAATTTGAAAAATCAGGGAGATTGTTGAAGTGGGCAATTGAGCTGAGTGGGCTAGGTATATCTTACCAGCCGAGAACAGCCATCAAGGCCCAAGCCTTGGCAGATTTTCTGGCTGAGTGCTCCCATTCTGGGGAGGAAGAAGCCCCTACCGAGGAATGGATCGTGCATACTGACGGATCCTCGACAGCCAATGGCGCAGGCGCAGGCGTCGTGCTAACCAGCCCAGGAGGGACTGACTTTGAGCATGCTCTCAGATTTGTTTTCCCAGCATCAAACAATGAAGCAGAGTACGAAGCAGTACTCGCAGGCGTCAGGCTAGCTAAAGCCGCAGGAGCAGAACGAATTGTCCTGGCGACAGACTCCCAGCTCATCGCCAACCAAATCAGTGGAGAATACGAAGCAAGAGACCAAGCAATGGCCACCTACCTGGAGATGGTGAAGGGAGAGTTATCCGGCCTAAAATCATATGAGGTCAAACAAATCCCCCGATCCCAGAACAACAGAGCAGACGCCCTGTCAAAACTGGCAAGCTCCAGTCTACAGGACATCCGGAGATCAGTGTGGGTCGACGTTTTACACGAGAAGTCCACTAGCCCCTGTCAAACGATTAATATCGTGGAAGAAGAGCTGGAAAGCTGGATGACTCCCTTCATCCAGTACAAGAAGCACGGTATCTTACCATCGGACTCGTCACAAAAAAGGAAGATACAGGCTAAAGCAGCCTGGTTCATACTCATTAATGAAGAACTTTACAAAAAGTCTTTTACTTATCCCCTGCTCAAATGCCTGCGGGCAGATCAGGCCGCTGAGGTATTGGAGGATATCCACTCAGGGATTTGTGGGCATCACATTGGTAGGAGATCGCTGGCCCACAAGGCCCTCAGGGCAGGCTACTACTGGCCTACCATGCTGGCAGATGCCAAGAGCCTGACACAGAAATGCAGAAAATGCCAACTCTTTGCCCCATCGATCCATGCCCCGGCCCAGGAACTCAGGCCAATCCTATCCCCCATCCCCTTCGCTCAATGGGGGATGGACATTCTAGGACCCTTCACGGTGGCCACAGGGGGCAGAAAATTCTTGATTGTCGCCATAGACTACTTCACCAAGTGGGTAGAAGCCGAAGCAGTGCCCAACATCACTGAGCCGGCGGTCAGGAAGGTGGTCTGGCGAAATATCATCACCAGGTTCGGTCTACCAAAGATGTTGGTATTTGACCATGGCAGGCAATTTGACAATGATCCGCTGAGAATCTGGCTGGAAAGCCACAACATCTCAGTCGCCTACTCAACTGTCTGTCATCCTCAAACCAACGGACAGGCGGAAGCAGCCAACAAACAAATCCTGAACGGCCTGAAGAAAATGGTGGATGACTGCAAGGGTAGGTGGGCTGACGAACTCCCCAGCATACTCTGGTCAATCCGAACTACCAGAAAAGAGTCTACAGGCCAGACCCCGTTTGGTCTGGTATATGGAGCAGAGGCACTATTGCCAATTGAGGCAAGGATCCCCTCTCTGCGCTCCCTGCAGTACGAGCGGGCTGAAAACGAAGCTGCAATGGTCGAAGCCTTGGACCTGGTGAATGAGTTAAGGGAAGAAGCCAGTACCAACATCGCTGCCTACCAGCAGCGAATGAGGAAAGCTTTCAACAGCAAAGTGCGACAGAGGAATTTCCAGATGGGCGAGCTGGTTCTAAGAAAGACGCAGGCGATTGGGAAGTCAAGAGAACATGGAAAGCTGAGTGCCAACTGGGAGGGCCCATACCAAGTAACTCGGGTTCTGGGGCCAGGCACATACAAAATCGCCAACCTTGAGGGACAAGAGCTACATGCTCACTGGAATGCAGACACACTAAAGAAATATTACGTCTGAACAAGAATACAGGCAGTTTTTACTTTTACTAAAAAAGGCGGAGGACGGTCAAAAATGTCGACGGCTCCGACCACCCCAATGTCAAAAAGAAAATTTTTAAGAGAAATGAGAAGATACAGATTTATACTCGTTGCCTGTTCACACTCGCGTCTTTCACACACAAACGAGCAGGGGGCAATAGGGCGAGGCCCCCCTGTTGCCGAAATTGGGAAAAGTGAACCCCCCAACGCAAATCAAAAGCCACCCTGCTTACCTTTGGGCAAGCAGAGGACAGGCTGTACTAACAAGGACTGGGGGCAAGCCCCCCAACCTTGTATAAAAAACGCAAAAGCTACCCTGCTTACCTCTGGGCAGGCAGGGGGCAGGCCCCCTGGACTTTGGACAAAAGCCAGGGACATGCCGTACTAACAAGGACTGGGGGCAAGCCCCCCAACCTTGTATAAAAAACGCAAAAGCTACCCTGCTTACCTCTGGGCAGGCAGGGGGCAGGCCCTCTGGACTTTGGACAAAAGCCAGGGACAGGCCGTACTAACAAGGACTGGGGGCAAGCCCCCCAACCTTGTATAAAAAACGCAAAAGCTACCCTGCTTACCTCTGGGCAGGGAGGGCGCAGGCCCCCTGGACTTTGGAAAAAAGCCAGGAGCAGGCCGTACTAACAAGGACTGGGGGCAGGCCCCCCAACCTTGTATAAAAAACACAAAAAGCCACCCTGCTTGCCTCTGGGCAAGCAGGGGGCAGGCTCCCTGGACTTTAAACAAATGCCAGGGGCAGGCCAGACTAACAAGGACTGGGGGCAGGCCCCCCAACCTTATATAAAAGTGAAACAAACAGGAACCCTCCTACCTACAGGCAGGCAGACTGCGAATCAAGTTCGTGAAGAATCAAAATATACAAAAGCAAACAGAAAATTCACATATAAAAGAAAAAGTAGTATCAAAAGCAATACAGGACAAGAGTTTTCAAAACAAACGGTTACAATCAAGAGTACGGCAGCCGGCCACCAAAGGGCTCGCCGCGCAAAGAAGTAAGGAAATTAAAACGTTGGCACAGGCGCAGCAGGGGACGAGCAAGAGCCCTCTGAGGAAGACTGCCCTCCATGTTAAGCAGGAGGAGCGTCTGGGCCGAAAGCAGCAGCTCCCTCAGACAGCCTGCGCATTTGAGCTTCATCCTTAGCAGTATAAAGGGCTCGGAAAGCATCTTCGTCGAAACCAGGGAACATCTCCCTGACAGCTTCCATGACAACCCCCAGGCAGGAGTTAGCACCATTAACGAAGCCCGCCGACACAGCCATTTCCACCTCCTGAAGAATCTCATCCCTCTCTTTCTCCCAATCCTCGGTCTTCGCCGCCAGATCGCCGAGGGCCGCCTGCAGATCAGAGTTTGCCTTGGAAAGGCGCTCCCCGAGGTCAATAACGCTCTTCTTAGCATGGTCCAGTTCAGCCAAAGCCTTTCTGGCCTGCTCCAATTCAGCAAAGGCCTGCTGTGCTCTCTTGGACTCCTCCCCCAGGCGAGACACTTCCCTGGTAGCCTTCTCGCTCTCAGACTTCCAGTGGATCGCCTGACCCCTGGCCTCCTCTAGCTCAGTCTCCTTTCGCCAGCTGATCCTTCAGGCTGGCAATGAGAGCAACGTCCCTCTCAACTGCAGAAAGGCGGTCAGAGTTGGCCAGTTCCTCATCGCTCAGGCGACTGAGGGCAGCCAGCTCCGCGGAAGCCTGCATAATTCGGGAGGTGCGCTTAATGTACTGGGTCACTTGACTGGTAGCAGACTTGACAGTCTTGAGAAGATGGTCTGTTAGAACTGCCCCTGAGTCGGAGAGTAGGGCGGAAACATCTTGGCTGTCGCCTGCATTATAGTGGAACTCAACGTTCTCCTCAGAGAAGAGGGTGGCGGGAATCTCCGGAGCAAAACGCTTGGGTTCAGGCGTGGAAGTCTCCAAGTCCACCACCTGGTCAGCACTGGGAGCCTCCCGACTCCTCTTTCTAGTCAGTGCCCGGGGGGTACTCTCCCCAGTCTCCTCGGAACCTGCGGCCCGCGACCCCGGGGGAATATGAACCCCTGCTGAAAGGCCCTCTTGCCTGCCAACAGGCGAAGGGGTAGCCTCGAAAGCAATCGCCTTCGCAGCTGGAGAGGGGGTGGCCTCAGAAACCGCCGTCTTGGCAGGCGTGACTCGAGGAGGAGGGGGAAGCCTTGGCCTACTGAATGACAGGCCCTTCAAATGCTTCATCAGATTCTTCTCGCCTCTCTTAAAACCAGGGGGAAGAGAAGGGCGACTTAGGATAACAGTGAGATTCTCGTCCAAGCCCAGGCGTCTCACCTCCCCTTTTCTCCAAATAAAAGTGGCAAGAGCTGCAGGACAAACAAACGGGCTGTCAAGGCATTTTCAAAAGAAAAAAGAGTAAGAAAGAATCACCAGCACTCCTGAACTACCTTTATCTAGACCCGGATTCATGCCCAACCGGGTCAAATAATTGTCAGTCGCTATAAGCTCCGCATGAGGGAGCCATAAGGTGGGGCCATACACCCCATACTTGTTAGTGTGGCCAGCAAAGTAGGCCGCCAACTCCTTCTCCTTCTCACTTAGCTTAACCTCCAAGGCCTTTCCACCCACGCCAGGGTGGTACTCCTCAGGGGTCTCCATCCTGGTGTGGACATGGTTCCTGAAATGACGAGGAATCCTCCACCCATGGATGCTGTGTATGTAAAGGAAGTTGTTCTTCCAGTCCCTCAAGCTGTCCATACCAGGCCACACCAAACAATGTCCCTTCTGCCTCAAGAGGGACCAATAACCAGGGGAGCCCGTACTCCTAGAAGAAACCATCTGTAAACCCACCATAAACCGCAGGGCGTCGATGGAAGGCTCCATGCGGTGGAAAAGACAGGTCCAGACATATGAGATCAGCGCCCTGACAGCTGTGGCTGTCAGCTGGGCGACGGCGACGTTCATGCGCCTGAAGATCTCCTCTAAAGCAGGATGGAGGGGAAAGCGAAGGCCAAACTCTAAACATTTATGGTAAACCGCTATGCACCCATCCGGGGGGTTGCATACAGTATCCTTTTCGCCGGGGACAACAACTGTATACCCCTCCCCGAAGTTATAGAGCCGCTCAATCACAACGGCGGCGTTCTTAGCAAGGATCACCTCCCGATTTTTCGGGTCAGGGAAAGTACTCAGAGGGATGCGGTATTTAGCCCTGTCTAAATAGTAAACCCTACCCCTTTCCCGACGAACGAGGGGGCCGGAAGTTCGGGAAGGGTTAACTTCCAACGCCTCGTCGTCCGAGTCGATAGCATCAAATGAAGGGGGGTCAGGAGAATTACCGCCCCCACTGCCCGCCGAGTGTTCTTCCTCAAGACCAACCTCCCTAGAGGAGGAGGCAAAATCCATCCCTTCTCCCCTCTTTGATGGGTCGATAAGGGGCAAAATCCTTTCACGGGTTCTAGACATGTTACTCTAAAAAAGATGCGGAAAAAAGGAAATCGAAGAGAGAAAAAGAATGGAGGATGAAAATCTGACCTAGGATCGCCTGACAGCACGTCACAAGCCCAAAGGAAGAGTCTCAGGGAAATGGGGGTGCAAGGTAGGATACGATCCGTCAATACTCCAGGGTTTTTGACAAGATAGAGAATGAGGGAATGTCAAAGGAAAAGAAAGATTGGAAAAAATGAAAGAATGAATAACTGACCGCTTTTATAGAAAGAAAGGCATGCCAAGAGTCGCCCAACCCTCAAGAATTCACCCAAGGGCTGCGGTCCACGTGTCGCCCCTAGGGGGGCTTGCTCTAGGCAGCTTCCCAAGAAAAACCTCGGGAGGACCAAAGGGTGTCAGAGGATTGGTCACCCTATGACGTCCCCCAAAAAAAAAAAAAAAAAAAAAAAATCGTAACACACAAACGCATCGCCTGATCTTCATTTCATTAAGCCTTACAAAAGAAAGTTACATCTTAAGACAGATACGAAAAGAAAAATACATAAGGCCCAAAGTTTCGGCCTGACAGAAATCAAACGCCCCGCCACGCAGGCCTAGTCATCGCCCAAATCTGGGGAACAATCCCCAGGGCTGCCTGGACTCCCGAGAGCCGAACCCCAGTCCCAGTCTGGGGAGCCCTGGAAAGGGTCATCAGAAGCTCTGTCTTCATCCCTGTCGCTCAGGCAGCCAAGACCCTCGCTGTCATCAGAGTCATGGCTGCTATCTTCCCAGTCCCTCCCAAAGGGAACGGCCCGGGATTCGTCGCAGGTGCGATAGCCTGTCTTCTTCACAGGCGAAGAGGGGCCTGAAGCCAAGGAGGAATCAGTGTCAGAGTTGAGGTCAAATTGCTCAGGGTGCAGCCATGGAAAGCACTCATGGCATCCCCTGTCATAACAGCCCCCTCCCTGGGAGCAACGCCTAAACCTAGGCGCAGCAGGAGGCGAGGACCTCCTAGGGCGTTTGCCCATCCTAACAGAGGCCTTCTGATTCCTCCGGCGAAAATGAAGTCGTGAACGGCGACTCCGGCGAACAGCTAGGTAAGCAGCACGAGCATATTGAAGCCTCCAAAAACCTCTGAAGATGAAAGTAACATGCCTAACTCCACGACGAGTTACACTTTTTTTGATCCAAGCCATGATTAAAGACAAAGAATGAAGATTGGAAATGGGTCATAAAATTAGTGAAGGAGGATGCAATTTATACAGAAAACAGAAGCAGGGCATTAATGGTGCCCCAACCACTTCCGCAGGGAAGAGAGCCAATCATCGAACTGGCACACTGCCCAAAAATTCTCTAGGCAAAGGGGGGTAGTCATAACAAAAGACGTTTGAACTCCCTGCGTGCCCAGAGAAATTAAAGCATGTTCCCTCGGGAACGTGCGACACATTTAATGCAAATATCCAAGGAGACAACCTCCCGCCGTCCCAAAGCAAGACGTCGCCTGCCGAGCAGGAACCCCGCTCCTCCTCAGCCGGCGAGGGCCAATTGATGGGAGTCGGTTGCCTGCCTCTGGCCGCCTGCCAATCAGGCCCCAGGGCGACCAGTCCCAGAAGGAGGAAAGGTCTGCCCAGCAGCCTTTCCATCAAAGTCATTGAAATCTCCAAGTGTGGCCCTAATCCCTTGAGCCATCCGCCAAACAGAGCAAACCAGGCCTCCCGCCTGCTTCCAGGGCGTTCCCGCCTGAACAAAACCGAAGGAGAACCGAGGACCCATCCGTCATTTTGCCTAAGGTAAGGGGCAGTGGGTGGACAAGTTGAGTCCACGTGTTGCGCCAACATCCACCCATTTCCCTCCTCTTCTTTCTCTTTTTCTCTCTCTTGTGGGAAGGTATAAATACTTACCCATTTCCCACATAAGAGGGGTTGGATTTTCTCTCTCTAGACTCTTACTCCTAAAAACGCCACCTAGTTCCTCACGAGCTAGGTTCGTCAAGGCATTTCACGGACTGACTTAGGCATCGGAGAGGGTTTCCTCGGACAACCTCCGAGGCCCTGTGCGTTCATTGTGCAGGGAGCAGGCCATTTCCGCCGGGAAGGTCCGATCTAGGGAGTGAGAGAAAGGGGAGACCAAGGGAAATCAAACGATCGATTGTTCTTCATTGACCCAATTATACAGCCCGGATCCTAGGCCGGGTAAATTGTTTCCGTGACCGGAACAATTATTATTATTATTATTATTATTATTATTACTACTACTACTACTACTACTACTATTATTACGACTATTACTACTACTATTATTACTACTATTACTATTATTATTATTATTATTATTATTATTATTATTATTATTATTATTATTATTATTATTATTATTATTATTATTATTATTATTATTATTATTATTATTATTATTATTATTATTATTATTATTATTATTATTATTATTATTATTATTATTATTATTATTATTATTATTATTATTATTATTATTATTATTATTATTATTATTATTATTATTATTATTATTATTATTATTATTATTATTATTATTATTATTATTATTATTATTATTATTATTATTATTATTATTATTATAAAACGGATCTTGCATTAACACCAGAACAAATTACAAGAAGTTAGAGGGGAGCCTAGATACTATCTGGGCCCCCACTCCCTTAGCAATCGCGAAACTAATTCTAGTGAAAATATGAACAGCGGCACGCGCTCCAGCATCCTGTGACATAGCGAATTTACGAATCCGCTGGAGCAGAGAGACAGCCTCCGTGTCGAGCTCGCCGAGAGAGGAGAAGGAGAAAGGAAGGAAACCATACCCAATCGCCGTGCAACGTGCCTGATACTTGGCACACTTACGACTAGCAGCATCAGCAACGACCCGTCCGGGCTCAAAAGAAGTCAAGCCGGACTGGGTCAAAGGAGAGGACCCGGTCAGGTCAACACAAACATCGCGCCCCCTGTCCCACGAGTAGAGCAGAAGATCGGCAGGTCGCAAGGGCTTGTCGTCATCATCGCAGAGACCAATCTCCACCTCCTTGCCAGCAGAGATCCCCGTCCAGAAGCAAATATCCAACAGTGTGTCACGGACAAGGTTATGGCGATGTTTAATCCCCACAGTACCAGCACAGGAAACCGCGTGATCCCCAAAAAAATCCTCTCTGAGGGCCCTGGAGCAGGAAGAGCAAGTCCCGGAAAGCAGAAACAAAGGGACTCCCAGGCGGTAACTAAGCACACTGCGATATGTCCGACCGTTCATGGTTTGCCCAAGCCCAGTAATAGGGACAACCCTCAACCAGTCAGAAGAATGGTCCCCCTGCTGAGATTTCCACAGGGCAACCTGTCGAGGAGTCAAGGAGAAAATAGATTCTGCCACTGAAGCAACCCTCGTGAAATATATATCTGCCAATTTCTTCATAAGTTTTGGGGCAGCGATCTCAGAGGGGTTACCCAAGAAGTCAGAACCGGTAGCCTCAACAAACCCACTCAAGGCGGACTCAAAGGCAAATCCAGGAGAGGCGATCTCGGAGGGACGAAGCAGCGTAGCTTGTAAATCGGCAGACTGGAGGCGAGAAGCAAGGAAGGCAAAGTGAAGGGCATCCGCGGCGGCAAAGACACCGAGCCCCCCTAGGGAAAAGGGGAGGGTGGCCAGCCGCCACTGCCACTCTCCGAAACCGGGTCCAGACGCCGTGACAATACGCTCAAGACTAGATCGGAGCGCAGTGTCGAAAGAAAGGTGGGCCGAGCCAAAGGCAAGGGGAGAGCAAGTGCGCAAAGCAAAGTATAACTTAGAAATACCAGTGCACGCCCGGAGAAGAAGTAACTCACACTGGGGATCCTCAATCGTAGCAACCAAGTCCATGAGCTCTATAGTACGGGCGACCCTCTTTGAGACAAGAGCGCCACTGAAAGCTGGGCACGCGCTGACCGGTCCCCCCAGGACCTTAACACCGTGCAAGGGCCTGGCAATAGAGGTAGGGAAAACACCAGCACACCTGCTTCTCGGATCTTCGACAGGCCAAAAGACCTCCGTCTTCGCAACATTGAGGTGAAGGCCAGAACGGGGGCCCTCCTCCATGATCATCTGAAGAACCTTCCCCACAACAAGCGTATCCCCAACAATAGTACCGTCGTCGAGGTACCAAGCCTGAAAGCAAAGATCAAAGGAGTCCCTGATCCTACGAACCAAGGGATGCAGGACCAGAGAGAAAAGAAGGGGACCTAAAGGGTCACCTTGCTGAACCCCCTGACACGAGCGGAGACTGTGCTCCCCATAGTAGAGCCTGGCGGGGCTGGAGTAGCAAAACTCAACCCAGCGGGAGAGGGCAGGGCACTGATGGCGAACCTCCTGCAGCATACTCGCCCGGTCAACCAAGTTAAAGGCATTCTGGAAATCGACAAGTAGCATGGAAAGACCCACATCCGCGCCACGGTCCTCGACAAGGCGGTTCAGGGAGTACAGAATAGCTTCACCCCCGCTAGACACACCAACCCCGAATTGAAGACCCTCAAAATAGCCACACAAAGATGGGCCAACCAAGTAAGCTCCGACCTTAGAAACAAGGCGCCTCCAGATAGTGCCCACAGCAATAGGACGAACCCCACCCCCCGGCTTAACGAGCGGGGTTAGTGGAGCGCTGGCAATGTATTCACCTAACCCTTGTGGGCACTTCCCCCGAGAAAAAGGTTGACCACCCGAGCGATAGAGGTAGTCAGATCATCAGAAATGGCGATAGCAGCGCCACTCAAACAATCCAGCAGATGTTGGGCCCGAAGCCCATCCCTCCCACAAGACGTACCCCGCGGGAAACTCCGGATGATGTCCAAAACAACAGACACGGATGCATCAAGGCAGTGGTCGAGAGGGTCAGACGGGAGGACAGGAGAAGGAGCAGCCGGATGCTTATCCTGAAGGGCCCGGAGGGTGGCATCGGTGTAAGGTGCGACACCGGACGATAAGCTCACCTGGGTCGAGCACCTCCTCTACACAAAAAGAAGGGGAGACCTCTGCCAAAGTCTCACGCAAGAGCAACACCTTACCCCCCGGCATCCCCCAAGTACGAATTACACCAACAATAGCCTCTTCCTGACGTTGTCGTCGAATAGCAGATCGACATTCCAAATTACTCCTCGGGACGAAGGTCTTCAAAACACAAAGGGGTAACACGAGCAAAGCAACCCAACAAGATATATCAAAAGGGGCTCCCGCAACATCATCCAGGGCACCCTTCAAAGCCCGCGCGAACCCAAGCCGACACCTAGGGGGAATCGATTTAACCGTGCGCAACCCCTTAGAGAGCAAGCGATCAAGAGAAGCCAAAGAAAGATAAGGGAGTGGGTCCTGATCAGAAAATCCCACCGACGGCACGGGAGGCGGAACGGGGCGAGGCAGGTCATAAAGGATAAACCGAACAAAACCATCTCCACAATCAGGCGGCTCAACCTGACCCCCCCTATCATGCCGACAACAAGAAGTGAGTGAGTGAGTCGCCAGGCAAACACCGCACAACCAAATGCTCATACGTTTAAAGGTAGCCTCAACCGCAGAATAGACAGACAAGCTACTGGAGAGGGTTTGGCGCGTTAATACCTGAGCACCGGCACAAAAATGATGGTCACGCAGGTGAATGCGCAAGGATGCTTTGGTAAGACCTTGTCCACGATTATCCTTACACTCAGAAAGACCCACAAAAGGGCAATGGAAACGAACCAAGGGAGGCATGACAAGAACAAGCAAGGACAAACCACGAAGCGGAAACACATAGAACAGGGGCAAACAAGGAGAAAAAAGGAAAACCGGAAGCCGAAACCACAATAAAGAAGGAGGAGAGCATAGAAGACAAAACCCAAAAACCCGCCAAGACAAGGGCGAGACTTACCCACAAGACGGCGTAGCATACATAAACCACAGCAACGACCACCCAACAGCAACAAAACCCGACAAAATCGACGAAAAACAAACCCCGAGGCCGACCCGAAAAACACCTGGAACAGATCAAACAAACACTAGAAACACAACGAGCAACCGAAAACGAAAACGATACTGGACACCAACAAAGACCGCCAAGTAGGCAGTCGGGAAGCTCGACCAGGAACCAACAAGGGCTGGCCGGGTAAAATCCAGAAAGCAGCAGAGAAGCAGGAGGGAGAAGGCCGGAAAACAAACAGCAGCAGCAGAGTGCACCAGACAGAGACGGAAAACAGAGCACAAGGAGACGGTTAGAAAAAAGACGGAACACCAGCAGCAGACGGAACACCCGCAGAACTCCGGCAGGGGGAATGGACAGAGACGGAGATAAGGATGGACGGAGAAGCAAGAAACGGCAGGTGGACACAGCAGCAGAACCGGCGACGAAGGGCAAAGGGGCGCAGCAGCAGACCCGGAAACTCACCGGAAGAAGGAACCCCAGATCCCGAACAAACCACAAGAAGAAACCCCGCCTGAAGGAAGGAGAATCACCGGCGAAACTCAGGCTGTAATCAACGGCGGGCAGGACCGGAGACAAAGGCAGAGCAACCGGCAGAAACAAATCGCAGCAGCAGAGCAGGAGAGAGCACGAAGAGGAGGACAGGGTGGAGGCGACGACTGAACCTGGAGAAGGTAGGGACGGCGGAGGGCCGGCCGGAGGCGGCGGCGAAACGGCAGCCGGCGGGGGTAGCAGGAAAACCCTAGGCGGGACAGGGACGGGGCCTGATCGCTCTCTCCTTACCCTCTCTAAAAAAATTATTATTATTATTATTATATATATTTTTTTTTTTTTTTGCAGAAAATTATCATTTCATATCAGAAGATGTGAAATTACAAAGTTTATGCAAAAGACTAACTCACTAGATTACATCAAAACAATTGAGCTAGAATCCTGGAATACTTAGGATTATCAAACACATGAAATCTAGCTATAACAACAAGTTTAATCTGACCAAAAATCTGCTCAACTGGAGTAATCTTTCCTGTGAACACCCTCTTATTCCTTTCCTTCCAAATGGCTGCAATAGTGGCTGTGAAGGTGACCCAAATCCAAGGTATTTTCCAATGTTTCCTGTGTGTATGGTGCACACACCATCTAAGAATACTCTTTAGAGAAAAAAGGGATAACTCTAAACCCATCCATTCTTGCCCTTGATTCCAAATCTGTTGAGAAACCGGACACTCAAAGAATAAGTGCTGATGATTTTCACTTGCCTGCAAACAAAGCTCACATCTGTTAACCATACATAACCCCCTCCTGGCAAACTGATCAACTGTAGGCAATTGATTATTCATTGCTAAAGAGAACAGAATCCTGTGGTTAGGGACCAACAGCGAGCTAGAAGCCTTAGCCTTATGAATCTTCACAACATCTCTTCCAAGTAATATTTGATAGACCTTTTGAGCATTAAAAGAGACATTGGTAGAGCAAGACTGCAAAAAACTTCGAGCTTGCTGAACAGAACCAAGCTTAGCCACAATAATATCTCGAACTGTGATAATGTTCTTCAGGCTTGATGGATAATGATCTTTAAATGTAATGGACCAAATATCATCATGCTGCAAAATATAAGCTTTACACCATTTGGACCAAATGCTAGCAATTCCAATATCCAATTGCCAAATCCATTTACTCATTAAAGCATGGTTCCATACCTCCAGATTTTTAAGATTGAACCCCCCACAATTCCAAGGAATACAAATGTCCCTCCATTTTTTGAAGACAAACCTTCTGTCACCAGGCTTGATACCCCAAAAAAAATCCTTACATAGTTTATTAATCAACTGAATGACTGCCTTAGAAAAAAGAACACTAGCACACCAGAAAATTTCAAGTCCAAAAATAACTGAGTTTAGTAGTTGAATCTTCCCAGCATAAGATAAAAGATTAGTGGACCAATGAGCTATAGATCTCTGAATTTTGAGGATAAGAGGACTAAACATGTTAACAGATATTCTAGATTGACTAAGAGGCATCCCCAAATATCTGAAAGGGAAGAGACCAGGCTTGAAACCAGTCTGCTCAAGAATAAGATTCTGAACATCCATAGACACACCCCCAAAGTAAATGTTAGTCTTGTTAGAATTAGCACAAAGACCAGAAACATTACCAAATTTAGATAAAGCTTCTTTTATAGTAAGAACCGAAGGAAGATCTCCTCTTGAAAATATCATCAAATCATCAGCAAAGACCAAATGAGTTAAATCTAGCTTGGTGCATTTAGGATGAAAGGAAACATTAGGTTCATGACAGAGTAATCTAAGATTTTTGGATAAAACCTCCATACTAAGAACAAAGATGAAAGGAGAAAGAGGGTCTCCTTGTCTAATTCCACTTTCACCTTTAAAATAACCTTCAATACCTCCATTGAGCTTAAAAGAATACCAGGGGTCCCTAACACAACCCATAATCCACCTAACAAACATATCGAGAAACCCCAAACCAGTGAGCATCCTCTCAATAAACTCCCACTGCAAAGTATCAAAAGCTTTTCTTATGTCCACCTTCACCAAACATCTTGGTGTAAGGAATTTCCTACCATATCCTTTAATCAAAGCTTGAGAAAGGAGAATATTATCAAAAATATTCCTATTTTGAACAAAAGCAGCTTGTTCTTCACCAATTAAGGAAGGAAGGATAGGTTTAAGTCTGTTAGCAAGAACTTTAGTAATAGCTTTATAGAACACTGTACAACAAGATATAGGTCTAAAGTCCATAACACTTTTAGCACCTTCCTTTTTAGGAATCAGAGAAATAAGAGTAGAATTGGCTTGCTTAGACATTCTTCCTGTCTTAAAGAAACAAGAGGCAGCCTTAAAGAAATCTGAACCAACAATATGCCAAGCTGACTTGAAAAAGCCAGCAGAGAAACCATCAATACCTGGACTGCTATTAGAGTCCATTTGGAAAACAGCAGACTTAATTTCCAAAATAGAAAAGGGAGCAACCAAACTATCACAAAATTCAGGATTTAAACCTTCAGATAAAGGAGAAAGAGTAGAGACAGGAACTTTAGTACCAATTAAACTGGTATAGTAATCCTGAAAGGCCTTCACCACAGCTTTAGAACCTGTATGAAGATCACCATTTGCACTGGTAATGGCACCAATCATCTGTTGAGGTCTTCTTTCAGCAATCTTGGAGTAAAAATATTTAGAAGAGCAGTCAGCCAACTGAATATGTTTAACCTTAGCTCTTTGATGAAGCATAGCCATTTCTGCCTTTTTTTATCCAAATAATCTTTGGTGCAGATCTTCTCATTATTAATAAGAGTAGAAGAAAAAGGGTCAGCAAGCAATCTCCTCTGGCAGTCCAACATAGCTTCCTTAGCAGCATGAACTCTATCAGAAATATTAGAAAAATGAGCTTTATGAAATTTTTGTAGAGCCAGCTTAGTATTCTTGAGCTTAGCAAAAAGACAGTACATTGGAGAACCCGAAATTCTAATATTCCAAGCCTTTTGAACAGTGGAAAGGAAATCAGGATGCTCAATCCAAGAGTTGAGAAAACTAAATCTTTTCTTTGCCAACACACCCTGAGAAATTTCCACAATCAAGGGAGAGTGGTCTGAAATTCCTGATTCAGGAATATGAACAGCAGAAGAAGGATAAGAAACCAGCCAACTTGGGTTAACAAGCACCCTATCAAGTTTAGACCAAACACTAGTAGAGGGCTCTTGATTATTGGTCCAAGTCATTTCACAATCAGTTCCTTGTAGCTCTTCAAGTTGACAGTGAAGCAAACAAGTATTAAAGTCAAGCATATCTTGCAAAGAAGGTGGGGAAGCTCCCCATTTTTCTTCAGAATTCCTTATTACATTAAAGTCACCTAGAACAATCCAGGGATCAGAGAAATTAAAATTCCGCAGATCATTCCATAAAGCTTCCCTATCACAACCCTCATTATGACCATAGATAGCACTAATCCAAAAAGATTCCAGTGTAGAGATATGAGCAACTTTACAAGTGATGTGCTGAGAACCCATAGTCAGATGACTAATAGAAATGGTATTAGGGTTATAGAAGAGCCAAATCCTACCATTGTAATGAGCAGAATAATTGGCTTCCACATTCCACCTCTTGAAATTATTATGAATTATTTTAGTAGCCTTAGAGCTTTTAACTCTAGTCTCCAATAAAGCAAACACATCAGGATTATGAACAGATAACAAATCTAATACCTCACTATGCTTAGTTGGGTCATTAAAGCCCCTAATATTCCAAGAGATTATCCTCATTATTTATCAGGAGGAATAGGATCCTTACTCAAAACCACCATTGAACATTCTTGGTGCATTACAGGGAGCTCTTTAGTCCTAGCACCAGAGGAGAGATGGGGGATCAGTTCTATCCCATAACCAGATCCAACCCCACTCTCTAGACTCTGGGATACACTAGAGAGACCTGAAGTACCACCTAGTTCACCCCCAACCTCTAAAACCTGGCTCTCATGGAGCATCTGAAAAGAATTTTCCAGAACTAAGGGCTTCAAAATAGACTCCTTAGATTTTTGTGATGAGATCTTCCTCTTAGACACAGGAATAAAGGTATCATCCTGGTAAAATTTAGGAGGACAATCTGAGTTCTTAACAGTTTCTATAGCAGGAGAGGCTACAACAGTCTTTATCTCTGTCTGAAGCTGATCACCTTCTGAGACTGAAGAACCACTTTGTCTTATAGCCACAACATCTTGTTTCTTCTTCTCCCATTTACAGGATTTGATTGTATGCCCAAGTTTCTTACAACCATGGCAATAATATGGAACCCATTCATATTGAATTTTCTGACAAGAATGCTCACAGTAAGGTGTGTTGATGACTACAGTTTCAACCAACTCTTTAGATACATCAACCTCCACTAAAACTCTTGCAAAAGATAGTTTAGCTTTGGTAGTGGTAGCTAGGTCTGCACACAAGGGCGTTCCTATTTTACTAGCAATCTTACTCAATACTGATTCAGACCAAAGAAATGGATCCAAATCAGGCAGTAAAATCCAGACAGGAACCACAGAAATTCTATCCATTTCCGTAGAGAAAAGGGGAGTCCATTCTTTGAGAATTAAAGAGTAAACCCCCACCTTCCATGGACCATCACGTAACACATTATCCATGGCTTCCCTTGACCCAAATCGAAAGGAAAACCAACCTTTTTTGTAGTATTGTACCACAGGGGGGTCAATTGTTTTCCAATTCTTATGGACAAATTGTTGCATAGTTTGTAGAGAGGGCTTAGAACCAATTACATTTCCCATTAGGGTATTATCCCAGATTTTGAGTTCAGATTGATAATCCTCCAATACTATATCGATTTCAGTAGATTTGGAGCTATCATCACAAAAGAATAAGCTCATACCAGATTGCTTATGAGGAGCACCAATTTTAGACCATTTTGAATTAACATTTTTTGGCGGCAAAATCGGGTTTTCAACTACTTTAGGATTAACTGAGGAATCAACATTCAGATTAGTTTTATCGGAGGAATTAAGATCAGAAGTGAAAAGTTTACCAGCTTCTGCCATAGCATTGACAATGACTTCATTAATCGTTCTTCGCGGAGCACTCTGGGTTTGAGATTCAACCTCTAATTCGTCATTATTCGGCTGCACAGGAGGCTCAGATGAATCTGGACCAACAGGCAGTTTTAATTGCAGAGATTTCTTGCTTGGGCGACCTGGACCACGCTTGAGTGGAGGGATGGAAGCCATGGAAGAAGCTCGAGCTCGTAACAGAATTAGAGAGGATAACAACCTAGAGAGAGAAAGTTTTCTCTCACTTCGCGATTATGATTATTTATTATTATTATTATTATTATTATTATTATTATTATTATTATTATTATTATTATTATTATTATTTTTATTATTATTATTATTATTATTATTATTATTATTAATATTATTATTATTAATATTGTTATTATTATTCTTGTTATTATTGTTATTATTATTATTATTATTATTATTATTATTATTATTATTTTTTTTTTTTTTTTTAATAAAAACGGATCTTGCATTAAACACCAGAACAAATTACAAGAAGTTAGAGGGGAGCCTAGATACTATCTGGGCCCCCACTCCCTTCGCAATAGCAAAACTAATTCTAGTGAAAATGTGAACTGCGGTACGTGCTCCAGCATCCTGTGACATGGCGAATTTACGAATCCGCTGGAGCAAAGAGACAGCCTCCGTCTCGAGCTCACCAAGAGAGGAGAAAGAGAAAGGGAGGAAACCATACCCAATCGCCGTGCAACGTGCCTGATACTTGGCACACTTACGACGAGCAGCATCAGCAACGACCCGTCCGGGCTCAAAAGAAGTCAAGCCGGACTGGGTCAAAGGGGAGGACCCGGTCAGATCAACACATACGTCGCGCCCCCTGTCCCACGAGTAGAGCAGAAGATCGGCAGGTCGCAAGGGCTTGTCGTCATCGTCACAGAGGCCAATTTCCACCTCCTTACCTGCAGAGATCCCCGTCCGGAAGCAGATATCCAACAGTGTGTCACGGACAAGGTTATGGCGATGTTTAATCCCCACAGTACCAGCACAGGAAACCGCGTGATCCCCAAAAAAAACCTCTCTGAGGGCCCTGGAGCAGGAAGAGCAAATCCCGGGTAGCTGAAACAAAGGGACTCCCAGACGGTAACTAAGCACACTGCGATATGTCCGACCGTTCATGGTTTGCCCAAGTCCAGTAATAGGGACAGCCCTCAGCCAGTCAGAAGAATGGTCCCCCTGCTGAGATCTCCACAAAGCAACCTGTCGAGGAGTCAAGGAGAAAACAGATTCTGCCGCTGAAGCAACCCTCGTGAAATATATATCTGCCAATTTCTTCATAATTTTTGGGGCAGCGATCTCAGAAGGGTTACTCAAGAAGTCAGAGCCGGTAGCCTCAACAAACCTACTCAAGGCAGACTCAAAGGCAAATCCCGGAGAGGTGATCTCGGAGGGGCGAAGCAGCTTAGCTTGTAAATCGGCAGACTGGAGGCGAGAAGCAAGGAAGGCAAAGTGAAGGGCATCCGCGGCAGCAAAGACACCAAGCCCTCCTAGGGAAAAGGGGAGGGTGGCCAGTCGCCACTGCCACTCCCCGAAACCGGGTCCGGATGCCGTGACAATACGCTCAAGACTAGATCGGAGAGCAGTGTCGAAGGAAAGGTGGGCCGACCCAAAAGCAAGGGGAGAGCAAGTGCGCAAAGCAAAGTATAACTTAGAAATACCTGTGCACGCTCGGAGAAGAAGTAACTCGCACTGTGGATCCTCAATCGTAGCAACTAAGTCCATGAGCTCTATAGTACGGGCAACCCTCTTCGAGACAAGAACGCCACTGAAAGCAGGGACCACGCTGACCGGTCCCCCCAGGACCTTAACACCGTGCAGGGGCCTGGCAATAGAGGTAGGGAAAACACCAGCACTTCTGCTTCTCGGATCTTCGACAGGCCAAAAGACCTCCGTCTTCGCAACATTAAGGTGGAGGCCAGAACAGGGGCCCTCCTCCATGATCATCTGAAGAACCTTCCCCACAACAAGCGTATCCCCAACAATAGTACCGTCATCAAGGTACCAAGCCTGAAAGCAAAGATCAAAGGAATCCCTGATCCTACGAACCAAGGGATGCAGGACCAGAGAGAAAAGGAGGGGGCCTAAAGGGTCACCTTGCTGAACTCCCTGACACGAGCGGAGGCTATGCTCCCCATAGTAGAGCCTGGCAGGGCTGGCGTAGCAAAACTGAACCCAGCGGGAGAGGGCAGGGCACTAATGGCGAACCTCCTACAACATACTCGCCCGGTCAACCAGGTTAAAGGCATTCTGGAAATCGACAAGCAGCATGGAAAGACCCACATCCGCGCCACGGTCCTCTACCAGGCGGTTCAAGGAATGCAGAATAGCTTCACCCCCGCTAGAAACACCAACCCCGAATTGAAGGTCCTCAAAATAGCCACATAAAGATGGGCCAACCAAGTAAGCTCCGACCTTAGAAACAAGGCGCCTCCAGATAGTGCCCACAGCAATAGGACGAACCCCACCCCCCGGCTTAACGAGCGGGGTGAGTGGAGCACTGGCAATGTATTCACCTAATCCATGTGGACACTTCCCCCCGAGAAAAAGGTTGACCACCCGAGCGATAGAGGTAGTCAGATCATCAGAAATGGCGATAGCAGCACCACTCAAACAATCCAGCAGATGCTGGGCCCGAAGCCCATCCCTTCCACAAGACGTGCCCCGCGGAAAACTCCGGATCATGTCCAAAACAACAGACACCGACGCATCAAGGCAGTGGTCGAGAGGGTCAGACGGGAGGACAGGAGAAGGAGCAGCCGGATGTTTATCCTGAAGAGCCCGAAGGGTGGCATCGGTGTAAGGTGCGACACCGGACGAAGAAAGAACACGAACGGCCGCCGTATAATGACCATCAGAAATCTTCTTACGACACTGCCGAATGTTAAGCTCACCTGGGTCGAGCTCCTCCACACAAAAAGAAGGGGAGACCTCTGCCAAAGTCTCGCGCAGCAGCACCAACTTACCCCCCGGCATCCCCCAAGTACGAATAGCACCTACGATAGCCTCCTCCTGACGTTGTCGTCGAATAGAAGATCGACATTCCAAATTACTCCTCGGGACGAAAGTCTTCAAAACACAAAGGGGTAGCACGAGCAAAGCAACCCAACAAGATATATCAAAAGGGGCTCCCGCGACATCATCCAGGGCACCCTTCAAGGCCCGCGTGAACCCAAGCCGACACCTAGGGGGAATCGTTTTAACCGTGCGCAACCCCTTAGAGAGCAAGAGATCAAGGGAACTCAAAGAAAGACAAGGGAGTGGGTCCTGATCAGAAGATCCCACCGACGGCAGAGGAGGCAAAACTGGGCGAGGCAGGTCATAGAGGATAAACCGAACAAAACCATCTCCACAATCAGGCGGCTCAACCCGACCCCCCCCCCCATCATGCCGACAACAAGAAGTGAGCGAGTGAGTCGCCAGGCAAACACCGCACAACCAAATGCTCATACGTTTAAAGGTAACCTCAGCCGCAGAAAAAACAGACAAGCTACTGGCGAGGGTTTGACGCGTTAATACCTGAGCACCGGCGCAAAAATGATGATCACGAAGGTGAATGCGCAAAGAAGCTTTGGTAAGGCCTTGTCCACGATTATCCTGACACTTAGAAACACCAACGAACGGACAACGGAAACGAACTACCGGAGGCATCGAGCAGGCAAGCAAGGACGATCCACGGAGCAAAAGCACATAAAACAAAGGCTAGCAAGGGGGAAAAAGAAAACCGAACACCCGCAACTCAACCAAGAAGGAGGAGAACGAAGAAGACAAAGCCCAAAAACCCAACGAGACAAGGAGGAGCCTTACCCACAAGACGGAGTAGCAGCTAACAAGGCAGCCCAAAAACCCACAGCAGTGAAAAACCCACCAAAAGCACACAAACCAGCGGACACAAACAACAGCAACCGAAAACAGGCACCAAGCAGGAACCGAAACACACCCGGACACAAACAGACCCGACCCGCACAAGAGAACCCCCCAGAACGAACACAAGAAACAGAGAACACCAGCAAGAAGAGGACACTTAATGGGCAGCAGGAAAAAAAAGAAGAAAAAAAAACAGGGAAACAGGGGACCAAACCGAAAGAACACCCGAAGACCACAAAGAAAAAAAATGACAAACAGGCAGCAAGATGGCGGGCGAGGAGAAGAAACAGGAGGGGCCAACGAAAACAGGCGAAAGAACAAAGGAACAGTCGAAAACCCAGAAGAAATCCGGCAAGAGCGAGCGAAATCCGGCGAGAGCGCAGCAGCAGGGGCCAAACCCGGCAACCCTAGACCCACAATCGAGACCGCGGCAAAAAGCGACGGGAACAGCCGGAGGCGGGAGGAGGCAGCAACGGTGAGAAGGGGCCGGCAAACGGCAGGCGGCGGGCGTCGCCGGAGCCAGACCCACAATCGAGACAGGGGATCCTGGGAAAACACCGAAAGAAGAAGGAAGACGTCCAGCAACTCCAAGGGGGTGGGCGACAACGTCTGAAATGGAGACGGACGCCGGCGGCAGCCGGCAAGGAACCGGGGGGGTGGGGGGTGGGGGGGGGGTGACCTGATCGCACAAACCCTCTCCCTCTCTAAATTATTATTATTATTATTATTATTATTATTATTATTATTATTATTATTATTATTATTATTATTATTATTATTATTATTATGGAGTACTCCTCCAATTCTTTTTTTTCTTCCTACTCCTCTATTATATGTGAGGTATATAATAATCAAGTAGGAAGAAAAAAAAGAATCAGAGGGAGTATTATTTAAGTAGTACTACTATTTATTTGTAGTGTCGTGTGCTTTTTTTGAACTTTTTATATTTTGAATTTTCTGAGTTTATCGGGTTTTTTAGTAATAATAAAAGGAGTTTTATTAATTAAACTGATACTGTATTTTTTCTCGATTGCAATGGTTCTGCCCTCGTGAGGGGCTGCCTACATATCCACAATTAGTGGAATCAAACCAGACGTAGTTCAAGCTTTGTATTATTTTGCAATCTCGAAATACACCAAGACTAATGGTTCGAGATCTATATGACAGTAGGATAAATAATCCTAGCTTATTCACTTGCTTTTTCGAAAAGTTTATGTTTAAAAAGACAATTTTGATAAACTTTTGCAAATGACATTGAGAAGGGATCAGGGGTAGTAACGTTTCAGCTGGTCTAGGTTGGTAGGTAGGGGTGTTCAAAAAGTGACCCGGACCGGCGAACCCGACCGACCCGGGTTTGGACCGGCGAACACCCCTACCTTTTTCACCAGATATGGCCCGGCCCAATTGGGTTTGAACTTTCCCCTCGGGTCAACTGGTAATAGCGCTCGAACGGATTTGAGAACCAAATTCCCTTCTTTAATATGCCTGGGCCTAACGCTCTTGTTTAAGGCCCTGTAGACACCCACATTTGGCTGCTAGGTGTCTATTGCAGTCTCCAAAAAACACCCGATGATGATCGGACGCAAACGTGTTTCTACGCGCTCGGATATGGGCTCAGAACCATTAATTTCTGGCTTGGGCTTTTTACGGAGTACAAATCTCACAAAACCGACCTCAAATTCAGGCCAGTGGGTCATTTCCAATCAAATAAGACTAATTTGGGTCAAAACCGACACCGGAAATAACACCGACTTTTAGCGATTGGGTCAAACCCCGGTCAAAGCCGTTCCGAGACACAAAAACAGTCACCCAAACATCAAAAGTCCAATCCAAACACAAGACCCACAAAAATACCCAACTCAAGGTCCAAAAAAATCGGGCCTTGCGTTTCAGTTGACCCACTCGATCGAGTGACAGTCACTCGATCGAGTGGGCCCTCCAACAGGCCCGACTTCGGTTGTTTGGGCCACTCGACAGAGTCAGCAGGGTACTCAGTCGAGTAACCTTAGACGGGGGGATGGCCAATGCCTATATATATACACCCCCTTGCATGCAATTTCACCCATCTTTTTTTTACACCCTAATCAACCCATCACAACTCGTCATCTTCAACCCTAAATCCTAGCATCTAGGAATCCGAACCACCATAACTCAATTTACATAAAATCTCGATACTCCCGTGCTAAAGTCACAACTAACGAGTTCTATCCAAGACTAAGAAACATGTAGGTTGAGGGTGCAAAATCCCGTTCTTCTCTCTTCTGCTCTCTCTCGCGTCATCTTCCCTTCTTCTCGCTTTTTTTCTTCTTGTTTTTATCTTTCTTTTCGCATATAATATCGATAATAATCTCTAGCATAAGACATTAAATTACTCGTCAATTCGTGTCGAGCGTAAGTGATGACGGGATAAGGAAATCCGAATATAATAATCTCTAGTACAAGGGTGTTCCACCCGACGTTGCCGGTCGCTTATCCCGACACCCCGATCGCTTGATTGTTGAGGTGAGTTAACATCAACAATAATTTTCTTATTTCATTATTATCGTCGCATATTCATCGATTTTTAACTATTTCCAATAATAAAACACTTGTTTTTCAATTATAGTCGAAACCCGTTGATGCGGATCCGACATCACACAATCCGCAAGGATTTATCACGATGTCGGGATGTGGAGGGGATCAAATCGAGTTTTTTTAATTCGAATGTCGATCTATTAGACTCGATACCAACTCAATAGTTGGATGTCGAATCTAAACGATTTAGTCAATTAATTTAACTAGTACGATTTTCGTTGATGCTAAAATAGTTGTCATATAATTCGATAGAATTAATTACGACACTATAGACGCAGAGATAATCTATATCGTTCTAGTTCGATTTAAGCGACTTACAACACCTTTTTTTACTTCACCCTAATATTCGGTATTGGTCCTATAATCAAACACCAGGTACAATGGGTATCAAAAGACAGAACGAGAACAGACCGCCACGCGAGTCGCATCGGTCTCATGCGAGTCGCGTGGCTGCGCGTGTCGCTCCTCTCTCGCGCGGGTCGCGTGGTTCCCTGAAAACCGTGACACAAAACAAGTTATTTTATCTTAATTTGATTAAACAACTATTTTTCTAACATCTTTTCCCTAAAATACACTCCAAATATTCGATAACGATTTCATAATCGAGCATAGGATATGGAGAGTATCGAGAAATTAAGGTCGAGAATAAATCTCATTATATTTCTACGCGACCTAACGAATTGACGTTTTTTTAAACAAAAAGTCAATTCTCAAAAGCAAAACCTAAATGAACCCTAGTTCGTACAGGGGTCACTCGACCGAGTGCAATAGGCCACTCGATCAAGTGACATCCAAAAACCGAGGCGGAACGGTTTTCTTGAGGACCACTCGGTTGAGTCCCTCAATGACTCGGTCGAGTGGCGACCTACTCGGTCGAGTAGCACCTCAAATTATGGCCAGACCCCTTTTTCGAGGCACACTCGGTCGAGTCCTTCAATGACTCGATCGAGTGTCCTCTCATCACGTCAAAACGTGAGCCCTAAAACGTATTCCGATCCTTACAAAATATTTTATGACTTCGGTCAACACGTGTCAAATCAATCACGTGTCACTTTACCTTTTCAAAACTCATGCATCATATTTCCTTACATCGTTCTATATCATTCCATATTAGTTATAAACCGTTATTACCGTTACTTACACGTTTATTTCTATTTTTGGCCTTTTATTCCCGTGGTTTATTTTATTATACTAAAATGAACTCACATGCTAAATACAACTTTGACGTTAAATTTTAGATGCATTAAATCGACTTAGCAACCCATTCAAATTCTCTCATGTTTAAGTAAAACATTGTTTGCATATCATTTCATTGTTCTACTAACGCGCGTATTAGAGAGTTAAACGATATCTTAGTAGAGGCCGCTAATGTGCGGGCGGGGTTGGGTGTTCTTTGTGAAATTCCCAATACGTACCCTCACCCCTTACTCAGAACCTCGGTTTCCGGATGCCCGAAACCGTTGGCGCACGAGAGTCATTCAATACACGGTATCCGACAATGTCGGTATCGGTATCAAATGCAAAGGGACGAGCCCAATAAACTCTGACATCCGAATGGGCCATACTTTGTGCATGGCCCACTAAGATATAGAGTGGGTTCGAACGGGACCGAACTCCCACAAAGTTCGGTGACGACTCCACTTCGACTTAAATTTCAATTCGACCCATCTCATATGGAGATTCATTCGCCTCCCCAAACCCGCGCGTGGCCGCGTCGGGGTGGACCTATGTCATGTCCACAATTTGGCGACTCCGTTGGGGATTAACTGATGCGTGACTTACCATCGGCATCCTCAGGGTGAGACTCGAATAGAAATCGTCTGACTAATACAATACGCGTTTTAGTTTTACGGTTCATGCATAACCCTATTCTTTCCTGGGCCGGTACTGGTAACCGACGTCCCACTATACCGTGATGTACTCCAATATGGATATGTCAAAGGTGTTCATAGTCGATTCGTATGGGTTTCGCGGCATGTTCTAAGCTCAACCCAACTTAGAAAGTCCGTCCCGATTCACGGATAGGCTATGTGCACTGGTATAGACCCTTTATAGACCGACCGAGACTTAGTATAAAGCATACATGGCATCGTTATAATGCTTGCGTGACTATGTGCTATTTGGTTTCTAAGGTCGTTTTTCAAAAAACGTCAAATTTTCAAAAATGCATCTTTTTTCAAAATATCCAATTTCAAAACCCGGGAAGTATACCGAATTTAGGACTCACGATTTTACTCAAAATAGCCTATTTGTAGACGGTATTATGCCCATTTCAAAATTCGAAAATATTTCCGAGCTTTCAAAATTGTGGCCCGATACACTTTCCGATTTTTTCGAAAAATCGGGCCCTCCACCGAGGCTTCTCGAATTTTCCAAAAAAAACCCCTTTTCAAAACCTTCCTCTTCTTAGGACTTCCCGTATTTAGCAGTGTCGGGTTGTGTCGTAAGTCGTCGAAGTCTTTAGCGTCGAAACTCTGTCGATCTTACATCATGGGTTTCCTCTCTATCCCAGTCCGCCTTATTTGACTAAGGCATGGCCCACTTACGTAAGACATACTCTTACAAAGGAGAGCCCGTCTACACGTTCAAGTCCAAAGTCTGGGGATGTCTCACGTGGACCTTCCTTCGAACAGGATCCGGCCCACGTTGCCGGACCCTAAGGGAGGCCCACCTTTCACAAGTCACCCGTCTAGGTGTCTTTTCCGAGTCATTTCCTTTTCGCTCTTTCGGGATGTGCTTTTATCTGGGTTAGCCTCTGATTACGCGGTATTCTTACAGACAGGCCACCGGAAACTAGACGCCAGAAAATGCAAACAACTTTGGATCAACTGACCGCCGCACTGGCCAAGATCGAGACCCAATTGACTGCCATCCAGACCGACCAGAAAACCCTAGCCACCCGTTTGAGTGCTGTGGAGAAGGGGACTTCTGATGCTGGATCTGAGCCCACCGGGCCCATAACTGAACTAATCAGCGTTGTCCACAAGCTTGAAAAGCAGGTCCACTTGTCAACAAGCAACTCGATCCCTACTGAAAATGCTCGCTCCTACTCGCCTTTGAATGACGAGTTGCCGGCTAACCTCAACCTTACGGGAATACCGATGTTTGAGGGTACTGAAGACCCGGTCCATCACATCCGGGCTTTCAAAGAATTTATGGCTGTCAATGGGGTGAAATCCACCATGTTCAAGCACCTGTTCGCTTCCTCCCTTGAGAAACATCCCAAAGCCTGGTACTACAGGCTCGATTCCAAGAAATACAAGACTTGGGACGATGTGGCAACTGAATTTGCTCGGAATTATGCTGACAGTACCGAGATCCAGACTACGATGCGTACTCTGGAAGTCATGGTCCAAGAGCCCAAAGAAGGGTTCACTAAATATCTTCAAAGATGGAGGGCTGAGAGTGTGAAGCTGGTTGATAAACCCATCGAGAAAGTTCTAGTGGAGGCCTTCGTCAAGAACCTCCTCCCTTCCTATCGGGTCCATCTCCGGTATGCCGTCATTCCTAACTTTGCCACCCTAATTGAAATGGGCACAAGGATCAAGGATGACCTAAGGTTAGAGAGCCTGACTAAGGCCTCTACCAAGTGGTATCAAGGGGCCAGTTCATCTGTGAGCAAGCCCACACCTGCAGCTGCAACCCGCAGCATCTTCGATGAGGTTAACCTGCTGGATACCTCATCCAAAAAGAATACTCCAACTCGGGTATTCACGGATATAGGGACTACCTATACCTACGCCTTACAAAGGCTATCTTCAAAGGGCCTGATCCAACCAATAGGCCCAACTCCCGAAGTTCCAGTGGAGAAAAGGTCCAAGAGCTACAACGTTCAGGCCTATTGCCAATATCATTGAGGTAATGGGCACGACACTGAAAAATGTTGGAAGTTGAAGCATCTGATCCAAGATCTGATCGAGAGCGGGAAAATACCATTACCCGGGGACAAGCCGAGTAACAAAGAAAACCCGTTCAGTGCCCATGCTATATTCACTGGCGAGGTAATCGATTGTTCACACCTCATCTCCCCTTTTGTCCCACAAATCAACGGGATATGGTTTGATGACGAAGATGATGTCTACCTAGCCAAAGAGGAAGCTGTCCCCATACCATTGAAGAGGTTAGAAAAGCTAAGTCTAAAGCCTTAGCCACCAACCACCTCGCCACCACCGGGCACCAAACTCCCGCAACCGTCACTGAACCTGCCAGGACGGAAGCTGACCCTGAAGAACCAAGCAACGACACAGCTCTAGTCAAGCAATTGAAGAGGGTTCGAACCGATCTAACCATATGGCAGCTTCTGGTTAGCTCGCAAGCACATCGGGAGGCACTTACCAAGGCTCTCGATGAAATCAAGGTTGACTCACAGGTTACCCCTACTGAAATGATAGCCACTATCATGCCCTATCTCAAGGGTAAGCCCAAAGAAGAAGGCCTGCTTATCACCTTCTCTGAGTCTGATCTTCCACCATTCGGGCCCAACCTTAACTTGGCCCTATACATCACGGTCATTTGCCGAGGGAAGTACCTCCCAATGACCTTAATCGACGACGGGTCCGCTGTAAATGACCTTCCCCTAAGGACCGCTAAGGCCCTCGGCATTACCGGAGGCCGACTACCTCCCGACAACGCAAACTATCCAGGCTTTTGACGGAAGCCCAAAACTGGTGGCCGGGGCCGTTAAGCTGATAATCATAACGGGCCCAATCGAGAAAGAACTGGAGTTTCAGGTGATTGATGTCACCTCGTCCTTCAACTTGCTCCTCAGAAGGCCTTGGATCCATGCGGTCAAGGCCGTGTCCTCTACCCTCCATAGAAAAAGTCAAGATGCCTCTTCAAGACGGTGTCATCACACTGGAGGCAACCCCATTACTATAGCAAGCTGCAACGCTACCGGCCGGGCCGACCCACGAGGATTTGATTTTGTGGGGATGATCGAAGAGGAATATCTCTTCAGGCCTTACTTCACTACTAGCATCGATACGATGCTACAAAACTTGGGCTACTTACTGGGGGCTACCTCGAGACCATATCTTTCAGCTGGGAAGATCATCGAAGTCCTAAACGACGGCGAATCACAGTTCGGTTTGGGGTATGCTATAACCCTGGAAAACGTGGTTCGGGCCGGTATTCAGAAGGCCACCAACATCATCAAGAGCACCTACTTGGGCGCTTACAGCCCAAAGCTAACCGATTACTTCTTTACACCAGTTTTCGGGGCTAGTCAAGTGGGGCTATACCAGCCCACTATCACATATCTCGAGACCAAAACGGCTCGGGAATGCAATTTCATCCCCGATGATATATTCACCCCTGTTCAGGCCGAATCCAAGGAAGGTGAAAAAACCTCCGAGCCCATGCTGGGGCTCCTATTTGGAGAAGACAAGGTCATCCCTGCTCCTAAAGAAGATCTGGTCAACCTGATCCTCCGCTGCAATCGGTTTGACCCAACAAAGCTGATCTCCGAAGTTGGTGCAAACACCGGGGAAAGGGCCTGGAGGAAGATAATCAATTGGACCAACAGCCAGGGTCGAGTCTACAAGCTGACCACCGGCGAGGAAGACATGCCGGATACTGAGTCTGAGTCTGAGTCTGAGTCGGAGTCTGAGTCCAAGTCTAGAGGGTCCAGTGCTAGAGTCCAGTCTGTAACCCCTCTTCCTTTACCCACTTCCACTGGAGTCTCGGGGCCTGTCCCGAGAGCACTCCTTATCCCGCCACTGACCAACGAGCAGATGGCCGCTCTTTTCGAGCTCTTTTCCAAATTTTCTATTAATAATAACGAAAATCGTTCCGCTTACGACTTGTCTTATTTCCAAAATTCTTTTAATTTCAAAAATTTTATATGCAATGACATTGAGAAACCCGACGAACAGGTACCTCTACCTCCTCATCTGATCGAGCAGCTCGAACAAAGGGAGTCCCGAGATTCGTTAAGTGAAGAAACCGAGTCCATTAACGTGGGAACCACTTTAGAGCCCCAGATTCTTAAGTTGGGCTTATCTTTAGATCCTGAGGAGACAAGACAATTCACGGACCTCCTCCAAGAATTCAAGGATGTCTTCGCATGGTTCTATAAGGACATGCCGGGGATAGATCGGGAAATAGCTGAACACCATATACCCATCAAAGATGGGTGTAAACCGGTAAAACAGAAACTCCGAAGAATGAGGCACGAATGGTCTCTCAAAGTCAAAGAAGAAGTTGACAAGCAATTCAAAGCGGGCTTTATACAAGTGTCTGAATATCCAGACTAGGTTGCAAACATCGTGCCGGTACCCAAGAAGGACGGCAAGGTGCGGGTATGTGTAGACTTCCGGGACCTTAATAAGGTCAGTCCAAAAGTAGATTTTCCGTTACCACACATCGACATACTGGTGGATAACACGGCCGATCATGCCCTTCTGTCATTCATCGAGGGATATGCCAGATACAATCAGATCAAAATGGCAGAAGAAGACATGAGTAAGAGCACCTTCATTACACCTTGGGGTACTTACTGTTACACCGTTATGCCATTTGGGCTCATCAATGTCGGGGCCACTTATCAAAGAACCGCCACAACTCTATTACATGACATGATGCATAAGAAAGTGGAGGTTTATGTGGACGACATGATCGTCAAGTCCAAAGACCGAAACGGGCACATTGCGGCCCTAAGAAAATTCTTTACCCGACTACGAAATTATAACATGAGGCTAAACCCTCAGAAATGCAGTTTCTGGGTAACATTAGGCAAATTACTAGGCCATATCGTTAGCCAACGAGGCATCGAGGTCGACCCAGCTAAAATCAAGGCCATCACCGAGAGGCAACCAGCCAAAAGAAAAAAATAAATAAGGGGGTTTCTCGAGAAAATCCAATACATCAGCCGGTTTATTTCAAAGTTAACCATGGTATGTGAACCCATTTTCAAGAAACTGAAGATAGGAGAATGAACACTATGGGATGATAAATGTCAAACGGCTTTCAATAAAATCAAGGAGATTCTCTCTGCACCGCCGGTATTAATGCCACCTCAACCCGGTTTGCCATTGTCGTTTTACCTAACAACGACCGAGACAGCCATGGGGGCTATGCTGGCCCAGATAGTCAATTCAGAAGAACGAGTTATTTACTACATCAGTAAAAAGTTCCTGGAATACGAGTGCAAGTATACAATGCTCGAGAAAACGTGCCTAGCTTTGGTTTGGGCCACTAAAAAGCTCCGACACTATATGCTTAGTCACGAGGTACATGTTTTATCCAAAATGGATCCTATCAAGTACCTATTCGAGAAGCCCATCCTCAACGGAAGGATGTCCAGATGGACTTTGATGCTAGAAAAGTTTGACCTCAAGTTCGTGCCATTAAAAGCCATCAAAGGTCGGTTAGTAGCCGAATTCCTCGATGACAGTCCCGTATCTGAAGAAGGGCGCACTGATACTTGGGCTTTTCCAGATGAAGACATATTCCATACTGATGCCGAGACATGGGATTTGTATTTTGATGGGGCGTCCAACTTCCGAGGATTCGGAGTCGGGATTTTATTAATATCACCAAAAGGAGAGCATACGCCGTTATCCATTAAACTGGACTTTGATGTGACTAACAACTCAGCCGAATATGAAGCATGCATTCACGGGTTGCAAGCCGCCACTGATTTAGGATTAACAAACCTCCGAGTCCACGGTGACTCATCTCTAGTCATCAACCAAGCTCTCCAAAAATGGAAAACTCGGAATGCCAATCTCGTGGATTACCAAGCGCGAGTAAGGGTTCTCGAGAAGCAATTCCAAAAGGTAGAATATATCTATCTACCTCGAGAAGAAAATCAATTTGTAGATGCGCTTTCCAAATTGGCATCCTTACTAAATATCCCGGAGCATCTAACCAGCATGCCAATCTGCGTTGAAAGACGGTCCGAGCCGGCCTATATCCTCGCCATCCAAGATATCGAGATAACTGACTCGGAACCTTGGTATCAGGTTGTCCTAACCTACTTGACGATGGGAGAGTATCCCCCGGGAACTGAAAACCGGGCCAAGAAAGCCTTGCGGAGATTGGCAACCCAATTTGTTCGTACGGATGTTGGATAATTATATAAAAAGACGGCGCAGGGGGCTCTCCTCCTGTGTATCGATAAAGTGCAGGCCGAGAAGGTTATGTCCGAGGTACACGATGGCGAAAATGGTCCGCAAATGAACGCCCATATGCTAGCCCGAAAAATCATGAGGCTCGGATATTATCGGAACACCATGGAGACTGACTGTCAGATATATGTCAAACACTGCCATAACTGTCAGATTTTCGCCAATGTAGAACATATGCCGTCTTTCCTATTATATACCATGACATCACCATGGCCATTTTCAACATGGGGTATTTATATAATTGGAAAGGTAAACCCATCCGGGACGGGAGGTCATTGTTTCATTTTGGTGGCTATCGACTATTTCACCAAATGGGTCGAAGCCGAGTCGTACCGGATCTTGAATGCCAAGCATGTTGCCAAATTCATCCAAAACAAGATCATATGCCGATACGGGATCCCGAACGAGTTCATCAGTGATCACGGGACCCATTTCCAAGCTGAAACCGCTGCGTTGCTAGCGAAATATAAAATCCAAAGGCATTCATGTTCACCCTACCGTCCCCAAACAAATGGAGCGGTAGAGGCAGCTAACAAAAAGATTGTCACCATACTTAAAAAGATGGCTGAGAATTACCGGGACTGGCCCAACAAAATACCTTTTACTCTTTGGGGGTATCGGACGTCAATTCGCACCGCAACTGGAGCAACTCCATACTATTTGACATATGGAATGGAGGCGGTCCGACTTGTCGAGCTAGAAGTGCCATCCCTCAGGATTCTACTTGAGAGCCAAGTGCCGGAAGCAGATTGGGTACAAGCCCGATACGACTCGTTAGTTCTTTTGGACAAACGGCGGTCCCGGGCCCTCAACAATATCCAAATATATCAAAAGAGGATCCAACGGGCTTTCAACAAAAGAGTTAGGCCCAGAAATATCAAAGAAGGGGACCTAGTTCTAAAATCGGTCCGTGCATTACTACCGGTCGATCCAAGAGGAAAATTCAAACCCAATTGGGCAGGGCCATATTTAATAAAGAAGGTCCTATCAGGAGGAGCAGTGATGCTAACAGACTTGGACGGGAACGAATTTGTCAACCCAACCAACTTGAACCAGTTGAAGCGCTACTACCCATAAACCCTATCTCAATGTCATTTGCAAAAAGTTTATAAAAATTCGTGTTTTTATAAATTTTCAAAAATTATAAGCAAGTCAATGAGCTAGGATTATTCATCCTACTGTCGCACATCTTGAACTAATAAGTCTTGGTATATTTCGAAAATTGCAAAAAAAAATCTATTTTTGAACTACGTTTGGTTTGATTCCGCTAATCGTGGATACGTAGGCAACCTCTCAAAAGGGTACAACCACTGCAATAACGGAAAAGGCGGGAACGCTATTCACTAATATGTCTTTTATGAAAAACCCGATAAACTCAGGAATTCCAAAATTACACAAAAAAAAAATGGCAAAACACACGAAAAACACACTACAAAAATAGTAATAATACTCAAATAATAAAATTAAGGAGACTAGTGGTCATGCATTTTGCCCTTTCCTTTATCCTTTGGGTCGCGTGGAGCCCGAGGTCGCCGGGGCGGGGGCGAGCGTTCCCAAATCACGAGAGGAACCTCTTTAGCTCGAACCCGTTTCTTCGACAACGGGTCTTCTGCCATTGTCACCGGTCCAAGTCGAGCCCGTACGTGATCAGGTAATCTGTCTCGCGGGCCAAGTCGGTCCTGCACTGCCAGTCTTGGGCCAAGTCTCCTTTCCAAGTTAGTCTGGGGGCTCACTTTCCCCCGCGCACCTCTAGCACTGGACCCTTCACCTTGAGTCCTAGTCTTCTTTCTTCGACCTGACATAAGACGGACCAGAGTAGCTGGAGTGTCACCTTCGTAAAAAAAGGCCCTATTGTCTTTGACTTGTTCCCTTCGCAGTAGGTCGAAAGCTTCATCAACTTTCAAAGCAGCTCGGGCTTTAGCAGTATCTGCTTTAGTCCACCTAACATAGAAGTTTGAGACCCAGATTGAATGAAGAGATTTGGGAATGGGCCAAGTGTGCCGGGTGTACCATCTTTGCATCCAAGTATCGCACATCACGTCAGTCAGTTGGGAAGATTCACTCACAACTGCTTCAACCTCCGGGATTCTTTGGGTCCAACCATACTGCCTTAGTATGCGGTCCGGGTAGAGATGAATCGTCTGCCTGAAAGACAAGATTACTTGGTAGCGAGCCTTATCCCTTGGATCCAACCCCGTCCAAATGTAAATGGGCCACCATGGCACTACCCATCGAATCAATGGACCGCTGTGAAAAGATAACACTTCATCCCAATACTTTTGAGTAATCTAGCGAGAAAAATCAATAGCCCGTCTCCTCGTCATCACCTGATTATGACGGTATTTGCTCGAATCACGAGGAGGATCTATGACTAATAGCCTCTCGAATAACCAAATCTGAAAAGAAAATAGGAAATATGAGTTCTCGGGACAAAATAAATGTCCGCCTGAGGGCACTCGATCGAGTGCCTGGGGGTGACTCGATCAAGTGGTACCTCTGAAACCGAAACAGAAGGCTTTTATGAGGGCACTCGATCGAGTGCCCCCTGCAGCAGGAAAATCAAAAAAATCCAAAAAAATCGAAAATTGAGAAATTGAGAAAATCAGAAAAATCCGGAATACCAACAAAAAACGAGTACTTCCGGTCAGACGAAATGATGAATACCTCTTACGATTATCCAAACCCTGGATAATTTCTCCCGTAATCAGCCAGGCTGGACTATGCTCCGTCTCCATCAGATCAACCACGATTAAAAGACGAGCGTTACCCATGCACGACAACAAGTCCATGTGACCTTCAAAGGCATAAACATGAAGCATACAAAAGGAGAAAGCCCTACGGCTGTGAACCGGTCTGACTCGGACATCATGAGGGTTCATAAATTTCTCAGCCAAGTCGATCAAAGAAATACTATCATCCTCCATCATGCGAGATACGCCACTGTGGGAGAGTCCTAAGGATAAGTGTAGTTTGTAGTGCCTATTTCGTAGTGTTTTGGTCCCATTTTCCTTGTGGAATCGCTCCTTGGTAGCGATTTATGGGTTACTTATGCTTCCTTTAGTTGGTTCTAGGTTCCCGAGACCATTTGTGAAAAATTGGAGCGATTCCGACTCGACACATACACTTTTTGGAGCCAACGAAGTGAAGGAACGATCACTTGATGCCTTGGATTCGAAACCGAGACCTTGGGACCCGATCCCGAGTCCCGAGAATCGATGAGAAATCCATGTGAAGCGAGGAGGAACCTTAAAGATCGTATTGGAGGCCTACAAGACTCATCCCCGACGGGTATGGCCTCAACCCGTCCCGGTTGAGGTGCACAAAAGACACACCTTCTGTTTTGGGTCCATCCCGACCGGGATGAGCTCATCCCGACCGGGACCACCTCATCCCGACCGGGACCAACTCATCCCGATCGGGATGAGCCCATTTCACACCCGCACTTCATTGTTTCTTCTTCTTTCCTCTTGTAACCCTATATATACCCCCCTCTTGTAATCTTATGTGATGTAAGACATTATCCACAAACCCTAGCCTAGTTTAGCATAGATTTGCATAGATTAGTGTAGATTAGTCCTTAGTTAATCTTTAATCCTAGTTTAACTCTTGTAATTTGGGAATTCTTGAAGAATCCAACCAAGATTGACAACCTTGGTTGATGTATTTGGGTTTTCTTCCATTTATGCAAGATTTCTTCTTTTCATCTTCTCTAGTATGGTATAATCTTCTTTTCCCTCATTTTTATCTTGTTTATTCATCCAAGTTTTAATCTTTGTTCATTGTTTTGTTCATAGTTCATTGTTTACTAGTTTCATTATGCAAGTTTTGTTGTTTGAGTTGATTCATCTTGTTCTTGTTGGTTTTAGCATTAGATATGTTTGAGTAGACTCTTGCTAGGGTTATTAGGGTGATTGGTTGTGAATGCGGATGATTAGGGTGAGATGGGTGGTATTAGATGTTGTTTTTGTTGTTTCCCATTTACCTTGCACTCCACATGTTCGATGAATTGCGTGTGAGACTAGAGACGATCAATCCTTGTTTTTCTTGCATATTCTCTTGTATGTGTGTGTTTGGTTGATTGGTTGGTTTCCTTATTAGTAGCGAGAGCCCGGTGAGGATGACCCCTAGGCCGATTACGTAGCGAGAGCCCGATCGGCGTTACCTAGGCTACGAAAGCATGCTAGTAACCCCGTTTTTCCCCTTTTTGTCTTCTTTGCACCCATGTTTTCTTCCTTATTGTCATCTTTGCTTCCCTTAGTCACTAGTTAGTTGTTTTTCCTTCCTTTCCCACGTTTTAGACTTAGCCTAGTCATTAGCCTATCCCCTAGATTAGCTTGTCTTGAACCTAGTCTTTGACCGTAGCACCCATTAGTCGAAACGCATTTTTCGCCCCTGTGGATCGACCCGACTTGCCCTAGCTACCCAGTTAGGTTCGTTGGTTATTATTTGGTGGCGGAATCCACGGCAAATCCCACCCATCAAATAGGCGCCGTTGCCGGGGACGGCATAGTTTAGACTTTTGTGTGCTTAGTTTTAGTCTTTGTTCTTGATCTTTGTGTTTCCTTCTCCTTTTGTATCTCCGTTCTACTTCTTGTGTGCTATTCTCCCTTCCTAGTGCCTCAAAAGCACTAGGCTACTAACGTTTGCTCAAGTGCTTCTAGTTCATCCTAGGGATCAAAGCAACGTTATGGAAATGGCACGTCCTAGCTTCCATCATTCGTCACGGGACAACTATGGGGCAAATTTCCAAGTCCCAAAATTTCACCAACCATATCAACCTCATCAACAATCTTACGAACGCCCTCCATATGGTTACCATGAAAGTTGTCAAGGATCATCACAACATCCTAACAACTACCAAACACTCTCACATAACCCACAACCAATAATCCCCAACTTCGAGACTTGTCAAATGTTGGTCCAAATGCAAAAGAGTCAACAAGAGGCGATAATGCTATTGCAAAAGGGTCAACATGAGATGATGATTTTAATGCAAAAGAGTCAACAAGTGATGATGACTCACATACAAGGGGTTAAAGAGGAGCTCAAGGCCCAAATAGGGGTGCAAGATGCTCGCATCAATGCACTCATGGCTCGTATCACGATGTCGGCCACTCGAGCTCCACGACTTGTTGAGGAAGGTTCATTTGGGCAAGAAGGTCGGGTGTTTCCACAAGAAAGTCAACCCGATCATGAAGCCATGAATGAAGAAGAGAGGGTCAATCAAGAGACCATTGTTGAGTGTTGCTTGGGTGGTGAAGATATGGGAAGAATAGAGGAAGTTGAAGCTTCAAGGGCCGACAATGAGGAGGGGTGTGAACATGATTCTCGAGATAACTCTTGGGGAGCCGATGTATTGGCTATCAAATTGGATTTGTTCGATTTTCTTCATGATGAACCGGATCTTGACAATCCAAAGCCAAGCGAAGACAAGACTCCTCTAGGCCAACTAGACAAGGTGAGTGAAAAGGAACGTAATATTTGGGAAAAAGAGGTAGATGCCTTGGAACTCGCCCTGAATGAAAAATTGGAGGATCCTAGAGCCTCCAATGAAGAAAACTTGATGCCTCCTCCTCTATCCTCCTCTATCGCACTCGATCTCTAGTCCCTTGTCTTGTGAGACAGTTGGTGAAGAGGATCCTTGTCGGGTGGTGGAAGAGGACTCTACTCTCGACCCCGAAGAAGAAGCAACCCCCTTAGGGTGTGATCTCCCACATCATAACACCGAGCATGACTCTAGACCACTATACCTACCGGATGGTCATAAGAGTTGTTGCTATCATGGTTCGGAAGACCCAGAAGATCACGAGAACCCCGAGCATAATGGAGATAATTGCTTCTTGCCTCCGACTTGGAAGCTCTTGAAAGTAGCTAGGCTCGGCCATGTGAGCTTAAATGAAGATGTTGCTAGGGCATTTGACTTACTCCTTCGAGCTCTTGATGGCTACGGAGGTGTAGATGGTGAGAGTATCCTTTTGTAAATATCTTTTTGAGCTTTTGTGTGTGTATATATGTTTGTTTGGATAGTTTGGTTTCTAGGATTGTTAGTGGTTTTGTGAAATTCTTGTGATTTGGTATTTTGATGAGCGATGTGAGGGAGGGAATTTGATGTGTACGTGAGCTTTTTTTGATAGGTGAAGTGAAGATGATTCCTAGAGAGGAATGGCTATCGATAGAGCATGGGTTGAAAGCTAGGGAGTCGGTTTTTGAAGCTTAGGTTAAGCTTTTGGGGTTTTGGAGGTCAAGAAGATCCATCCCGAGCGAGAAGAGGGCTTCCCGACCAGGAAGGATGTTGCATCCCGACCGGGAAGGAGCCATCCCGATCGGGATGAGGGTGCCATATTTCGAGATTTCTGGAGTGTCTTCCCGACTGGGAATGAGGCTTCTCGACCGGGAAGGGTTTATCATCCCGATCGGGACCATCCATCCCGACCGGGAAGGTCCGCTTCTCCCCTTTGTGCCTCTTCTTTGACATTTAAGTCCACCCAACCATTGTATACCCCCTCCCAACCTCCCTTCTTCTCCTTGTTCCTATCATATGACCCTTACACCTCATTGCCTACCCTCACTTCATTTACTCTTCACCTTACACCGAGATTCACATCAAACCCCACCCCTCACGCCATTGCAAGCTTACCACCTTAGCCATGCAACTTTCTCAAGTATGAAGTGGGATGACAACAAGCAAGTGCATTTATTGAATCATTGAAGACGATGGAGTTCGCGAGTTGCTAACACATTGGTAAGGCAACTCTCATTTCTTTTTCGTCTTTCGTTGCTCGTTGCCCTTTGAATACTCCCCTTCCCCTTTGTCATGGTGGCCCTCGGGGCCTTAGTGATGGTTGCTCCCGACTCTCGATGATTTGACTACATCGAGAGTCATTTGAAAAATCCAAATTTTACAAGTTTTTCACTATTTTTGTTGGATTTAGCCGGATTTGGGCGGAATCCGGGCTAGGTGACTTGATCACACTTAGTCCTCCCCTCCCATTTCCTTTTCTTTTTCTTTTTATTTCTTCCCCCATCCATATCTTTTCTTGTCTCTGCCCATGGTGACTTGACTACACCCCGGCCGGACACATTTTACCCTTTTCTCCACTTTTCTTTTTGATTTTTAGCTTTATTTTCGTAATTTCTTATCTTTTCTTTTTTCGTCTCCATACACTACGGTCGAGCATGAGGACACTGCTCGGCTTAAGTGTGGGGGAGTGATATTCTATCATAGTTAGTTTTATTTTCGTAGTTTTTCGAAAAATCTTTAAAAATCCTAAAAATTTGAAATTTTTTCACAAAAATCAAAAAGATTTTCTTTTTTTTGTGTGTTTTCCTTTTGTGTCGTTATGTCGTATATTTGTTGTGTTGTGCGTGTTTTGCCTCCCTTTTTCCTTATAGGTTGCTTGAATCACTGATAGCTTTGGAGAGCTTTCAAGACATCCGGTAACATCTTTTATCCCTTTTCCCCCCTTGTCTCTTGAGGAGTTTGGAGGAGATTGTTATGTGGTGTGCTCGGGTGGAGCTTTGTGCATACTTGTGGTTGATTTGGTGACTTGTTTGGAAGCTCGGAGTGGTGTTTGTGTTGTTTATGTGTTCGTTTTGTTTTGTTTTTGTTTCGTTGCTTTTGCCTCTTTTTCTTTCGTTTTTGTCGTGTCTTTGTTTTGTGATGTGTGCTTGTGTCTAGTGTGTAAACAGTTTTCGAAAACCCGGTTTAGTGACTAGTATGCGAGTGTTTACTTTCCCTCTCTAGTAGTATAAATCGAGTCTTGGAATTTAGTCTAGTAGAATGACCCTAAATCAATGATTTCGTTGGTTTCTTACCTTGAGTCCACCTAGCCTACTAGGGATTTACTACGGGATTTGCATTTTGACCATTATGACCACCCACGGTGTGAAAAGGCCTTGGTTGCCGAGTCCCGTCCCTTAGGTGACCGTGTTTGAGGTTGTTTGATTAGTCCAAGTTCTCCCCTTTTTGTTGGTTTGAAGGGAAATCACGACCCCCGACTTACCCATTCCCCTACCTCCTACACATATCCACGAAATAAAGTTGCAAATTGTTGAAACCTCTTTCTTTGTTGCAAAAAGAAATGCCTACAACAAAAAGGGCAAAGAAAAGAAAAAGAATGAAAAAGAAAGAAAGAAAAGATTGAAGAAAAAGAAAAGGCACAAAAAGCCAAAAAAAAGAAAATAGAAAAGAAGAAAAAGAAATGGCATAGCAACTCAAAAGCAAAAATGCAAAAGAAAGAAAAAGCCAAAGAAAACCGTCTCACAAAAAAAAGAATTCTCACATCTCAAAAATAAGCCTTTTACCGACTATTACCGTGAAGAGCATACCAAAGGACCGAGTCCCTAGGAAGGATGATAGCGGTAATGGTCGGTCTTCCCTCATTTTGCAATCATATCCACCTTTTTACTTGGACTAGTTGGGCGGTTTTGGCCGTAGGACGACCCTCTTGGCTCATCGCTATAGGGGGCGGGGTCTCACTTACCTACAGTGTCGACTAACACCATGGTTCATCCTTTTTCCATCCCGCCGATCGTCCCGTAGTACGTTCTTAGAAGGTTAGGAGGAACCTGGGTAAGTTACCAATGTTTTTGTTGCTTTGTCGTCATACTATTAGGGTTTTGTCCATTTTGGTTTGTATTGCTAGCTTGGGAACATTGTCACTTGCCTTGAGTCCTAAATCGGTGCTTCTTTCACCACTTTGTAGAGGGAAGCGGTATTTGTTTCTTTTTGGGTGCAACCTTTTTCTTGTCTGTTTGTATGTTTGTGTGCTTGTGTGTTTTTGTGTCCGGTTGCATCCACAGTTTTGTCGCAAGACCCCACTTTCCTTGTGGAGAGCACTTGTCCTCTAAGTGTTCTCACGTGAGTTGAAAGGGCGTAGGGTGCGCTAATACCCGCTCGGCTAGTTTAGTAGTTAGCATGTGCTTACTCGAGGGCGAGTAAGGGTTAAGTGTGGGGGAGTTGATAAGTGTAGTTTGTAGTGCCTATTTCGTAGTGTTTTGGTCCCATTTTCCTTGTGGAATCGCTCCTTGGTTCCTTTATGGGTTACTTATGCTTCCTTTAGTTCGTTCTAGGTGCCCGAGACCATTTGTGAAGAATTGGAGCGATTCCGACTCGATACATACACTTTTTGGAGCCAACGAAGTGAAGGAACGATCACTCGATGCCTTGGATTCGACCCCGAGACCTTGGGACCCGATCCCGAGCCTCCGAGACCCGATCCCGAGTCCCGAGAATCGATGAGAAATCCATGTGAAGCGAGGAGGAACCTTAAAGATCGTATTGGAGGCCTACAAGACTCATTCCCGACGGGTATGGCCTCAACCCGTCCCGGTTGAGGTGCACAAAAGACACACCTTCTGTTTTGGGTCCATCCCGACCGGGATGAGATCATCCTGACCGGGACCACCTCATCCCGACCGGGACCAACTCATCCCGACCGGGATGAGCCCATTTCAGACCCGCGCTTCATTGTTTCTTCTCCTTTCCTCTTGTAACCCTATATATACCCCCCTCTTGTAATCTTATGTGATGTGAGACATTATCCACAAACCCTAGCCTAGTTTAGCATAGATTAGCATAGATTAGTGTAGATTAGTCCTTAGTTAATCTTTAATCCTAGTTTAACTCTTGTAATTTGGGAATTCTTGAAGAATCCAACCAAAATTGACAACCTTGGTTGATGTATTTGGGTTTTCTTCCATTTATGCAAGATTTCTTCTTTTCATCTTCTCTAGTATGGTATAATCTTCTTTTCCCTTATTTTTATCTTGTTTATTCATCCAAGTTTTAATCTTTGTTCATTCTTTTGTTCATAGTTCATTGTTTACTAGTTTCATTATGCAAGTTTTGTTGTTTGAGTTGATTCATCTTGTTCTTGTTGGTTTTAGCATTAGATATGTTTGAGTAGACTCTTGCTAGGGTTATTAGGGTGATTGGTTGTGATTGCGGATGATTAGGGTGAGATGGGTGGTATCAGATGTTGTTTTTGTTGTTTCCCATTTACCTTGCACTCCACATGTTCGATGAATTGCTTGTGAGACTAGAGACGATCAATCCTTGTTTTTCTTGCATATTCTCTTGTATGTGTGTGTTTGGTTGATTGGTTTGGTTTCCTTATTAGTAGCGAGAGCCCGGTGAGGACGACCCCTAGGCCGATTACGTAGCGAGAGCCCGATCGGCGTTACCTAGGCTACGAAAGCATGCTAGTAACCCCGTTTTTCCCCCTTTTGTCTTCTTTGCACCCATGAACCCGACCTAACCCTAGTTTTCTTCCTTATTGTCATCTTTGCTTCCCTTAGTCACTAGTTAGTTGTTTTGCCTGCCTTTCCCGCGTTTTAAACTTAGCCTAGTCATTAGCCTATCCCCTAGATTAGCTTGTCTTGAACCTAACCTTTGACCGTAGCACCCATTAGTCGAAACGCATTTTCCGTCCCTGTGGATCGACCCGACTTGCCCTAGCTACCCAGTTAGGTTTGTTGGTTATTATTTGGTGGCGGGATCCACGGCAAATCCCACCCATCACCTAAAAACTCCCGTAGCTTTCTTCTTGGGTCATAGACCGAAAACAGGACGGCAGGACGAAGTATCGGGTTCCATCCTCCCACAGCAGTAGTCTCCTTGGGTAAAGGACAATTTTCTCCTCGAGGAAAGGCAAAAACATGAATGTATCGTCCCAATAGGACAAACAAGCATCAAGGAAATAACGGTCAACCTGCATCTGTCGGAATGTATACAGCTGAGTAATACCCGTCTGGTTCAGAGCCACTCTATCCGTGTCCCTAAAGCATCGGGACCATTCTTGCAACATCGCGGTCAATCACTCGATTCCCATGGCTAAAATTCTTGAAAGGAATAAGGAATTTTCTTTTGAGGAAAAAGAATTGTGAGAAGATTGTGAAGAGAATTAAGACAAGGATGGGGTATTTATAGCAACAAGCTCTACAACCCTCTTTCCATATCACTCTTCCATGAAAATTTCCTAATCTCATTGGGTTTGCACATACATGCCTAGTGGTGGTGGGAATTGTCATGGGTCCTGCCACCAAATGAATCCAACTAGACCTAACACGTAGCTAGGGTAAGTCGGGTCGAGTCCACGGGGATGGTAATAGGTGTCTAGACTAGGGTCAACTCACAAACAAGACTAAGTTACCAACACAACACAAACGGGGGCACACTAACAATAATTGATTAACTATGATGATTGGAGGGGATGAAACTAGACTAACAATAAACTAAGTATAACATGAACTAAATGAAACACTCAAGCTAAAACAATCAACTAACTAGATAGGAAATTGCTAACAAGATGAAGAAATCAAATTGGGAAAAGGTAGGGTTAGTTTGGGTTCATAAGTGTAGTAGGATAGATAGGAAATCGAGGGTGTAAGGTTCACCTAGTTACTAAGGTCGGTCCGCGCTCTCGCGTCAAAGACAAAACCCGAATACTCATGCAAGATGCTACCCAATACACAAGGATTCAACCACACAATGAGAAGAGGAAGACTAGCATGAGAAGGATGGCCAATTCTACTCAAACAAGCAATTCATCAAACACATAGAGTGCTCAACATGTGACTAGTAACAAAGAATTCACCTTTACCCTCAATCAAACGCTAATCACCCATAATCCACACTTAATCCCCCTACTAACCCCACAAAAGTCTACTCAATCATATTTAAACTAACATCAACATAAACAAGAGAAATCAACAAAAACATCCAAACATTCATTATGAACTAGCAAGAACAATAAACAATGAACAAAGATTAAAACTTGAAGGATTAAACGAAGATTAAGAGAAAAGAGAATAAGAAGATTATACCAACAACAAGAGGTTGAAAAGATGAGAACTTGTATTAAAAGAACACCCAAAAATCTCCACCAAAAGTTGTCAAGGATTGATGGATTCTTCAAGAGATTCCTTAATACAAGATTAACTAACTAAATTAAGCTAAGATTAACAAGGATTAGGAAAAGATTAATGTAAACTAAGCTAAGGATGAAGAGAGTCTAATTAGGGTTTAGAATAATGTAGAGTAATGTAAGGTCCTTAAACAATACAAAGTGAGGGTATTTATATGGGTTCATGAGCAAAGGTGAAGAAAGGAATAAACACGGGCTGCAGCAGCCCCTTCCCGGCCGGGAAGGATGGGGATCCCGACCGGGAAGGGTGGTCCCGACCGGGAAGGATATTCATCCCGGTCGGGATGACCCATCAGTGACCATGTTTGCTTTCCTTCTTCATCTCGGTCGTGATGCTTGCAGTCCCGACTAAGATGGGTCATGTAGGCTTCAATTAAGATCTCAAGGGTCCCTACTTGCTCTTTATCGGCGTCTCATCGATTCTCGGTGCTCGGGAATGGGTCCCGAGGGCTCGGGAATGGGTCCCAAGGGCTCGGGATCGAGTCTAAGCTACCGGGTGATTGTTGCTTCTCTTCGTTGGCTCCAAATGTGTCGGAAACGAGTCGGAATCGTTCCACCTCTCCAAAATTGGTCTTAGGAACCTAAAAGAACCTAGAAGAAGCGTAAGTATCCAATTAACTGCTCCAAAGAGCGATTCAACAAGAGAAACCGGGACCAAACACAACGAATAAGCACTACAAAACACACTTATCAACTCCCCCACACTTAACCCTTACTCGCCCTCGAGTAAGCACCAACTAACTAAAAACCAAAGTAAACTAGACTACTAACCGAGCGGGTATTAGCGCACCCTACGCCCTTTCAACTCACGCGAGAACACTTAGAGGAAAAGTGCTCTCTGCAAGGCAAGTGAGGTCTTGCGACAAAACTGTGGATGCAACCGAACACGAAAACACATAAACAAACACACAAACAAACAAACAAACAAACAAACAAACAAACACCAAACGGTTGCATCCAAGAAGAAACAAATACCGCTTCCCTCTACAAAGCGGTGAAAGAAACACCGGTTAGGGACTCAAGGCAAGTGACAACTAACGTTCCCAAACTAATAACAAAATCGAAATGGACAAAATCCTAATAGTATGACAACAAAGCAATAAAAACGTTGGTAACTTACCTAGGTTCCTCCTAACCTTCTAAGAACGTACCACGGGACAATAGGTGGGATGGAAAAAGGATGAACCACGAAGTTAGTCGACACTGTAGGTAAGTGAAGCTCCGCCCCCTTTAGCGATGAGCCAAGAGGGTCGTCCCATGATGTCCAAAAGTCGCCCAACTAGTCCAAGTAAAAAGGTGGATAAGGTTGCAAAAAGGGGGAAGACCAACTATTTACCGCTATCATCCTTCCTAGGGACTCGGTCCTTTGGTAGGCTCTTCACGGTAATAGCCGGAAAAATGCTTATTTTTTGAGGGGTGAGTATTCTTTTTGTGAGAGGATTTTCTTTGGCATTTTGCTTTTGCATTTGGCTTTTAAGTTTCTATGCCCTTTCTTTTTCTTCTTTTGTATTCTGTTTTTCATTTTGTTGTGCCTTTTCTTTTTCTTCTTTCTTTTCTTTTCTTTCTTTTTTTTTTCTTTTTTTTTTCTTTCTTTTTCTTGGATTGCTTTTTTGATGAATCATGTATTGTAAGCATTTCTTGCAACCAAGTAAGAGAACTCAACAAATTGCAACTTATTTGTGGAAAAAGTGTAGGAGGTAGGGAAATGGGTAAGTCGGGACGGCGCCTTCCCTTCAGACCCACAAAAGGGGGAGAACTTGGACTAATCAAAGCAATTTCGAACATGGTCACCTAAGGAACGGGACTCGGCAACCAAGGCCTTTTCACTCCGTGGGTGGTCAAAATGGTCAAAATGCGAATCCCGTAGTAAATCCCTTGTAGACTAGGTGGACTCAAGGTAAGAAACCAACGAAATGATTGATTTAAAGTCATTCTACTAGACTAAAGTCTAATACTCGACTCATATCAATAGAAAGGGAAAGTAAACACTTGCGCACTAGCCTCAAAACCGGGTTTTCGAAAACCTTTTATTACACACTAGACACAACTAAACAAGACATGACAAAGACACAACAAAAACGAAGAGAAAAGGGACGAACACATCAAAAAAAAAAACAAAACACAAGAAAACAAACACCACCCCGAAACTTCCAAACAAGTCACCACATCAACCACAAACTTCACAAAGCTCCACCCGATCACACCATCACAAATCTCCTCCAAACTCCACAAAAAAAGGGAAAAAATAAGAAAGAATTGAAGGGGTATTACCGGGTGTCTTAAGCCTTTTGAAACTCACGGCGATCAAGGAACCTACAAGGAAATGGGGAGGCAAAACACACACAATACAACAAAAATACGACAGAAAAGGAAAAGACAAAAAGAAAAATCTTTTTGGCTTTTTTATGAAATTTTTCAAATTTTTAGGGGTTTTTGAGATTTTTTCGAAAAGAAACTACGAAAATAAAACTAAACTAGCCTAAGATATCGCTCCCCCACACTTAAACCGAGCAATGTCCTCATGCTCGATCGATAGTGTGTGGAAGACACTAAAAAAGAAAAGAAAAAGGGAAAGTAAAACTAAAAATCAAAAATGAAAGTGAAGAAAGGGTAGAATATGTCTGGCCGGGGTGTAATCAAGTCACCAAGGGCCGAGACGAGAAAACATATGGATGGGGGAAGAAATAAAAAGAAGAAAATAAAAGGAAATGGGAGGGGAGGACTAGGTGTAATCAAGTCACCTAGCCCAGATTTTGCCTAAATCCGACTAAATCCTACCAAAAGAAAATTTTAAAAAAAAAGAAAAAGTGAAATTACTTGTCAATTTGGATTTTTGAAATGACTCTCGATGTAGTCACGTCATCGAGAATCGGGAGCAATAATAACCAAGGGCCCCGAGGGCCAGTAAGACACCAAATACATAAAGGGAAGGGGAAAAAACGAATAAAGACTAGCAATAAAAGACGGAAAAGAAGGAGAGTCGCCTACCAAATGGTTAGCAACTCACTAACTCCATCGCCTCAATGATCATAATAGGCACGTTGCTTGTCTTCATCATCAATATTCCTCTTCATGCTCAATGTAGTCGCACGGTTGAAGTTCAAGGCTTGCATTGGTGTAAATGAGGTGGGATTCGAGGTGAAACTCGGTGTGTAGTGAAGAGAAGATGACATGAAGGTATATACATGAAGTGTAGGGGTCATATGATAGTTTCAAGGGTAGGTAGGGAGGTTGGGAGGGGGTACAAAGCGGTGGGGTGGGGTTTAAATGAAGGAACAAAGTCGAATGGGGCTGCAGGGGACCATCCCGGTCGTGACAGACCTCATCTCGGTCGGGATGGTTCCTTCCCGGTCGGAATGACCATGATCCCGGTCGGGATGAACAGGCAGTAGCTCCAACTTTCGTGCACACATCATCCCGATCGGGATGACTCTTCTACTCCTTCAATCCTCTTGAAAGCTCCACCCACAAGTCAACTAATACGTCGGGATCTAGAGTCCCATCCCCAAAATCTTAAGACAAGCACAAAAACCGACCTCCTTGCTCAAGATCCAAGCTCTATCAACAACCACTCCCCTCAAAACTTCATCTTCACTTCACACCTATCAAATAAGCTCAAAACATCCATCAAAATCCCTCCCTCACATTGTTCATCAAATAACCAAATGACAAGAATTCCACAAGCACACAAATCCAAAAATCACACAAATACAACTATAAACACAAAAGATAAGGAAAAGATATATACAACTCGAGGGTTCTTGAGGAACTCCGTCAAACCTAGGATGGTGGCTTCTTCTTTCATTTTTCATCAACACGGCATACAACTCCATCGCCTTCAAGAACACGGAGTAACAAATAAAAGGCTCGGGAGAAATCTTCAATCAAGCACGTGGAGTACCAATCCACACTCCAAGGTTCCTCACAACCTTGCCTAGAATTTCCCGGGGCATCCCGATCTACTAAGTTCAACGACTTGAACTTGTACTTTCGATCCTTCGGTATATACCCAAACCTCTTTTCATCTTCACAAGGCCTGACTTAAGGGAGGCTCAACTTTGTTCTTACCAACCGACTTGTCTTCAATCATGTCACATGGGCATTCATTCGCCCCAAGCTCGGAATCATCATCTTCAATTCCACACAAGCTGTTATCTTTCAAGCTTTCACTCGACTCATTCCCTAGCTCTTTGTCATTAAAGGGATGGATCATATTACATGACTCTTCATATGTAGGCGCGGCGTTGCCTTGGAGGTCAAACACTAGCTTCTAATCGCCTAGCTCAAATGTAATCCTACCCTTCCTGACATCGATCATTGCACCGGCGGTATGTAAAAATGGGCGCCCAAGGATAATAGGAGTGATAGCATCCTTCGGCATATCAAGCACGAGAAAGTCGACCGGAATGAAGAATTTCCCTATTCTTAATGGCACATCTTCTAACATTCCTAATGGTCGATTAAGCGAACGATCAGCCATTTGGAGTGTGATCGAGGTACATTTGAGCTCTTTCATCCCAAGTCTCTCACAAATAGAATAAGGAAGAATGCTCACACTCGCTCCCAAATCACATAATGCCTTTTCAATTTTCAAGTTCCCTATGGTGCACGGGATTGAGAAACTACCCGGATCCTTCAACTTAGGAAGCGTAGAACCTTGTATGAGCCCGCTCACCTCTCTTGTAAAATCCTTGGTCTCTTACTTGTCCAAGGATCTCTTCCTAGCCAATACTTCTTTCATGAACTTGCCATATGCCGGGACTTGGGTAATTAGCTCGGTGAAAGGGATACTCACATCCAATTTCTTCACAATGTCAACAAACTTGTCAAATTGAACGTCCACCTTAGTCTTCATTTGCCTTGTTGGGAATGACAACTTGATATGTATCTTGTCTTGCTCATTTGGTTTTTCAACCTCCCATAAGACTTGCTCTTCCATGAGATTTCCCCAATTTTCATTGCCTTGAGATGGACATTGCACTTCTTTCATTGCTTCATGCTCACTAGGGAACAAGGGAGAATCATAGGATGCACCGCTCCTCAAGGTGATGGCATTCACATGTTCAAACTTCGTCGGTACACCTTGAGGAGGTAGTTGACCCTTTTGTCTTGAAGAACTACCCGAAGCTACTTGAGCTAGTTGGGTTTCAAGCATTTTTACATGCGTATCTCTTGCCTTGTTTTCCATTTGAAGGTTAGTATAGAATTCTTGTTGAGCTTTTTGCATCTCCAATTGGCTTCTTTGTATCTCCAAAATTACCTTTTGCATCTCCGGATCTTGAGGTGGAGATTATTGATTGTGTGGGGTATTGGTAATGGCTGGGGAAATGCCATAATCATGAATTGGAGGCCGACTTCTTTGCTTGTTTTCTTGTTGAGTATTTTGGGACCCTTGTTGTTGTTGAAAGATCCCTTAGAACCCTTGAATATTGCCTTGATTTAGGCCTTGAGAATTACCGTGAGTGTGGTTTTGGTTAACCTTGGTTGTTGTTTTGATATCCTTGAGAATGTTGGTTTCCTTGGAAACCACCTTGATGATTGAAGTTCCCTTGATTATGGAACCCTTGATTGTTGTTGAAGGCACCTTGGTTATATTGTTGGAAGTTGTTAGAAGGACTTTGATTGCCTTGATAACCTTGGAAGCCTTGGTTGTTGTCCCTTAAGGGAGGAGGAGGTACATAGGGTAAACGGTATTGTTGTTGAGCTTGTTGTTGAGAAGCTTGGAACATATGAGGATTTGGCACATTTTGAGACTTGTAAGGGAAGTATGGGACACCTTGCTTGTATGCTTGAAAAGTATTCACTTGCTCAATGCTACTTCTACAATAAGAGGGCTCATGTCCATGTATACCACAAATCTCACATATCCCATAATAAGATGTAGGTGTAACCGTTCCCATAGCATTAACTTGATGAATCGATTGTTGATTGGAGGAACTAGCGCTTTGACCTTGATTAAAGTGATTTTGGAGCTTCATGTCAATAGTATTCATGTGTGTCTTCAATTGTGCTCCAAGGTCGGCACTTAATTGTGTAATGGCATCGATCTCATGCCTTCCCCCTCTACTTTTCTTCCTTGGCCTAGAGTATTGAGAGTTATGGACCGCCATTTCTTCAATTCTTGACCAAGTTTGGTCATCATCTACTTCGGTGAAACGCCCATTCGACCCCATATTGAGTATACTCCTCGAATCCTCATACAAACCGTTCCAAAATTGTTGAACAAGGAACCACTTCGACAATCCATGATGAGGACACGAGCAAACTAGGACCTTGAATCTTTCCCACGACTCATAGAGCCCCTCTTCGTCACGTTGTTGGAATCCCGTTATTGAGGCTCTTAATAGATTGGTCTTCTCCGGTGGATAAAATTTTTGGTAGAAAGCTAAGGCTAGTTTATTCCATGTGTCGATCCCTAGAGCCGCCTTAAGCCATTGTTTAGCCTTACCGATTAAAGAGAGGGAAGAGGACCCATCGAATTTGGTCTTGGGTTACTCCCTGTTGAGAAATGGCATCACAATAGTCCAAAAAGGTCTCCATGTGTTGATGTGGATCCTCGGTGGGCTACCCACTAAATTGACTCCGCTCAACTAATTGGATAAATGTCGTTTTTGCCACAAAATTTTTGGCGTAAGCGGCCGGTAAAGCGGTAGGACCGGGCAAAACGTCTTCCGTGAAGGTTGAATGAGAGGAGAACTTAGTCATCGTTGGATAAGCGGGAGATGATGGTGTAGATGGTGTTGATGTAGATGTTGAAGGAGAACTAGGTTGAGAAGAGTGACTAGAAGAAGTACCAAAGGGATTGATGAAGGTCCCTTCGGTATTGCCTTGAGGTTGTTCGTTCAAGTCAAACCCTTGAGCTTGTTCTTCAATGATATTGCTAGTACCCGATTTAGAATTTCTAACCCGATCAATCGTCCGTTGGCGAAAGTCTCTAAAGAGTCTCTCCGGCTCTGGATTGAAGAGCAAGAGGTCGTCTCTCCGTCTAGGCATGCACTACACACTTGGAACAAACGTGAGAATACCTAGTGCTTTGTAGGCACTAGGTAGAGACAATAAACAAACACAACCCAAGACAAAGAGAGAAGAAAGCTATAAAAACAAAGAAAAAGACTACAAAATATGCACAAAGGGAAGAAGAAGAACACAAAACGGTAACTAAGTCTAGCTAATAAGCAAACTAAGTCTAAACATGCACCGTCCCCGACGACAGCGCCAAATTGGTGGTAGGAATTGACGTGGGTCCCGCCACCAAATGAATCCAACTAGACCTAACACGTAGCTAGGGTTAGTCGGGTCGAGTCCACGGGGACGGTAATAGGTGTCTAGACTAGGGTCAACTCACAAACAAGACTAAGTTACCAACACAACACAAATGGGGGCACACTAACAATAATTGATTAACTACGATGATTGGAGGGGATGAAACTAGACTAACAATGAACTAAGTATAACATGAACTAAATGAAACACTCAAGCTAAAACAATCAACTAACTAGATAGGAAATGGCTAACAAGATGAAGAAATCAAATTTGGAAAAGGTAGGGTTAGTTTGGGTTCATAAGTGTAGTAGGATAGATAGGAAATCGAGGGTGTAAGGTTCACCTAGTTACTATGGTCGGTCCGCGCTCTCGTGTGAAAGACAAAACCCGAATACTCATGCAAGATGCTACCCAATACACAAGGATTCAACCACACAATGAGAAGAGGAAGACTAGCATGAGAAGGCTACTCAAACAAGCAATTCAACAAACACATAGAGTGCTCAACAAGTGACTAGTAACAAAGAATTCACCTTTACCCTCAATCAAACCCTAATCACCCATAATCCACACTTAATCCCCCTACTAACCCCATAAAAGTCTACTCAATCATATTTAAACTAATATCAACATAAACAAGAGAAATCAACACAAACATCCAAACATTCATAATGAACTAGCGAGAACAATAAACAATGAACAAAGTTTAAAACTTGAAGGATTAAACAAAGATTAAGAGAAAAGAGTATAAGATGATTATACCAACAACATGGGGATGAAAAGATGTGAACTTGTATTAAAAGAACACCCAAAAATCTCCACCAAAAGTTGTCAAGGATTGATGGATTCTTCAAGAGATTCCTTAATACAAGATTAACTAACTAAATTAAGCAAAGATTAACAATGATTAAGAAAAGATTAATGTAAACTAAGCTAAGGATGAAGAGAGTCTAATTAGGGTTTAGAATAATGTAGAGTAATGTAAGGTCCTTAAACAATACAAAGGGAGGGTATTTATATGGGTTCACGAGCAAAGGAGAAGAAAGGAATAAACACGGGCTGCAGTAGCCCCTTCCCGGCCGGGAAGGATGGGGATCTCGACCGGGAAGGATCTTCATTTCGGCCGGGATGACCCATCAGTGGCCTGGTTTGCTTTCCTTCTTCATCCCGGTCGTGATGGTTGCAATTCCGACCGGGATGGGTCATGTACGCTTCAATTAAGATCTCAAGGGTCCCTACTTGCTCTTCATGGGCTTCTCATCAATTCTCAGTGCTCGGGAATGGGTCCCGAGGGCTCGAAAATGGGTCCCAAGGGCTTGGGATTGAGTCTAAGCTACCGGGTGATCGTTGCTTCCCTTCGTTGGCTCCAAATGTGTCGGAAACGAGTCGGAATTGTTCCACCTCTCCAAAATTGGTCTTAGGAATCTAAAACAACCTAGAAGAAGCGTAAGTAGCCAAGAAACCGCTCCAAAGAGTGATTCCACAAGAGAAACCGGGACCAAACACAACGAATAAGCACTACAAAACACACTTATCACCTAGTCTCGGATTCCCCAATCTTAGCCCGGAAATTAGGCAACCGAGTATTCCTAATTTTTTCCGAAAATCTCAAACTTTCAAAATTTCAAAAATTCAAATTTTTATTCCCCAGCGCGAATCATACTTTTACCTACGTGTTGCATGCAAAAATTTATGTAATTGATACAGGTACACTCAAGGTTTCAGAGGCAAGCCCGCACAACTCATATAACTCCCCCAGCGGAAAGCCCTAGGCGGCATTTTCCCCGGAATAGCACGGGATGGGCCCGTATAAAGGCACACCCAGGACTTATACGACAAGTCCAATTTCCCCACGGAGTTACCTTCATCGACTCAGGTCTGATTTCTGTCTTATGGCTGGCGAGCCCTTCACGCAGGTCCAATGGACTATAAACGACCCGACCGGAAGTCTGCCAGGTCTTAATCCTTGATTGGCCAGGTAGCTACTCTGACTTTTGCCTTGTCGAAGCCTCAGTCAGAGTGGGGGCTCTGTAGACACCCACATTTGGCTGCTAGGTGTCTATATCAGTTTCCAAAAAACACCCGATGATGATCGGACGCAAATGTGTTTCTACGCGCTCGGATATGGGCTCAGAACCATTAGTTTCTGACTTGGGATTTTTATGGAGTACAAATCTCACAAAACCGACTTCAAATTCAGGCGCAGTGGGTCATTTCCAATCAAATAAGACTAATTTGGGTCAAAACCGACAACGGAAATAAAATCGACTTTTAGTGATTGGGTCAAACCCCGGTCAAAGCTGTTCCGAGACACAAAAAACAGTCACCCAAACATCAAAAGTCCAATACAAACACAAGACCCACAAAAATACCCAACTCAAGGTCCAAAAAAACCGGGCCTTGCGTTTCAGCTGACCCACTCGATCGAGTGGGCCCTCCAACAGGCCCGACTGCGGTTGTTTGGGCCACTCGACCGAGTCAACAGGGTACTCGGTCGAGTAACCTTAAACGGGGGGGATGGCCAATGCCTATATATACACCCGCTTGCATGCAATTTCACACATCTTTTTTTTACACCCTAATCAACCCATCACAACTCATCATCTTCAACCCTAAACCCTAACATCTAGGAATCCAAACCACCATAACTCAATTTACATAAAACCTCGATAGTCCCGTGCTAAAGTCACAACTAGCGAGTTCTATCCGAGACTAAGAAACATGTAGGTTGAGGGTGCAAAATCCCGTTCTTCTCTCTTCTCCTCTCTCTCGCGCGTCATCTTCCCTTCTTCTCGTTTTTTTCTTGTTTTTATCTTTCTTTTCGCATATAATATCGATAATAATCTCTAGTATAAGGCATTAAATTACTCGTCAATTCGTGTCAAGCGTGAGTGATGACGGGATAAGGAAATCCGAATATACAAGGGTGTTCCACCCGACGTTGCCGGTCGCTTATCCCGACACCCCGATCGCTTGATTGTTGAGGCGAGTTAACATCAACAATAATTTTCTTATTTCATTATTATCGTCGCATATTCATCAATTTTTAACTATTTCCAATAAAACACTTGTTTTTCAATTTAAGTTGAAACCCGTTGATGCGGATCCGACATCACACAATCCGCAAGGATGTATTACGATGTCGGGATGCGGAGGGGATCAAATAAAGTTTTTTTTAATTCGAATGTCGATCTATTAGACTCGATACCAACTCAATAGTTGGATGTCGAATCTAAACGATTTAGTCAATTAATTTAACTAGTACGATTTTCGTTGATGCTAAAATAGTTGTCATATAATTCGATAGAATTAATTACGACACTATAAACGCGGAGATAATCTATATCGTTCTAGTTCGATTTAAGTGACTTACAACACCTTTTTTACTTCACCCTAATATTCGGTATTGGTCCTATAATCAAACACCGGGTCCAATGGGTATCAAAAGACGGAACGAGAACAGTCGGCCACGCGAGTCGCGTGGCTGCGCGAGTCTCGCCTCTCTCGCGCGGGTCGCGTGGTTCCCTGAAAATCGTGACACAAAACAAGTTATTTTATCTTAATTTGATTAAACAACTATTTTTCTAACATCTTTTCCATAAAATACACTCCAAATATTCGATATCGATTTCATAATCGAGCATAGGATATGACGAGTATCGAGAAATTCAGGTCGAGTATAAATCACACTATATTTCTACGCGACCTAACGAATTGACGATTTTTTAAACACAAAATCAATTCTCAAAAGCAAAACCGAAATGAACCCTAGTTCGTACATGGGTCACTCGACCGAGTGCCATAGGCCACTCGATCGAGTGACATCCAAAAACCGAGGCGGATCGGTTTTCTTGAGGACCACTGGGTCGAGTCCCTCAATGACTCGGTCGAGTCCCTCAATGACTCGATTGAGTGGCGACCTACTCGGTCGAGTCCCTTCGTGACTCGGTCGAGTAGCACCTCAAATTCTGGGCAGACCCCTTTTCGGAGGCACACTCGGTCGAGTCCTTCAATGACTCAATCGGGTGTCCTCTCATCACGTCAAAACGTGAGCCCTAAAACGTATTCCGAGCCTTACAAAATATTTTATGACTTCGGTCAACACGTGTCAAATCAATCACATGTCACTCTACCTTTTCAAAACTCATGCATCATATTTCCTTACATCGTTCTATATCATTCCATATTAGTTATAAACCGTTATTACCGTTACTAACACGTTTATTTCTATTTTTGGCCTTTTATTCCCGTTGTTTATTTTATTATACTAAAATGAACTCACATGCTAAATACAACTTTGACGTTAAATTTTAGACGCATTAAATCGACTTAGCAACCCATTCAAATTCTCGCATGTTTAAGTAAAACATTGTTTGCATATCATATCATCGTTCTACTAACGCGCGTATTAGAGAGTCAAACGATATCTTAGTAGAGGCCGCTAATGTGCGGGCGGGGTTGGGTGTCCTTTGTGAACTTCCCAACACGTACCCTCACCCCTTACTCAGAACCTCTGTTTCCAGATGCCCGAAACCGTTGGCGCACGAGAGTCATTCAATACACGGTATCCGACAATGTCGGTATCGGTATCAAATGCAAAGGGACGAGCCCAATAAACTCTAACATCTGAATGGGCCATACTTTGTGCATGACCCACTAAGATATAGAGTGGGTTCGAACGGGCCCGAACTCCCACAAAGTTCGGTGGCGACTCCACTTCGATTTAAATTTCAATTCGACCCATCTCATATGGAGATTCATTCGCCTCCCCAAACCCGCGCGTGGCCGCGTCGGGGTGGACCTATGTCATGTCCACAGGCTCGTTGTATTCTTTTTTGGTACACCTGAATATTATTGAGGGCGCGGGACCGCCGTTCGTCCAATAGAACTAGCGAGTTGTATCGTGCTTGGACCCAATCTGCTTCAGGTACTTGGCTTTCTAATAGAATTCTGAGGGATGGTACTTCCAACTCGACTAGTTGAACCGCCTTCATCCCGTATGTCAGATAATAGGGTGTTGCACCGGTTGCATTGCGGATTGATGTTCGGTACCCCCATAGAGCGAATGGTATCTTATCAGGCCATTCTCGGTAATTATCAGTCAACTTTTTGAGTATGGTGATAATTGTCTTGTCGGCTGCTTCCACCTCTCCATTTGTTTGGGGACGATATGGTGAGGATGTATGCCTCTGAATTTGGTATTTGGTTAGCACGGCTGCTATTTCGGTTTAGAAATGGGTCCCGTGATCACTGATGAATTCATGTGGGATCCCGTACCGGCATATGATCTTGTTTTGGATGAACTTAGCTACATGTTTGGCGTTCAAAATCCGGTATGATTCGGCCTCGACCCGTTTGGTGAAGTAGTCGATGGCTACCAACATGAAATAGTGTCCACCTGAACCGGAGGGATTTACCTTTCCGATTATGTCGATTCCCCAGGTTGAGAACGGCCATGGTCACGTCATGGTGTATAACAAAGATGACGGCATGTGTTGCACATTGGCGAAGATTTGACAGTTATGGCAATGTTTGACGTACTGTCTGCAATCAGTTTCCATATTATTCCATTAAAATCCGAGCCTCGTGATTTTTCGGAATAGCATCCGAGCATTTATATACGGACCGCATTCACTGTCGTGTACTTCAGCCATAACCTTTTTTGCCTTTTTTTATGCATAGGAGAAGAGCCCCCCGTGCCGTTTTTTTATACAGTTGCCTGTCATCTGTGCGGATAAATTGGGTGGTTAGTCTTCGTAAGGCTTTCTTGGCCCGACCATCGGTTCTGGGAGGATATTCTCCCCTCGATATGTATGTTTAGACAGCTTGGTACCAAGGCTCGGGATCATCTATTTCAATATCTTCAATGGTGTGAACATATGCTGGTTTGGATCATCTTTCGACGCAAATCGACATTACTGGTCAGGTGATCGGGAATATTCAGTAAAGATGCCAATTTGGAAAGTGCATTCGTGAACTGGTTTTCTTCCCGGGGCAATTATATATACTCTACCTTTTAGAATTATTTCTTGAGAACCCTTACTCGCGCCTGGTAGGCCACAAGACTGGCGTTCCGAGTATTCCATTTTTGAAGAGCCTGATTGATGACCAAGGATGAGTCGCCGTGTACTCGGAGGTTTGTGACCCCTGAATCTGTGGCCGATTGTAATCCATGGATGCATGCCTCATATTCGGCGGCGTTATTAGTAACATCGAAGTCCAGCTTAATGCATACGGGAGGTTGTTCCCCTGTTGGTGAAAGTAAGAGAATCCCGACTCCGAACCCTCGGAAGTTGGATGCCCCATTGAAATATAAATCCCGTGTTTCTGTGTCGGTATGGAATATATCTTCGTCTGGGAAGGACCAAGTGTTGGTGTATCCTTCTTCGGTTATGGGACTATCAGCGAGAAACTCGACTACTACTCGACCCTTGATGGCTTTTAGTGGCACGAACTTCAGGTCAAACTCTGCCAACATTGGAGTCCACCTAGATATTCTGCCATTAAGGATGGGCTTCTCGAATAGGTATTTGATGGGATCCATCTAGGACAATACCTGTACTTCGTAGCTAAGCATATAATGCCAGAGATTTTTGGTGGCCCAAACTAGTGCTAGGCATGTTTTCTCGAGTATGGTGTATTTGCATCCATACTCTAAAAACTTTTTGCTGATGTAATAGATGACTCGTTCTTCCGAGTCGACCGTCTGCGCCAGCATAGCCCCCATGGCTGTCTCAGTCGTTGTTAGGTATAACGATAGAGGCAAACCGGGTTAAGGTGGCATTAAGATTGGCGGAGCAGACAGGATTTCCTTGATTTTGTCGAAAGCCGCTTGACATTTATCATCCCATAGTTTCTGTTCCCCCACTTTTAGCCTTTTGAAAATCAGTTAACATACCATGGTCAATTTGGAGATAAACCAGCTGATATATTGAACTTTTCCGAGGAATCCCCTTATTTCTTTTTCTATTTTGGGAGGTTTTGATAAATGTAGTTTGTAGTGCCTAATTTGCTGTGTTTTGGTCCCATTTCCTTGCGGAATCTCTCCTTGGGAGCGGTTCATGGGCTACTTATGCTTCCTCTAACTCGTATCAGGTTCCCGAGACCATTCGTGAAGAGTTGGAGCGATTCCAACTCAATACATACACTTTTCGGAGCCAACGAAGCGGACGAACGATCACTCGATGCCTTGGATTCGACCCCGAGACCTTGGGACCCGATCCCGAGCCCCTTAGACTCGATCCCGAGACCCGAGAGTCGATGAGAAGTCCATGTGAAGCAAGGAGGAACCTTAAAGATCATATTGGAGGCCTACAAGACTCATCCCCGACGGGTATGGCCTCATCCCGTTCCGGGATGAGGTGCACAAAAGAGGGGTGTTCTGTTCTGGGTCCGTCCCGGTCGGGACCATCCCTTCCCGGTCGGGACCATACCCTTCCCGGTCGGGACCGGTCCTTCCCGGTCGGGACCATGGTGTTGTAACCCGCCTTTGTTTCCCTTCATCTCCTTCATTCTTGTAACCCTATAAATACTCCTCCTTTGTAATGTTTAAGCACACTACTTTACCCTAGATTATTTTAGGCCTCCATTAAGCATTCAAACCCTAGATTAGTGTTCCTCACATTAGTTTTAATCTCTCTTTAATCCTTAGTTAATCTTTGTTAAGCTAGTTTAGTTAATCTTGTATTAAGAGGATACTTGAAGATTCATCCAAGCTTGACAACCTTGGAGTTGATTTGGGTTTCTTATTTATGCAAGTTTACATCTTTTTCTTCATTTGGTTGTTGGTATAATCTTCTCTACTCTTATTCTTGTTTATTCAATCTAGTTTCAATCTTTTTATATTGTTCTTGTTATTGTTCTTATTGTTCATAATGGATGTTTGGTTTTTCATGTTGTTTTCTCTTATTATGGTTAGTTTGTTCTTGATAATGAGTGAGTAGTCTCCTTGTGGGGTTAGTAGGGGGATTAAGGGTAGATTATGGATGATTAGGGTTTGATTAGGGGTAAAGGTGACTCTTTTGTTGTTAGTCACATAATGGGCACTCTATGTGTTTGTTGATTTGCTTGTGTGAGTAGTAGTGGCCAATGCTCCCCATACTTGTGCTCATCTTCTCATTGTTTGTCTATTTTTTGGTTGTGTTGAGGATAGTCTTAGATGCGAGAGCGCGGACTTACCTCGGCGTTGGTCTACGTAGCGAGAGCCCGGACCGACTCTAGCAACTAGGAGACACCTATACCCATGATCACCCCAATTACCGTACTACACTTACGAACCCGACCTACCCCACTTCCTTTCATATTTGAATTCAACTTCTTAGTTAGTCATCGGTTCTTCTAGTTTGCTTGTTAGTTTGATCTTAGTTATTCCGTTTTAGCATTGTATTAGTCTAGTCATCGTTAGTCCACTTCCTTCATCTCCTCCCATCATAATTCGTCAATTAGCATTTCTTTGTGTTTGTTTGTGACTTAGTCTCGTTTTTAGGCCGACCTAGTCTAGACCTTACAATAACGTCTCTGTGGATATCGACCCTACTTGCCCTAGCTACCCACTAGGAATAGGCGGTTATTATTTGATCGGCGGGATCCACGACAAATCCCACCATCAATTTGGCGCCGTTGCCGGGGACGGTGCATTGTTTAGACTTAGTTTGCTTATAGCTAGACTTAGTTACCCTTCTTTGTGCTCTTCTATCATCTCTTGTGCATATTCTCTAGAATTTTCTTGTTTCATTAGTTTTATTTCTCCCTCTTTTCTCTTTGTCTTTCGATTGTGCTTGTTTATTGTCGTTACCTAGTGCCCATGAAGCACTAGGTGTTCTCACGTTTGCTCAAGTGCGTAGTGTATGCCTAGGCGGGGAGGCGACTTCTTTCTCTTTAATCCAGAGCCGGAAAGACTTTTTCGAGCCTTTCGCCAACGGACGATTAACCGGGTTAAAATCTCTCAACCAAGCGCAAGCAATACTCATCAAGAGCAAGCTCAAGGAAACGATTTTGAGGAAGCATCTCGAGAGACGGCCGAAGGAAATTTCACCAATCCCTTTGGATATTCTAGTCCTAGTTCCCCCTCTACATCTACTTCAACTCCGTCTTCACCACCATCTCCCTTACATCCAATTATGCCAAAGTTTTCGTCTCACTCTACATTTACGGAAGATGTCTTGCCGGGACCGAATGCTCTACCGGCCGCTTATGCCGGAAATTTTGTGGCCAAGACTCAATTCATCCAACTTGTGGAGAGAAATCAATTTAGTGGTTTGCCCACCGAAGACCCACACCAACACATGGAGATTTTCTCCGATTATTGTGACGCTATTTCTCAAACCGGGGTTACACAAGATCAAATCCGTTGGGTGTTATTTCCATTCTCATTAATTGGAAAAGCGAAGCAATGGATCAAGAGTCTCGATAGGGCAACCATGGGTATCGATACTTGGAAGAAACTTGCATTGGCATTCTACCAAAAGTTCTACCCTCCGGAGAAGACTAATTTGCTAAGGGCCTCCATCACCGGTTTCCAACAACGGGATGAAGAGAGCCTTTATGAAGCTTGGGAGAGGTTTAAATCTTTGGTTAGATCGTGCCCCCACCATGGACTTTCACAATGGTTTTTAGTCCAACAATTTTGGAACGGTCTTTATGAGGACTCAAGAACTATACTCAATATGGGCTCCAATGGTAGGTTCATCGAGGTCGATGATGACCAAACATGGGCAAGAATCGAGGAGATGGCGGTTCATAATTCTCAATACTCAAGGCCTAGGAAGGCAAATCGAGGAGGTAGACACGAGGTTGATGCTATTACTCAATTAAGCATTGACCTTGGAGCTCAATTGAAGACCCACATGGAGAATATTGACAAGAAGCTCCAAGGCCACCTCAACCAAGTCCAAGGCACTAGCTCCTCCCACCAGCACTCAATTCAAGAAGTGAATGCTTTGGGATTTGCACCTCCTTTGCCTTATTATGGGATGTGTGATACTTGTGGAATCGTTGGTCATGATCCTATGCATTGTCAAGGAAGTATTGAACAAGTGAACGCCTTTCAAGCGTTCAAGCAAGGTGCCTCCTATTCTAATCAATACCAAGCTTCCAATCAAGTCCCTCAACAACAAGCTATGCAACCTCGTCCCTATGTTCCACCTCCCTTAAGGGACAACAACCAAGTTTATCAAGGCAACTCAAGGCCCTTCAACAATTTCAAGCAAAATAACCAAGGTACTTTCCACAACAACAATCAAGGGTTCCAACAAGGGAACTTCAATCAAGGTGGTTTCCAAGGAAACCAAAACTTTCAAAGCCAACAAAACCACAACCAAGGGTATCAAAATCACAACAATGGCAACAATCAAGGCCTTGATCAAGGCAATTCTCATGGGTTTCAAGGGAACCATCAACAACAAGCAACTCAAGCTAACCGTCAAGAAAGCAAGCCTAGGAGCCGGTCTTCTATTCATGATTACGGTACTCCATTAGCCCTCACCGATACTCCGCACAATCCGCAATCTCCACCTCGTGATTTCGACATTCAAAAATCTATGTTGGAGATGCAAAGGGGTCAAATGGAGATGTCAAAAAACCAACAAGAGTTCTATGATTTCATTCAAAGGGACAACATGGCGAGAGATGCTCATACGAAGATGCTTGAGACCCAAATAGCTCAACTTGCTTCGGGTAGCTCTTCAAGGCAAAAGGGGCTATTACCTCCTCAAGGTGAAACTTCGAAATTTGAGCATGTAAATTCTATTACCACGAGGAGAGGTACATCTTATGACCCCCCTTCATTCCCTAGTGAGCAAGAACCAATGCAAGAACACATCCAAGATGATGTATCTCCGATTCAAGAAAACGCAAGCAAGGAAGATCCAATGGAGGAGCAAGTCTTATGGGAGATTGAGAAACCCCAAGAAGACAAGCTTCCCCCACCTCAAGCAAAAGACAAGGGTAAAAGGAAAGTTTCGTTTGAAGAGTCCACCCCTATTGAGCAAAACAAGATTCAAATCAAGTTGCCTTTCCCAACAAGGTAAATGAAGACTAAGGTGGATGTCCAATTTGACAAATTCCTAGACATTGTGAAGAAATTGGATGTTAGTGTCCCGTTCACCGAGTTACTTACCCAAATCCCGGCATATGGACGATTCATGCGAGAAATCCTAGCCAGGAAGAGATCCATCGACAAGGAAGAGACTATTGCGTTCACAAGGGTGGTGAGCGAGCTTATTCAAGGTTCTACACTTCCAAAGTTGAAGGATCCGGGTAGTTTCTCGATCCCTTGCACCATCGGCAACTACAAGATCGAGAGGGCATTATGTGATTTGGGTGCGAGTGTGAGCATCATTCCTTATTCTATTTGTTGCCGACTTGGGATGAAGGAACTTAAAAGTACTTCCATTACACTTCAAATGGCCGATAGCTCCCTCAACCGACCTTTGGGGATGTTGGAAGATGTGCCAATTAGAATCGGGAAGTTCTTCATTCCAGTCGACTTTATTGTACTCGACATGCGGGAAGATGCCAACACTCTCATTATCCTTGGGCGCCCATTTCTACACACCTCCGGTGCTATGATCGATGTGAAGAATGGTAGGATCACCTTCGAGTTAGGCGAAGAGAAGCTAGTGTTTGACCTCCAGGGCAACACTTCGCCTACTAATGATGAGTCTTGCAATATGATCCACGCCACGAAAGACATTGATCTAGGGGTAGAGTTGGGACAAAGCTTGAAGAAGAACTCTTGTGAACTTGAGGATGATGACTCCGAGATTGGAGAGGATGAGTGCCCATATCATGGGTTTGATGACAAGTTGAAAGGCAAGAAGGAAGATGAGCCTCCCTTGGGGCCACATGAGGATCGATGGACGTTTGGGTATATCCCGAAGGATCGTAAGTATAAGTTCAAACCATTGAACTTGGTAGATCGGGATGCCCCGGGGACGTCAAGCCAAGGTCATGGAGAACCTTGGGATGTGGACGGTTATATCTCGAGTTTGATTGAAGACTTTGCTAGAGCCTTCGACTTGTTTCTTCGTGCCCTTGATGGAGATGGAGTAGGTTATAGTGTTGTTGAAAAAGATTGAAGAATGCACCACCCTTGGTTTGACGGAGTTCCACAAGAACCGTCTCTTTGTATATATCTCTTTCTCTTGTAATTTCATTTAGTTTTGTGAAATTCTTGATGATTTGGATTGATTGATGAGCGATGTGAGGGAGGGAATTTGATGTTGCGTTTGAGTTTATTGTGATAGGTGTGAAGTGAAAGTGTCTCCTAGGAAGGAAGGGTTAATGTTAGAGCTTGGATCGAGTGAAGGGAAGTCGGTTTTTGAAGCCCGGAGCGAGCTTTTGGAGTCATAAAGGATAGGAAGACTCTTCCCGGCCGAGAAGAGGTCATCCCGACCGGGAAGGATGAGTCATCCCGACCGGGAAGGGTGTCATCCCGTCCGGGATGAGTGTGACAAAAGATGGGTCTACTGGAGTGCCATCCCGACCGGGACGAAGGCTCCCCGACCGGGACGAGAAGGTCATCCCGACCGGGACCACCCATCCCGGCCGGGATGGACCCCCTGTTCCTCCTTTGGCCTTTTCTTCGTCGTTTGAGCCCACCCTACCACTTTATACCCCCTCCCAACCTCCCTACATGTCCTTCCTCTCATCATATGACCCCCACACCTCGTATGCACATTTTCACCTCACTTTATCTTCTCTTTACATCGACTTTCACATCAAAACCCACCTCATTATACCTTTGTGCTCCAACCATGGAACCGTATAGCGATTGGAGAGGAATAACACTGGCGACGACTAGCTACGTGCCGATATTGACTTATGAGACGATGGAGCGAGTGAGTTGCTAACCGATGGGTACGGCAACTATCCTTTCTTTTCCGTCTATTATTGCTTGTTTTCTCTTGTTTGCCCCCCCCCCCCTCCCCTTGAGTCAGGGTGTCTTGGTGGCCTTCGAGGCCTTAGTATGGTTGCTCCCGACTCTCGATGACGTGACTACGTCGAGAGTCAATCGAAAAATCCAAATTTCACAAGGTTTTCACCCTTTTGGTAGAAGTTAATCGGATTTGGGCGGAATCCGGGCTAGGTGACTTGATCACACCTTGTCCTCCCCTCCCATTTCCTTTTAGGGGGCGTTTGGTTCATCAAAGGGAAAGGGAATGAAATCAACAAAGGGAAACAGAGGGAAAGGAATGAGATTACCCCAAATTTAGGTTGTTGTTTGGTTTCAATGAAAGAGAATGAATTTCACCCAACCTTCACTCAAACCTCAACATCAGCGGTGTGTCATCATATTACTTATACTTATGTAAAATAAAAAATTATAAAATAAATAAATTAATATCTAAATTATAAAAAAAATAAAAAATTGTAGTATCTTTTAATAATAAAATACCTGTAATATAAGGAATATTATTTTTACACAATTTTAATTGTAAATACGGTAAATATACGGAGTAATAATTACTACAATATGATAAATTTTAAAAAATGCATTTTCTTTATAATTGATAAATTAAGGCATCAAAAATTATTTTGACCCAACTTCGACTCATATTTGACCTGACCCGAGAGTGTGGTGGTGTTCGTAATGGTGGTAGGTGGGCCTTGGTGGTGGTGGTCGTAGTGGTGGTGGTGGTGATGGTGGCGGTTGTTGGTGATGGTGATGGTGATGGTGATGACTAGGTTGGTGATTGGGGAAAGGAAATCCCATTACCTTGGGGGTGGGGGGTAAGAAGTTAGAGGAGTTTGGGGTAAAGGGAGGGGGAAAGGGAATGATTGAATTGGCTAAACAAACACCAACAAAGGGAATCGGGAACTTTGATTCCCTTTCCCTTTCCTGAATACCTCAAACCAAACGGCCCCTTATTTCTTTCTTTTTATTTCTCCCCCTTTCCATATCTTTTCTCATCTCGGCCCATGGTGACTTGACTACACCCCGGCCGGACACATTCTATCATTTTCTCCACTTTTCTTTTTGATTTTTAGCTTTATTTTCATAGTTTATTTTCTTCGTCTCCATACACTACGGTCGAGCATGAGGACATTGCTCGGCTTAAGTGTGGGGGAGCGATATTCTATCATAGTTAGTTTTATTTTCGTAGTTTTTCGAAAAATCTTTAAAAATCCTAAAAATTTGAAATTTTTTCACAAAAATCAAAAAGATTTTCCTTTTGTGTGTTTTCCTTTTTATGTCGTGTATCATATTTGTGTTTTGTTGTCCGCGTTTTGCCTCCCTTTTTCCTCTTAGGTCGCCCAATCACCGCTAACTTTGGAAGGCTTTCAAGACATCCGGTAACACCTTTATCCCTTTTTCCACTTTACCTCTTGTGATGTTCGGAGGAGATTTGTGATGTTGTGTGCTCGGGAGGAGCTTTGTAAAGTTTGGTGTTGGTTGGTGGCTTGTTTGGAAGCTAGGGGTGGTGTTTGTTCCCTTTGTTTGTTTGTTTTATTGTGTTCTTGTATTGTTGCTTTTGCTTCTTTTTCTTTCGTTTATGTCGTGTCTTTGTTTTGTGTGTGTAGTTGTGTCTTGTGTGTAAGAAGGTTTTCGAAAACCCGGTTTAGAGGCTAGTGCGCAAGTGTTTACTTTCCCTTCCTAGTAGTATAAATCGAGTCTTGGACTTTAGTCTAGTAGAATGACCCTAAATCAATGATATCGTTGGTTTCTTACCTTGAGTCCACCTAGCTTACTAGGGATTTACTACAGGATTTGCATTTTGACCATTTTGACCACCCACGGTGTGAAAAGGCCTTGGTTGCCGAGTCCCGTCCCCTAGGTGACCATGTTTGAAATTTGCTCGACTAGTCCAAGTTCTCCCCTTTTTTGTGGGTTTGAAGGAAAGGGCCCATCCTGACTTACCCATTCACCTACCTCCTACACATATCCACCGAATAAATTTGCAAATTGTTGAAATCTCCCTTTCTTGTTGCAAAGAAATGCCTATAATCCAAATCAAGCCAAAAGGGCAAAGAAAAGAAAAAGAAAGAAAAAGAAAGAAAGAAAAGATTGAAGAAAAAGAAAAGGCACAAAAAGAAAGCCAAAAAATAAAATAGAAAAGAAGAAAAAGAAATGGCATGGCAACATACAAAGCAAGAATGCAAAAGAAAAGAGAAAATGCCAAAAGAAAATCATCTCACAAAAAGACCCTAACCCCACTAAAATTGTAACACCCCTGATTTTATAAATTAAATTAAATTAAAGTTATGTTCGTATTTTTATTTTGTTTCCGATTCAACTCGTAATTCTTAAAAGTTTTATAAAACGAAATTATCGTTTAATCGTTTAAACTCCTAAAATTTCATTTGTCTCGAAAACTCTTCTTATATTTAAAATATATTTTTATTCTGGTTTTGATTTATTTTATACATCTAATTTAATTCTTATTGAACTCCTGTTTCGACGATTTGAATTCTAAATTCTTTCGATTTAAACTTGAATTTATATTATTTTAAAGCGGAACTCGTTTTCATAAGCCTCGTTAAATAATTTATTATTTTCCTCGAGAAATCAACTTAATTCATTTTCGTCGTACATTTGTTACTTTTCTCACGAAGCTTTATTTTTATCGCGAAGGTTTATTTTATTCTCAAGGTACACTCAATTTTTCCCTTTCGAACTAACTTATTTATTTTCCTTTAACTTCGAGCCTGTCTCGAATATTTCTACTTATTTATTTTTCCAAATATCCTTTCTGTCCCAAATATTTATTCTAACACTGGAAAATATCTTATTTCGTTAGTATTTTATTCGGCTTGATTACTCTTTCTTTCTTTTTCTTTTTTTTTTCTAACCCGATCTTAATTCGATTTCTTTCTTGGGCCGACTTAAAATTCGACCCACTTATCGATGAACACCTTTATCCCGTCCCAGGATACTGATAACCCACTTGTTAAACTCTAACTTCCTCCCTCTTTGTTCTCAACCACCAGCCTTCTTCCCACATTCACGTAACCCCATTCATCTCCCCTATACATTCCCCTGTCAACCTCTTCATTGATCCCCATCTATTAGCCTCCTTCCTCCATTTCTTTTCCTTTTGTACTGTTAGACAGTACCTCGCCACCACCATTATCGTGAGTCTGAGGCACGCTCCTCCCCTGTTTTGCCCCGTCGCTGTCGATCTACTTTCTACCAACGTTCGTCCGCACTTTTTCTTTTCCTCAGGTCTGCTGCTGCTGCGGACTGCTGCTGTTACGGTACTGCTCCTGTCGTTCGTCCTTCAGTTTCTCTCCGTTCTATTCTATTTTATTGGTTGGTTTCCATTCGTCCCCTGATTTGCGTCGCATCTGATGTTACTGTCGTTTTTGTGATGTTTCAATTCTTATTTTTTGCCGGCTGTTGTTGTGCTGATGATTCGTTGCTTTATTTGCTGCTGCTGTCACTTAATTCGCATCTTGTTTCGCTCGATTCCATGTCGTTTTTGCTTCTGTTCTCCTCTTCTTTCCTTTTTCTTCTTCGATCTATCTGATGTTGCTGCTACGTACCTCGTTCTACTGATGGTGTTTCTCCGTCTCTTATGTTTTTCTTTCCTCTTCTTATTTCTTCCTTGCTAATCGATTTCGTGCCGTTTTCGTTCCTGATGCGTCTGCTACTGCGTTTTGCCGCTGTTTGATCTCTACGACAGTTGTTTGTGTTGTTATCACTCTTTTGTTGCTGTTGCTGTGGACTTCGTCGCTGCGGCTGTTCTTTTCTTCGTTGTTATCGTTTCAGTGTTGCTTTCCGTCCTTCTTTTTCCTGCTCCTTTTATGTTGCTGTCCGTGTATGCTGCTGCTGCTCTCTATCTTTTGCTATCTTGTTCCGTAGTCGAGTCTTTCTACCTTCCCTATTATCCTAGTCGTGTTTTCTGTGGCACCCCTAGTCGTTTCCAACGTTCCTTAATCCCGATTCCTTGTTTCGTTTTCTATGTGTCTCGAATTCCGTTGGAGTCTCGAAGTTGTTTTATTGGACAAATATCAAGAGTAAGCGGAACTTGGACAAGTGGATGAAAGGGAGTGCTTTGACGATTTATCGCGAAGGTAACTTTAGGACGTTACTCGATTTTATATCGTATGTTTGAGTAGTAATATGTAGTAAATACTTTACCTTCGGTTTTCTAATTTTTTTTATTAGCTACGTATTATTTGCTAAAAAGTTTATTTTCAAATCGTGTGCTTTATATATATTTTATAACCTTTCGATATCGTTTTACAAATCGTTATAATATTTTGTTGGTTATCATGACACTAGTAACTAAATAATATCGATTTCATATTTTCTTCATATTTTGTTAATTTATAATTTTAACTCGAAATCGTATTTTTATATTATAATCGAGATTTGTATACTTGTTTAATAAATTAATATCCGTTTTACGATTTATACTAATAAATGAGAAAATAGTCGATTTCGTTTTAAATATATTTTTAGTCGAGACTATTTTCACTAATAATTTCTGATTTGTTTACAATTGACTATTTTTATTAAAATTAGTATTATTTATTAATAAAAGCTGTTTGCTAAAAATAATTTGAAACATTTCTAAAATTCATTTCATTTATAAAACTCGTTGACTCAATTAATTTTGATATCGTTTTTCTTAAAACATCTCTTTTCTAAAATTTATAGTTTTAACTCGATTTCCTAATTATTTATAAAGTACTATATATTGACTTAGTATATTTTGTTTATATTTTGAGTAACGAATTTAGATATATATTAAAGTTGCGATAACGACGATAATAATAAAATGCTAATTTCATTGGAAATGCTATTTTTATACATTTCACTAATTTTAATAACTTACGTATTTTCTACAACAATATTTCTATTTTAAGTAAGTTTCTATTTATAGAAAATTTCCCTTTTCTTATAAATGTTTATTCCCTTTTATCTTCATATTATTTATAATGATTATTTATTCTCAATATCGATAATGGCTTGTTTTGGAGTTATGGAATAAAGAGAAGTGTGGGGTTAGAGTAATAATCTGGGATGTACGTTTTTGCCATCAACTATAAAGCTGGTGTGTCTATGTTGAGACACATTGGTCATTGAACTGAGCATGGTTTGTGTTCAGGAGTGTGTATATTTTGACCTTAAACTTAGATATCGCATCGTGTAAGTCGCCGTCGGGTTGAACTGGATTACGGTTGGTGTCCAGGAAGGGTGTACATTACTTAAGCCAAGACCTCGCTGCACGCAGTCCTGTTATAGTTGAGTTGCCTAGTTAGAGACCGAAGTCTGATTTGTTTTGACTAAGTTCTCGAAGCTAGTTTAGTATTATTCCTAGTGAAAGGTTAGCCTTGTGCACACCGATCGAATTTCCATAACGTCATTTTTGAATATTTATATTATCGATTGATTTTGACTTGAAGGTTGGCAAGTGCTTTAAGTTTCGCTGAAAACTTATTTTTATTATATCGTTTTAATGTTTTCCATTTTAATTATTTGATATAGTAATACTATTATTTTTCCATATGATATAACATGGCTGGGAGAACGTCCGAGTTACTCCCCACTGACGTGGCTGTTATGTTTATAACATGACAGGTATTTGCTGCTGGGTTTTGGGTGTGAGCTAGCGAGTAGCGTGGATCCTACTCTTTCTTTATTCATGTAATTTATGGATTTGTATAACCCATTTGGAGAATTTTCTATTTAGCCTTTTTGTAAAAAGTGGCCTTTGTATTGACTTACCATTTCTTTTAATAAGATATAGTTTGTCAGTGTGTTTTAATCCCAACTCTACAGTGTTTCCGCCACTGTATTGCGTTAGATTTTCTAGGAGATTACAAAAATAAGCCTTTTTCCGACTTTTGCCGTGAAGAGCCTACCAAAGAACCGAGTCCCTAGGAAGGATGATAGCGGTAAAGGTCGGTCTTCCCTCACTTTGCAATTATTTCCACCTTTTTACTTGGACTAGTTAGGCGGTTTCGGACATGGGACAACCCTCTTGGCTCATTGCCAAAGGGGGCGGGGTCTCACTTACCTACAGTGTCGACTAACACCGTGGTTCATTCTTTTTCCATCCCGCCGATCGTCCCGTAGTACGTCCTTAGAAGGTTAGGAGGAACCTAGGTAAGTTACCAACGTTTTTATTGCTCTGTCGTCATACTATTAGGGTGTTGTCCATCTTGGTTTGTATTGCTAGCTCGGGAACGTTGTCACTTGCCTTGAGTCCTAAACCGGTGCTTCTTTCACCGCTTTTTAGAGGGAAGCGGTATTTGTTTCTTTTTGGGTGCAACCTTTTGTATGTTTGTTTGTTTATGTGTTTTTGTGTCCGGTTGCATCCACGGTTTTGTCGCAAGACCTCACTTGCCTTGCGGAGAGCACTTACCCTCTAGGTGTTCTCGCGTTAGATGAAAGGGCGTAGAGTGCGCTAATACCCGCTCGGCTAGTCTAGTAGTTTGTTTGTGCTTACTCGAGGGCGAGTAAGGGTTAAGTGTGGGGGAGTTGATAAGTGTAGTTCGTAGTGCCTAATTTGCTATGTTTTGGTCCCATTTCCTTGCGGAATCGCTCCTTGGGAGCGGTTCATGGGCTACTTATGCTTCCTCTAGCTCGTATCAGGTTCCCGAGACCATTCGTGAAGAGTTGGAGTGATTCCGACTCAATACATACACTTTTCGGAGCCAACGAAGAGGACGAACGATCACTCGATGCCTTGGATTCGACCCCCGAGACCTTGGGACCCGATCTCGAGCCCCTTAGACTCGATCCCGAGACCCGAGAGTCGATGAGAAGTCCATGTGAAGCAAGGAGGAACCTTAAAGATCATATTGGAGGCCTACAAGACTCATCCCCGACGGGTATGGCCTCATCCCGTCCGGGATGAGGTGCACAAAAGAGGGGTGTTTTGTTCTGGGTCCGTCCTGGTCGGGACCATCCCTTCCCGGTCGGGACCATACCCTTCCCGGTCGGGACCATGGTGCTGTAACCCGCCTTTGTTTCCCTTCTTCTCCTTCATTCTTGTAACCCTATAAATACTCCTCCTTTGTAATGTTTAAGCACACTACTTTACCCTAGATTATTGTAGGCCTCCATTAAGCATTCAAACCCTAGATTAGTGTTCCTCACATTAGTTTTAATCTCTCTTTAATCCTTAGTTAATCTTTGTTAGCGAGTTTAGTTAATCTTCTATTAAGAGGATACTTGAAGATTCATCCAAGCTTGACAACCTTGGAGTTGATTTGGGTTTCTTATTTATGCAAGTTTACATCTTTTTCTTTATTTGGTTGTTGGTATAATCTTCTCTACTCTTATTCTTGTTTATTCAATCTAGTTTCAATCTTTTTATATTGTTCTTGTTATTGTTCTTATTGTTCATAATGGATGTTTGGTTTTTCATGTTGTTTTCTCTTATTATGGTTAGTTTGTTCTTGATAATGAGTGAGTAGTCTCCTTGTGGGGTTAGTAGGGGGATTAAGGGTAGATTATGGATGATTAGGGTTTGATTAGGGGTAAAGGTGACTCTTTTGTTGTTAGTCACATAATGGGCACTCTATGTGTTTGTTGATTTGCTTGTGTGAGTAGTAGTGGCCAATGCTCCCCATACTTGTGCACATCTTCTCATTGTTTGTCTATTTTGTGGTTGTGTTGAGGTTAGTCTTAGACGCGAGAGCGCGAACTTACCTCGGCGTTGGTCTACGTAGTGAGAGCCCGGACCGACTCTAGCAACTAGGAGATACCTATACCCATGATCACCCCAATTACCCTACTACACTTACGAACCCGACCTACCCCACTTCCTTTCATATTTGAATTCAACTTCTTAGTTAGTCATCGGTTCTTCTAGTTTGCTTGTTAGTTTGATCTTAGTTATTCCGTTTTAGCATTGTATTAGTCTAGTCATCGTTAGTCCACTTCCTTCATCTCCTCCCATCATAATTCGTCAATTAGCATTTCTTTGTGTTTGTTTGTGACTTAGTCTCGTTTTTAGGCCGACCTAGTCTAGACCTTACAATAACGTCTCCGTGGATATCGACCCTACTTTCCCTAGCTACCCACTAGGAATAGTCGGTTATTATTTGATCGGAGGGATCCACGACAAATCCCACCATCAGGTTTCATCTTGGTAATGGCTTTGATTTTTGCTGGATTGACCTCGATACTACGTTGGCTAACGTTGTGACCCAGTAATTTGCCAGATGTTACCCCGAAACTGCATTTTTGAGGGTTTAGCCTCATGTTGTATTTACGCAGTCGAGTAAAGAATTTCCTTAGGGCGGTGATGTGCCCGTCCCGGCTCTTGGACTTGAGGATCGTATCATCCACATAAATTTCCACTTCTTTATACATTATGTAATGTAATAAGGTCGTAGCGGTCCGTTGATAAGTGGCCCCGACATTAATGAGGCCAAACGGCATGACGGTATAACAGTAAGTACCCCAAGGTCTAGTGAAGGTGGTCTTACTCTTATCTTCTTCTGCCATTTTGATTTGATAGTACTCGACGTATCCATCCATAAAAGATAGAAGGGCATGATCGGTATTGTCTACCAGTATGTCAATGTGAGGTAATGGAAAATCGTCTTTCGGACTCGCCTTGTTAAGATCCCGAAAATCCACTTATACGCGCACCTTATCGTTACTTTTAGGAAGCGACATGATGTTCGCAACCTAGTCCGGATATTCGGACACCTGTATTAAGCCGGCTTTGAACTGTTTATTGACTTATTCTTTTACTTTGAGAGACCATTCGGGTCTCATTCTGCGGGTCTTTGTTTGACCGGTTTACACCCCTCTTTGATTGGTATATGGTGCTCGGCTATTTCTCGGTCTATCCCCGGCATGTCCTTGTAGGACCATGCGAAGACGTCTTTAAATTCTTGGAGGAGGCTCGTCAACTGTTGTCTCTCCTCGGGATCTAGTGACAACCCTATCTTAAGCATCTAGGGCTCTAAGGTTCTTCCCACATTGATGGATTCAGTTTCTTCGATTACCAGATTCAGGGACTCCCTTTGCTCTAATTGCTCGATCACATGCAGAGGTAGGGGTATCTGTTCGTCGGGTTTCTCAATGTCATTGCATAAAATATCTTCGAAACCAAAATTGCATTTAAAAAGAGACAAGTCATAAGCAGAACGGTTATTATTATTGTTAGAAAATTTGGAAAATAGCTCAAAAGAGCAGCCATCCAATCATTGGTCAGTGGCGGGATAGGCAGGGCACTCGGGGCAGACCCCGAGGCACCAACAGAAGTGGCTAAAGGGAGAGGGGTTGCAGGTGTGACTCTAGCACCGAATTCCTAGACTCGACCTCAGACTCTGACTCAGACTCGGAATCTGACTCGGACTTAGAAGCAGGCATGTCTCCTTCACCGGCGACCAGCTTGTAGATCCTCCCTTGACTGTCGGTCAACTTGATAGTGTTCCTCCAAGCTCTGTTCCCCGTCTCGGAGCCAACTTCCGAGATTAGCTTGGTTGGGTCAAACCTGTTGCTGCGGAGGATTAGGTTGACCAAGTCTTCTTTTGGAGTTGGGGCTATCCTGTCTTCCCCGAATAATAGCCCTAGCGCGAGCTCAACATTGTCAGCATCCTCGGACTGGATGAGAGTGAACACATCATCCGGGATATAGTTGCAGTCTCGGGCCGATAGGGTCCCGGGGTGCACAACGTATGGTTGGAATAGACCAACCTGGATGACCCCAAATACCGGCATGACGAAGTAATCAGTCAGCCGTGCGCTATAAAGGGCTCAAGTGGATACCTTTAATGAGGTTGCAAACTTTCTCGATGCCTTCTCGGACAACATTGTCCGGTGTCGTGGCGTACCCTAGGTCGAAGTGAGAGTCATCATCCTTTAGGACCTCGATAATCTTCCCAGCTGGAACATATGGCCTGGACGTAGTCCCTGGGAAGTACTCCAAAGTCTGCAGCATCGTATCAATGCTGGTGGTGAAGTAGGGCCTGAAGAAGTAGTCCTCCCCGATCATTCCCACGAAATCGAATCCCCAAATGTCCGCACCGAGGCGGCCCGTGGCATTGCAGCTAGCCACGATCATAGGTGTCGCCTCTAGGGTGATAACGCTATCATGTAGAGACAATTTGATTTTTTGGTGCAGGGTAGAGGACACCGCTTTGACAACATAAATCCACGGGCGCTTGTTGTGTGCCAAATTTGGACCGTTTTTTGATAAGTGTAGTTTGTAGTGCCTAGTTTGTTGTGTTTTGGTCCTATTTTCCTTGCGGAATCGCTCCTTGGGAGCGGTTCATGGGCTACTTATGCTTCCTCTAGTTCGTTTCAGGTTCCCGAGGCCATTCATGAACAATTGGAACGATTCCGACTCGTTTCATACACTTTTTGGAGTCAACGAAGTGAAGGAACGATCACTCTATGCCTTGGATTCGATCCCTAGACCTTGGGACCCGATCCCGAGCCCCTTAGACTCGATCCCGAGACCCGAGAGTCGATGAGAAGCCCATGAGAAGCAAGGAGGGACCTTAAAGATCATATTGGAAGCCTACAAGACCCATCCCCGTCGGGAAGGACCTCATCCCGTCCGGGATGAGGTGCACAAAATGCGATGGTTCTGTTTTGGACCCGTCCCGGTCGGGACCACTCCGTCCCGGACGGGACCATCTCGTCCCGGACGGGATGGCCCAGCTGCTGCGCGTGACTTCTTTTATCTTCCTCTTTCATTCCTGTAACCCTATAAATACTCCTCCCTTGTATTGTTTAAACAACTTACTTTACCCTAGATTAATTTAGACCTCTCTTAAGCATTCAAAACCCTAATTAGCCTCTTTTCATCTCTAGTTAATCTTTAGTTAATCCTAGTTTAATCTAAGTAATTAGTCTTGTATTAAGGAGATTCTTGAAGATTATTCCAAGCTTGACAACCTTGGAGTTTTATTTGGGTTTCTTATTAATTCAAGTTCTCATCTTCTTCATCCTATTGTAGTGGGTATAATTTCTTTTCTCTTAATCTTTGTTAATCTCTAAAGTTTTAATCTTTACATATTGTTTATTTGTTCTTGTTTGTTCATGATGAATGTTGGGTTATTTATGTTGATTTCTCTTATCATTGTTATAGTTAGTTTCAATATGAGTGAGTAGACTCTTTGTGGGGTTAGTAGGGGGATTAATTGTGGATTATGGGTGATTAGGGCTTGATTGTGGGTAAAGGTGATTCCTTTGTTGCTAGTCACTTATTGGGCACACTATGTGTTTGTTGTATTGCTTGTGTGGGTAGTAGTGGCCAATGCTTCTTATACTTGCATTCTTCTTCCCATTGTTTGACCAATTTGTGATTGAATCCTTGTGTTTTGAGTAGCCTCTAGCATGAGTGTTCGGGTCTAGTCTTAGACACGAGAGTGCGGACTTTGGCTTTGGTGCGAGAGCACAAACCGACCTTAGTGACCAAGAGACACCTACACCCTTGATCACCCAATTACCCTACTACACTTAAGAACCCGACCTAACCCTACTCCCTTACATACTTGATTCATCCTTCTAGTTAGTGATCATTTCTCTAGTTCATTGTTTAGTTGGTATTTAGTTATTTCTTTTAGCCTTGTTATGGCTAGTTTGTTATTAGTCTAGTCCTTACCTCTTCTCCAATCATAGATTGTCAATCATCATTCTCTTTGTGTTTGTTTGTGACTTAGCCTTGTTTTAGTTGGACCTAGTCTAGACTCTACAATACCGTCTCCGTGGACACGACCCGACTTGCCCTAGCTACCGTTAGGATTCGTTGGTTGTATATTGATCGGTAGGACCCACGGCAAATCCCACCATCATTTTTCCTCCCATTTAGACCCGTTTTTCCTCCGTTTTGCGAGAATAGAGTGCGATTATCGCCGTATTTTACGTAATTCTCGCATTAGTGTCTCTCTTTTGCATTTTACGTGTTTTTGGTAGTTTTTTTGTATATTTTGATAGGATTTTCGACCGAATACGTGTATGAGCTTCCACGAGCATGAGAGAGATACGAGCCAAGAGCGAAGCACACAACCGAAAGTTCAAGTAATCCAATTGATCGACGAAGAAAGAGACCGGAAAAGAGAAGAAATACCACCGGGTGAAGTTTCACCCGGTGAGTCATCACCGGGCGAAGTTTCGCCCGACGACATTTTCCACCTCCCCGAAGATTTTCATGGCACCCACGACCGGGCGAAATTTCGCCCACCGGGTGAAATTTCGCCCGATGGAGAAACCTGGCCGAAATCGCATTTTGAGAAGAAAATCTCACAGGGTGAAATTTCACCCGGTGGGATTATTACGACGAGCCGCAGGGTGAAGTTTCACCCCATGAAGATGCAAAGGGTGATGGTCTAGCTAAATGAAGAGAAATTGGATTTGGGCCTTGAAGTTTGTGCAACCCATTAAGAATTCTATAAATAATCCTCCTAGGGTTTTGTGCCTCCTTGTGTCTTGAGTGAGCCTTGGGATTAGCCCTTTGGAGTAGGAGTAGTTTAGAGGATTTCTAGAGTAGTTTAGAAGATCACTAGTAAGTAGTAGTAGATTGTAGCAAGCTCACTAGCAAAATCTCTCAAAACAATTAGTAGATCTACTTAATATTAGTGTAATTACTCTATAATTAGTAGGCAAGTTTCCATCTTTGTTGAAGATTATTGAAGATCCAAGGGTTTTGCAAGGGTTTATGTGACAAGACCCTTGTTTTATTTCTTGAAGATTCATATTTCTTTTATTGAAGATTGAAGATTTATGCATGGATTGGTGACAAATTCTTGTATATTTCTTGAAGATTCAATCTTTTATTTATCTTCATCTTTCTCCTTAGTCTTCTCCATAGTTGGTAAAATTCTCATCTCTCCCTTTTCTCCATTAGTTAGCTTATTTCTCTTTAGTTTGTGTGTTAGTTAATCTCTCTCCTTAGTGTTAATTGTTAGTGTAGTTGTTATGCATGCTTTAGTTAGATTCTCCTTAGTTACTGTTTTGTTGTTAATCACCATGACTAGTGAGTAGATTCTCTTGTTGGGGAATTAGGGAGGAGGATTTGGATTATTTGATGTAAGGGATGTTGGTGGGTTGTATACTTGTTAATTATCAATCTTATGGTTTTTGTGTCTTTGTTGACTTAGAATCGCGACTAGGCCGACCTTGACTCATTTCTACCAATATGGGAAAACTTGGGGTAGAAATCACTTTAACATTGAGACTTACCCTTTCGTCGTGAAAGCGGGTTTAGGTAGGTCGGGTGAAGAAACCGAAAGGTGGCACTCTCCCTTTTTAACGTTTTAACAAAAACTCGATCCCGAGACTCTAAGACCCCATTTCCGAATCCCGACTCTCCTCAACACCTTTCCTATTATTGTCCCTAGTCTTAGTAGTGTAGTTGCTAGCAATAGTTCGACTCAACTCTCATCCCAAATCCCCCATCTCAATCCCCCAATCACGACTAAAGCTCTAGATTTGACCAATACGGCTTAACCCCTCTCCCTGTGGACCGACCTCGACTTACCACGATTACTCTAGTAGTTTTTTGTGTTATTCCGAGTCTAAAAATATTGTTTGATCCCCCGTCCTTCGTTAACGACCGATCCGATTGGGAGGCGATCAGCGCCCCAAGAGCAAATTGAAATAAGAGGTGACATCGATCAATTGGAACTCCAGCTCTTTATTTCCAATGGGCCCGTTAAGATAGCCAGCTTAACGGCCCCATCTACCGACTTTGGGCTCCCATCAAAAGCCTTGATGGTTTGAGCAGTTGGGATGTATTCGGTCTCGATGATACCAAGGGCTTTAGCAGTGCTTAGGGGAAGGACGTTGACAGCGGACCCGTCGTCAATTAGGGTCATGGGAAGATACTTTCGGCGACATATCACCTTTATATATAGGCTAAGTTGTGGGAAGCCCCGAACAATGGCAGATCAGACTCGGAGAAGGTAATTAATGGGCCTTCTTCCTTAGCTTTGTCGTTCATGTGGGGCAGGACAATGGCTACCATTTCAGCAAGGGTAACCATGGAGTCGATCTTGATTTGATCGAGAGCCTTAGTAAGTGCCTCTCGATGTTCTTGTGAACAGACCAAGAGTTGCCATATAGTGAGATCAACTTGGGTTTTCTTCAGCTGTTTTAAGAGAGCTGTGTCAGTAGTTGGCTCCTCGAGAGCGACTTCCGCCCTAACTGATTCAGTGATGATTGCTGGAATAGGGGTGTCCTTAGAGCTAGTAGCTTGATAGGGATAGCATGAGCGGGTGAGGTGGTTACGGGCTAAGACTTTGGACTTAGCTTTTCGGACTTCCTCACTAGTAATGGGGACAACTTACCCTTTGACGAGGTATACATCGTCTTGATCGTCGAACCAGATCCCGTTCACTTGTGGGAAAAAGGGACAGATAAGGAGGGAACAATCAATCACCTCCCCGGTAAAGATGGCGTGGGAGCTGAAAGGATTATCCTTATTACTCGGTTTGTTCCCGGACAATGGGATCTTACCACTCTTGATCAGATCTTGGATTAGATGCTTCAACTTCCAGCATTTTTCGGTATCATGCCCGTTGCCCCTGTGATATTGGCAATAGGCTTGTGCGATATAGTTCTTGGAGCGCCGGTTGGCCAGAACTTCAGGAGTGGGGCCTATTGGTTGGAAGAGGCCTTTGGAAGAGAGCCTTTGCAACGCATAGGAGTATAGATAGTACCTATGTTGGTGGATACCCGGGGTGGGGTATTCTTGGGCGAGGCATCTAGTAGATTAACCTCATCAAATATGCTGCGGGCTGCAGCGGGGGCCTTAGCAGAGGAGGAGGCCCCTTGATAACCCTTGCTAGAGGATTTAGTTAGGCCCTCTAGTCTTAGGTCGTCTTCAATTCTCGTACTCATTTCAGTAAGGGTTGTCAAATTGGGTATGACAACGTACCGGAGATGGACCTGGTAGGATGGGAGAAGGTCCTTCATGAAGGCCTCCACCAAAGTTTTCTCGCTGGGCTTATCAACCAACTTGACACTCTCGGCCCTCCAGCGCTAAAGGTATTTTGTAAAACCTTCCTTGGGCTCTTGGGCCATAACCTCCAAGGAGCACATAGTGGTTTGGATCTCGGTGTTGTCAGCGTAATTCTGAGCGAATTCTGTAGCCACATCATCCCAGATCGGGTATTTTTTTGGGTCTAGCCTGTAGTACCAGGCCCTTGGATGCTTCTCGAGGGACGCAGCAAACAGATTCTTGAAAATACCAGAATCTTACCCCTTGATCGCCATAAACTCTTTGAAGGCCCGTACATGTAGTAACGGGTCTTCAGTTCCCTCGAATATTGGCAAACCCGTGAGATTTAGGTTTGCGGGCAGTTTGTCATTCACCGGGGAATAGTCACGAGAATTTTCCCTATGGATGTTGTTTCCCCCGAACTGGTGGATCTGTTCCTCCAATCGCGCACCGCGCTGATCAGTTCAGCCATGGGTCCAGTGTTTTCTGGCCCGAAGTTAGGAGCCCCTTGCTCTACAGCGATCAGAGGAGCATTTGTCGCCGCTTGATCGGCCTTTATTGCTACCAGTTGAGTTTCCACCTCCGTTTGTTTCCCGACCATGGTTTCCATCTTGGCCTTCAGATCATTCAAGGCTTGCTCTATTTTCAGCCCAGTTGAAGGTGGCCTGTCTGGAAGAATACCACGTAATCAGAAAACTTGAGCCCAGACTTTGGAATCAAAACATCCCGAGTAAGGAAAGATAGAATGATGGAAAAAATGACTTGACAAAGATGACTAGAAGGATGACTCGTGGGTGGTGTGACTCCCTTAGGATTTGGCTATGTGGACCGAGTCCTGTTCGAAGGAAGGACCACATTATATTTCACAGACTTAGGACTCGAGTGTCTAAACGGACCTTCCTTTGTAGGGGTATGCCCTACGCAGGTTGGTCATGCCTTTAAGATAAGGCGGATTTGGGATGGGGAGGAAACACGTGATATAAGATCGACGAAGTTTCGACGCTACAGACCTTCAACGTATTATGAAAAGACCCGACACACAAATTACGATAGGTCCTATAATAAGGAAGGTTTTTGAAAAGGGTTGAATTTTATTTAAAAAAAATCGGAGGATGGTCTTGACTTTTGAAATTGGCAGCATGCCGACAGGACCTAGCGTTTTTGAAAAGTCGAGAGTTTTTGAGTTTCGAAATAGGCAGCATGCTGGCTAAAAATAGGCTATTTTGAGTCAAATCTTAAGTCTAAATTTCGGCAGCATTCCGAATTTTTTTTTTTTGAAAGCTTGACATTTTCGGAAAGATGGATTTTTGAAATGACGGTTTTTCAAAAATGACACGGAAACAAAGTAGCACCTAGTCAAACAAGCATTATGACGACAACATGTATGCTTTGTAATAAGTCTTGCTCGATCTAAAGAGGGTCTATACCAACACCGATGGCTCTCTCGTAAATCAGGACGGACTTCCTAAGCCGAATTGGACTTAGAACATGCCGCAAAACCCATTCAAGTTCGGAGATGTCTTTAGCGCACCCACATAGGAATGCACAGTGGTATAGTGGGACATCGGTCACAAGTAACAGGACCTGGCAAAAATGAGATTATGCATGAACCATCGAACTAAAACACGTACATTAATAACCGATCGATTTCTCCTCGAGTCTCACTCTAAGAATCCCGATCACAAGTAGTACATCAGCTATCCCCAGCGGAGTCGCCAAATTGTGGACATGACATAGGTCCACTCCGATGCGGCCACGCGCGTGTTTGGGTAGGCGAATGAATCTCATGGTAAGATTGTTCTCGGGTCGAAATTTAAATCGAAGTTGAAGTCGCCACCGAACTTTGTGGGAGTGCGGACCCGTTCGAACCCACTCTATACTTAGGCGTATCGCGCAAAAAGCACGGTCCGCTTTAGTACTAGAGCTTATGGGGGTTCGTCCCCTTTGCATAACAATATCGATGTCGAATTAACGAATATTGTATATTGAATGACTCTCGTTCGCCAACGATTTCGGGCATCCGGAAACCAAAGGTTCTGAGCAAGGGGTGAGGGTACATGTTGGGAAGCCCAGGAAGGACACCCAACCACGCCCGCACTTAGCGGCCTCTACTAGGATATTGATCGGTGCTCGTGTACGCTGTAACACCCCGTATTTTTCAAACAGTGTTAAAATTTTGAACATTTATTTAAACCAAGTTTAACACTTGAAAAATTATTTTCATGAATAAAAATATATTTTCTTTCGTCAACTTTAAAATTATTTCTTTATAAAAACGTATGAATTTATTTATCGAATTATTAACATTTTAACTTTCGTTAAGTCGAGTTTAAAACACGATAAAGCATTTTTATGAATAGTAACATGTCGTCCCGACAATTTAAAATATTTTTCTGACTTATAAATTTTTAAAATGTTTATCGATTTTTAAAATAATATTTCGAAACCTGGTTACGTGAAGACGTAAACGAACGACGGAACAACGCCCGTAAACGTGACATATAGTCTACTTAGGCTAGTTTTCAACAAGTAATGATTACATTCAATTATTGTCCCTTATTACTATTCATCATCTGTTTTACACACCGTAACACTATTTATGTTTCAAAAGTAAATATTACGGGTTCCGTTATTTTATTCCGTAAATTTCATATTTCAATTTTCGAGAAAAAGCGAGCTTATCTTAACCCGTGTTAAAATTCAATTATCGATATTTTCAAAACGTTTTTAGTTTTCTAGTTATAAAACAGTCGAGGTTATTAAAACATAAATTCTCGGTAGCAAGTTTACGTAAAATGGATCGAATTTTGAGAGACCGAAAACTGACCCATTTGGGCCTGTCAGACTCACGTCCTAAACTTACTGCATGCTAAGAATTTGGGATATTTGTTCCACTCCTATTGTTTATTCCATATAATAACCACTAGTACTTCACTTACTACATTCTTTTTTTTTTACTACTTACCCTCGTTTATTTCACTTTTACCATCTTACATCTTACATCTTACTTATTCAATTCTAATACTACAACTTCATCCTCATAAACAAACCCCCAAGCCAACCTTTATTAAGGAACACTTCTTTGAAGGAGAAGACCTTTCAAATATCGACGATATTATCGATCCCGACAATCTTTAGTTCTTAATATCGTTATTAAATAGTAGCTGTTTGTGCCAAAAATTTGCGCCTTTGGAATACCACGTGGCAAAATACGAGTGGACAGTCAAAAAGTCAGAAGTCAAAGGTCAACAATAAGAGAGTCAAAATTTGCAGAGGAAAAAGTCAAAGTCAAAGACTAAAAGAGGGAAGTCAAAATAATCGAAAGTCGTCAATTCAAACAAACCCGGGACGATACACAATAATGGGTCAAATGAAGCGTGAAGTAAATGAAACAATGGGCCACTTAATCAAGAAGGCCCAACACATGGAGCAGGAAACTCAGCCCACACCAAGAGGGAGAGGCACGAGCTGCCCCTACAAACATGGAAACCCTCCTGCAGACCAGGAGGAGAATAAGGAGTTGACCGTAACGGCCGTAACGGTTATGAGGCAATCAAGAGCAGTAATTGCTCCACATTAAAGAGCAATGAAGACACCAGGAAGAGAGGCCATATATAAAGGAAAGAGAGGAAGAAGGGAAGGGATCATCCAAGCATACCGACTCAAGCACACCCATCCCAAGCATACACTATGACAAATACTAGCAATCAACCATATAGAAAATACCCATATTTGTATTCCTTTTTTCGTTCTTTTTCCATTCATAGTGAACTCTTGGCGGGATTCTGACTCCCCCGCGGTTTTTCCCACATTGGGTTTCCGTGTCACCAAAACTTTGTGTGTCGTTCATTTTCTTTCTTTGTTCTTTGTTTGCTAGATCCGATTCAATTTCGTTAACCATAGTTATAGGACGATCGCTTTGACCCGCAACTGAAATCGTAGACCCGGTAAATTTTTACCAAAACAATTTGGCGCCCACCGTGGGGCAAAGTGATCATTTCCTATAAGCCAAACCCTACCGTGAAGCAATCTCGTGTCGTCATGACCGGATCCGGCCAAAGTTCTTCCAGCAGTCAAGGAGCATCCACTCAGCCCATTGGAGGAGGATCGTCCCCAGGATCAGCGGAGCCAGTTTTCACGTCCCTTACCCTGGCAATTCCAACCAGCCAAACGGTGAAACCCACGTTGTCGGCGTCTAGGCCCCCTCCGACGCCTAAAATCTCTGGGGTCACCAGTTCCTCCAAGGCCAGGAAGGAAAGCGTACCAACCAGAACCTTAACTCCAGGAGGATTCGTAGGAGAAGCTTCCAGTGGTGCGGGGTCACCAGACCTGATGCAGAGTATGCTCCAGGGAATCAATGCTTTGCGCAATGCAGTAGAAACCCTGCAGAAAGATAACCAAGATATCAAGGCTCGGATCTCGACAGCAGACAAGACTCCAGTTGCATCAGTCCAGCCGTCACCAGAGATGCTGCCCTTGATGCCTAGGGGAGAGCCCAACACCCGCAGGGAGTTAATGACCAGCAGGAAGACCACCAGAGAAATCCCCTCAGAGTTGGTCACCAGACTGGAGCTAGGATTGGCTCCACCAGACCCAGTCATTGAACCCCAAGGGTTGGGTTATCTGACCTATGGCCCCACACCCGGAAGATCTCGCGTCACAGGTAATCTTCTCTCCAGCACCGAAAATCGGGAAACTAACTCATTATCTTTCACAGGTACTTCTGTCCATCAGACACCAGAGTGGCGACCCTTGACCCAACCAGAGATGACCACCTTGTCCAACAATCAGTCCTCAGGAGGAGTGTGGGCAACGTCTACCCCCAGCTAGTAGGCATCTGGATGGGAGCGAGGAGCCCCAGGCAATATGGTGACCCCCGACAACAGCCCGCATCCAGAAGGAACCTGGCCACCCAGAATTCCAATCCAGCATGCATCAGGGTGGCAGCCCGGATCCGCGACAGCAGCAATACCTTTGCCTCCTCCCCCTAGCATTCAACATCCTGGAGGACCTCATGCAGGGAGTACTCCTTTCAGCTTTTCTCCTCCTGTTTCTAACCCTCTTGCAGGAACGGTCAGCACAACAGATCACCAGTACCAGGAACTGAAGGAATTAAGAGACCTGATCAACAAGATTCCAGGAATGCCACGTCCCCTGGAAAGACCAGCTAGAGACAGCTACGCAGATTCACCCTTCACCAATGATCTAGCCTGTGTTGCTGTACCCAAGGGCTTCGTGCCACCAACCATGACGCTTTATGATGGCACTGCAGACCCCTTAGATCACATCAACCAATACAAGCAAAAGATGATGGTGGTGACCGCTACGGGGCCCCTAAAGGAAGCCTGCATGTGCAAGGGGTTTGGCTCCACTCTGTCAGAAGCAGCCCTCCATTGGTTCGTCGGACTGCCTAACCGAAGCATCACCTCCTTCGTTGACCTGGTCAATGCCTTCAACCAGCATTTCGCCAGCAGCAGAAAACCAGAGAAGCAGGCCAGTGATTTGTATCAGGTGGTGCAGAAGTTCGAGGAATCTACACGCGACTTCCTCAAAAGATTTAACAAGGAGAAAGTAACCATCCCCAGATGTGATGTACCCACCACCATAAAAGCCTTCCGCCAAGGGCTCCACTAGGACTCAGATCTGTACAAGGATCTCACAAAGTACCCGTGTGTCACGTTTGAGGACGTGCAGACAAAGACAATGGCGACCATCAGACTGGAAGAAGATTCAGGCCCCAGAAGGGATACATATGGTTCTGAGCACGTCACCAGAAAGGCGCAACCAGAAAAGAGGGGTGAGAGATCAAAGCCCTACGCCAGGAACGTGAGCAAAGTTTCTGAGGAAAAAGACTAGTAATCCGTCGAGCCTACTTGAGTCACTGCGTATTTTGAAATAACGTACACACGTAGCGTCGTATTAGCCGACGTAATTTTGTAAGTTGCGACGGCCTTTGCGTCGGCTAATCCGAAGCAACGTTCGCGAATATTAAAAAGAATAATGCGAACCTTTCCCCCAAATCACTATACCCTAACCCCAAATCAGAAATCCCCTTCCGGTGATTCGAAGCTCTCCGACGACTCGACACCCTCTGGCGACCCTATCCCCTCCGGTGACCACCCTTCCCCTCCTTCCTTTCATTAATTTTCCCCTCCCCTTCCCTCCTTCCCTTCCTGGTCTGCCTGTCGTCCCTCGCCGGACCGCCACCGTCGCCGCTCCCTCACCACTGCCGCTCTCTCGCCGCCCACTCAGGTGTGATCTATTATTTTAGAGTTTTTTTGGTGTTGTTAATATTGTGTTGTGTTTATTATAGATTAGGTGTGATTATAGTAATTGTGTTAGTATTGTGTTAGTATTCCCTATAAGTGTTAATTATGTTAGAATTGTGTTAGTATTGGAGATTATGAATTAAGTGTGATTAGGTTGATATTTGTTATTGGTGTTGTTTAAGTGTGAATTAAGTAATTTTGTTTGTATTATTAATGTTGTTAGTAGCTTAGTATTCCCTAAAGTTGTTAAGTTTGTTAGTAATTGTGTTAGTGTTTGTTGTTGGTGTTGTAGTAGTAGAGTAGAAGTACTATAGTAGTAGTAATAGTAGTGAAGTAGTATTGGAGTCGTAGTACTAGAGTAGTAGTAGTTTGTTGTTGGTGTTGTGGTAGTAAAGTAGAAGTACTATAGTAGTAGTAATAGTAGTGAAGTAGTATTGGAGTCGTAGTACTAGAGTAGTAGTAGTAGTAGTAGTAGTAGTAGTAGTAGTAGTAGTAGTAGTAGTGAAGTAGTAGTAGTAGGAGGAGTGATAGTGTAGTAGTAGTAGTAGTAGTAGTAGTAGTAGTAGTAGTGAAGTAGTATGAGTAGTAGTAATGAACTAGTAGTGGTGGTGGTAGTAGTAGTAGTAGTAGTGAAGTAGTATTAGGGTAGTAGTACTAGAGTAGTAGTAATAGTAGTTCTACTACTTCTATTAATAGTTGCTACTAAAGTATTGAGGTAAAAATAAATGAATTAGATACTAAAATGACGGCAGTTTCTTGTTCTTTTATTTTATTTTATTAGTTAGTAGTAGTAATAATACTAAGTATTAATGTTTTCGACGGGTGTTGATATATGATTGTTGTTGTTTTTAATTTTCATTACGTATTGTTAATAAAGCATGTTGTATGTCTACTCAGACCTACCTAGTACCCGTTCAAGAGTTACTCATTAGGAGTAATTCTTGGATAGTCCCTGTTTTGGGATTGTTCTTGTACTTTTCATGTCACTTAGGTGGTAAACATGAAATTGTGTTTTTTTGATAAGAGAAAGGTTTGGTGGCAATTCTCTCACTGTTCTTCTAATGCACATGCAGAGTATTCATATATTCCACATTGTGTGTTTGGAGAGCTGAGGCGAATTGCTACTGAATTCTTTTCTTATCGACAGAACACATTTTTGTGTTTATTAGTGACATGGAACGTACAATGATGGATTTAGATTGGAGTGATAAGGTCCCCCGGTGATGAATCGATTCGGAATTGATGGTTATGAAAGTCCAAACTGAGGGACAAAGTCGTTGTTTCTCTTCATTGTACATGTTTCATGTTGTTGTATCCTATTTCAAATTATATGAAACTGTTAGATGTTATTGAAGGTTGAATGCTTTCCCCCAAGCTAATTGTTTCATGTGTATGTACCTTGAACATTTATATTTCAATTCATATAGAATGAATAGAGTAGAAAGAAGTTCGATGTACGAGAGATTAGACCATAGTATGTGGCCGAAAATTGAATTTAGAGACGGAGTAGAGGACTTCATCAAGTTCTCGTTAACTATTAATCCCCTCTACACGAGCGACCAGCTTAGGTGCCCATGTAGTAAATGCATATATCGTGCATTAAAACATGAGGAAGATGTTAGAACTCATCGATAGAAGCACAGTTTTGTTGAAAGCTACTACGTGTGGACGTATCATGGTGAAGATGAAAATATCGCCAGTCGCCTGCAAGAAGCTGTGCGCGAGAATCCGTATCGGGACTTTGTGGAGGATGCACTACGTACAACGGTTGAGGATATAATGGAGGAGGAGCGTAACACAGACGACATAAGCGACGAAGAACTGCACCATGAACACAACCCACAAGTCCTTTTGTTCTTCGAAATGCTGAAAAATGCTGAGCTCCCAGTATATGACAGATGCGAAATGAGTTTACTGCAAGTCGCTTCAAAGATTTTGACGTTGAAGTGTGAGAGCAACATGCCACTTAGATCTTTAGGTGGTTGGATCAAGTTAATTGCTGAGCTTCTACCAAAAAAGGATAATGTCATGTCACATAACTTCTACGAGGTGAAGAATGTATTGAAGGGCTTTCTACTCCCTCATCAAAAGATAGACTCCGGTCCGAACAGATGAATGTTGTTCTGGAAGGGAGATTCGGACCTTGACAAGTGTAGAAAATGTGGTTAAGAGAGGTATAAGAGTCCAACGCTAAATACAAGGGGGAAGAGAGTACCAACTAAGGTTTTGAGTTATTTCCAGTAGGTCCCTAGACAACAACTGTAATCCCCTAGAAATTCTAACGCAATACAGTGGCGGAAACACTGTAGAGTTGGGATTAAAACACACTGACAAACTATATCTTATTAAAAGAAATGGTAAGTCAATACAAAGGCCTCTTTTTACAAAAGGGCTAAAAAGGAAATTCTCCAAACGGGTTATACAAATCCATAAATTACATGAATAAAGAAAGAGTAGGATCCACGCTACTTGCTAGCTCACACCCAAAACCGAGCAGCAAATACTTGCCATGTTATAAACATAACAGCCATGTCAGTGGGGAGTAACTCGGACGTTCTCCCAGCCATATTATACATATGGAAAAATAATAGTATTATTATATCAAAATATTCAAAATGGAAAATATTAAATGATATAATAAAAATAAGCTTTCGGAGAAAACTTAAAACACTTGCCAACCCGCAAGTTAAAATCAATCGATAATAATAATATTCAAAAATGGCGTTATGGAAATTTGATCAGTGCGCACATGGCAAGGCTTTCACAAGGATAATACTGGAAACTAGTTTTGAGAACAGTAGACTTAACTCATAACAGAATCCAATATCAAACTAGGCAACTCAACTATAACAGGACTGCGTGCAGCGAGATCCTGGTTTAAGTAGTATAAACCCCTCCTGGATACCAAATGTATCCAGTTCAACTAACGGCGACTAACACGATGCAATATCTAGCTTAAGGGCACAATGCACACTCTCCTGGGCGAAACTACGCCCAGTTCAACGACCAAATGTGCCCCAAATGGGCACACCGGCTTTATAACTGATGGCAAAAACGTACATCCCAGACTATATTACTCTAACCCCACACATGACTTTATTTCATAACTCCAAAACAGCCATTATTAATAAATAAATAAATAAATATATATATATATATACACACAAAAGATATAATCATTATAAATAATATGAGGAAAAAGGAATAAACAATTTATATTAAAAGAGAAACTTTCTATAAATAGAAACTTGCTAATTTTAGAAACTGACTTAAAATAAAAATTTTGTTACAGAAAATACGTAAGCTATTAAAATAAGTGAAATGTATTAAAATAGCATTTCCAACGAAATTAACATCTTATTATTAGAAAAAAATGAACACGTACTCGTCCTTCTCGATCAATCCAAGTTTCAAATTAGAAAAAAATGTCGTCTTTAAACTCCAAGTTGTAGAACTGCTAGACTTAAGTTGCATGCTTCACCACGACAATCGAGAAGACAGAAAATAAAAGGATGAGACATGGGTAATCGACACAAGACAGGAAGAAGAAAGATCAGAAGATGGATATAAAATAAGTTGGAGGAAAGAATAGGGTCCAAAGAAGAGCAGAAAACGACAACAACAACAATAACGATCACGACGTACAACATCACGACATCAATAACAACTGTATCAGACTAATAACGAATAAAGCAACAACAACTATAACAATAGCAACCCACCCGAAAATGAGGAGACAAAACGAGCAGCTGCAGTCAGGCACGCTTCAGGACAAAACTCGGGTAAAACTCGAAACAACGGAAAGAAGAAGACCACAAAACATCAACATCGGAAACTGAACGAAATTCAATAAAACGACCAACAGTAGACGTACAGGAGCAGCAAACACGGAATCGATAGGTCAAAAACAATACAGCATGAAATAACTGCGGACAGCAGCAACAAGACGCAGAAAAAGAAGTAGGGGAGAGAAAAAGAAGAACAAAAAAAGAAGAAGAATCAGCGCAAAACAAACAGTAATGATGATAGAACGAAAGATGCAAAGAAGAAGAAAAACCGCAGCACAGAAACGATATCAATCAGATGAAATAAAATGAAGATTAAGAAGAAGAAGACATGAGACACGCAAAAGCATCACAAAACACAGCAGCAGGCGAGAAGGAGAAGAAAGGAAACAAACAACAGTAGCAGTCTGTACATCACAACAGCAGTACGCACGAAAATCGAACCATAATCGCAGCGACACAAACGTAAGAAGGGAAATTAACAGCAAGAGAAATGAGGTGAAGAAAACAAAGAAGAAGAACAGGGTGAAACGGACAGCAGCAGATGGACCGACACAAACAGCAGCATCAATCGAAACGCAGCAGCGGCAAAACAGGCGAAGAAGAAGAAGAAGAAGGAGAAGGAGGAGGACATTACCTCGATTTAGCAACAGCACGGAATAGTGGAAAACAAATGGGTCAGGAGGAGAGGCAGACAAAGAAGAGAAGGAGGGTAAGGAAGAATTAGCATAGCAGCAGCAGAAGAAAACAAACGAACAAAACGAAGAAGGAAGCAAAGATGAAGCGGGGAATCAGAAAAATATGGAAAGCAAGAGGGGATGAATGAAACTGTGATAGTGAAGCGGTGGAGCAGGGGAATGGATAAAGAAAAATTGACAGGGGGAACGTTTCATTAAACAAGTGGGAAGGGGAAATGAATGGCCTCAAAAAAAAAGTGGGTAAAAGAAAAAAAATACGGATTAATTAAATGAATTGGGTGGGAGCCGAATTCCGTAATGATAAGTTGACTGACCCGCGAATCGAATTAAAACTAGTTAATAAAATTAATAAATAATTGGACCGTCAAATAAAATGAGTAAATAAAGTATTCGATACGAAAACGAAGCTTATAGAAATATATAGACGATGAAATAGTATTCCCAATAAATGATAAATGATAAAGTGAATTAAATTGACTTTTCTAGGAAAGAATCGATTAAATGATAAATGCATAAAATGAATCGAAACAGAAATAAAAATATGTTTTAAATATAAGAAGAGTTTCCGAGTCAAATAGAATTTTAGGAGTTTGAAACGATTAAACGATAAATTCATTTTATAATAATTTTAAGAATTTTGAGTTAAATCCTAAACAAAATAAAAATACAAACATAACTTTAATTTAATTTAATTTAATTTAAAAATTCAGGGGTGTTGGCACCATAGAAACTCACAAATAAGGGTTAGTGGTACGATGACACATCCTAGTGATGGTGAAGCGTGGAAGACATTTGATATTAAACATCCGGAGTTTTCAAAAGAGTCGCGCAATGTACGTTTGGGTTTGCACAGATGGGTTGTCACCATACAGGCAATTCGGTAAATCTTACTCATGTTGGCCGGAGATTGTGACACATTACAACCTTCCTCCATGGTTGTGCAATAAGAGACAATTCATGTTCTTGTCTCTTATTGTCCCTCCTAGGAACCCAAAATTCAATATGGACGTGTGTATGTTCAACTAACCTCTAATTAAGGAGTTCAAAAGTTTGTGGGATAACAGGGTTTACACGTACGATGTGTCCAAGAAGAGTAGTTTCAATCTAAGGGCAACATTAATGTGGACCATTAACGACTTTCCAGCTTACGGGATGTCGTCTGGTTGGAGTACGATGGGTTACCGTGCTTGCCCTTACTGTCGAGTAAAGGATCAAAGTTCGTTTTGAATAAAAAATAGTTTCAAGGTGTGTTGGTTTGACTGTCACAGAGAGTTTCTACCTTCTGAACATCCTTTTAGACATAACTGTAAGAGTTTCTAAAGAAGAAACCCAATGAAAGTAGAACCGCATGTAAAAGGTTATCAGGCGATGAGATATGGGCAGATATTCAGAAATATCCTACAATAGTACACGCTACCCACCAACAACTGAAGAAGTTGAAGGATAAGAAGGAAGGTTGGTGGAAGCAAAGCATATTTTGGGAGCTTCCATACTGAAAAACTCTGCTAATTTGACACGATCTAGATATTATGCATATTGAAAGAACTTCTTTGAGCGGCTTATCAACACCATTATGGATGTACCAAACAAGACAACGTTTAGACCAAAAGGCAAAGCTGACTTCAAAGAATTGTGTCTTGGGCCACCCAAATCATCGTCGTTTGTTATGGAAAAAAATGAAAAGAAGGTTTTGTGCGACTAGGAATCTAGGTTGAAGTTCCCGGATGGTTACGCATCAGACTTGTCTAGGTGTGTTGACCATTCAAAGTTGATTTTGCATGGCATGAAAAGTCACGACTGTCACGTGTTTAAGGCGTGCTTGTTGCCAGTAGCATTAAAGCAGCTGGTGCCAATGAACACCTAGAATGCAATAACGGAGATTAGTCAGTTCTTTCGTAATTTGTTTCCTACACAATTTCAGTGGACTCCATTAATCGGCTGGAGAACAACATTCCCGAGATCCGTTGCAAGTTGAAAAAAAATATTTCCTCCTTCATTCTTCTACTCCATGGAGCATCTAGCAGTGCACTTGTCGTATGAAATAAGGGTCGACAGTCCAGTTCGGTACCGTTGGATGTACCCATTTGAAAGGTGACATCCTCAACTCTCATTGTATGAATTATTGTGTAATAATGATCAAGTGTGTATGATATTTTACTACCAACATTTTGCAGGTTCCTTAACCATTTGAAAAAAAAAATTGGGAACAAAGCGCTGGTTGAGAGATCAATATGCAACGCATATTTGTCAGAGAAGACGTCAAATTTCTGCTCCTTCTACTTTGAAGATCACATTGACACGAAACCCAAATACCTTGATGTTAGTGTGCCTGAAACTGAAGAACATCAGAAGAAGATAGAATCATTTCAGAATGACATGGGCAACAGTACGGGAAAATGCAAGGAGAGATGGCTGACTGATCGATGTTGGGTACAAGCAGGCACACTCGTACGTTCTAAGAAACTGTGGCACTATCATCCGATCATACGAGGAGTAAGTGACTCACGTACAGTACCCTCCTTATTATTGACATTATGATGAATTAACTACAACTTGTAACTAATTCAGGAAATTCGAGGCATTTATCATGAGCGAACACGCAGAAGTGAAAACATCTGCCGACGTTTGGGTCAAATATAATTCATTGTTTCCCACATGGCTACGTAATCAAGTATGTTGAAATGATGTTTTGATTAACTAAAAAATTGTCACTGAGTTTTTTATAGGTCTCACATTAAATTAAAATGTTTCTTGAACTATTTTACTTTTACAAAAGCCTGAAGTGTTGGAGGATCCCCTCGTAAGACCTCTATTAGAAACTGTGCCTTCTTCACTAGTCAAGACTTGGAAGCGATATTCAATTAACGATTACAAGTTTCATGCTTTTATAGAGGGTATCAACATTCCAAAATCGACAATAAGTAATGGCGTCTTTGTGAGTTCTACCGATGGATGCGAATATTATGGAACCCTAGTTGAGGTGATTGAGCTCGACTACTATGACAGTGACAGTAGTTGCAAGGCCGTATTATTCAAATGTGATTGGATCGACAGCTCCGCACAAGGAATCAATGTTCATGAGTTATACAAACTTGTGGATGTCGATATGACAAGAAAACTGCGAGGACACAATCCTTTTGTGTTGGCGTATCAAGTTGATCAAGTTTGTTACGCTCCTTACCCAATAGGAAAAAAGAATACAAATTGGTTAGCGGTGTTTAAGATCAAGGCAAGATCAAAAGTTGACAATCCTATCATCGACGATGACGTCTACCTACTACGGAAATGGAGGTCCTCTTACGGCGAAAAAATCCGACGCAAAACTTGGTTTGCGTCGGAATAGCTGACGCGTATAGTCCGTCATTAAATTTCGACGCAAAGGAAGACATGTGTGTCGGATATTCCGACGCATAAAATTATGCGGCAGACATGCGTCCGATAACCCGACGCTCGGCCAGTCAAAGGGGATCTGGAATCAGCATGTGGCGGATTTGCAACATCTTGCGTCAGATTATCTGCCGCATACACAAATCATGCGGCGCCTTTTGCGGCGGATAATCCGCCACATAACATGTTCATGCGACGGGCTTGCGTCGGATATTCCGACGCGAGCAATAGTTTATGGGGTCGCAACAAAACAGAATACACCAAACCCGAATCCTTAAGCAACCTACACTAGTACATTTACTCCTATTGACATCGCCACAATGTACATCGGTTTATCTTCAAAACTGATGTAAATGTTATACTTGTTTTTATTTGTACATTTGTTTACATCGGGTTTTGAAAAACTGATGTAAATCAAATAGTACTGACATCGGTTGTGCTGCAGTCGATGTAAATGCAATGTCAGTGAAATCAATTTGATGCAATTGATGTAAATTCGCACTCATTGACATCAGTTGATTGATAACCGATGTAATTGCGCTCTCAACATTGCCATCGGTATTGAATAAAGCGATGTAAATTTTATTCTCTTCATCATAAAGAAGTCAATTCCGATAATAATGTTATTGTAATTCTTTTTTTTACAATGAATATATATTATTTCCAAATTGAAAACCAAATTTCATCCAAAGAATGAAGTTAATATCAATGGAGTGCTTAAAATATGGAGTATTTTATATATTAGAAAAGAAGATAATATCACTCATTTATTAAAACTGATACTCCGTATCATTCAAGTTAATTACAATAAATGACTAATAATAAAAAAAAGTGTATGATTAATGTATATTTAATCGTCCATACAAATGTAAAAGCAATAGACTTGTCAAACGGGTCGGGGCAATACAGGTCGAGATTTATACGTATTTTTACCAATTAAATATTACTTCGTATATCTTTAATATTGTCTCTCGTATCTTTTTTTATCAAAATAATTACAGTATTTAATATGACTTGGGTTTTTAATAATTATCCTTAATATTTACCGAAACACACTTGAGTTGAGATCGGGAGACTACTAAAGTCATTATATGTAATGTGTATACGTTTTTTAGGATTGTCTTATTCAAAATGACGATATCTCACTTGTGCAATGTCGAAATAAGTTGATTCACGATGGATTGGTAAACTAAAATCGAAACCTAAATGTTTGTAGAAGAGAGCAGAACCCGATTTTTTCATCTAAATATCTAATAGGTTGAAATAAGGCCATAAACCATCTATTACAAAGATATACTAAAGCGAAGGAAAGAAATTACACTAAGCCTAGTGTTGTCAATCGAGTCAATCGAGTCGGTTATGAGTCAGCTTAAAACGGGCTAGATGATCTCAGGTTTAGGCTTGAATGGGTTAGCATATTAACATGGGTTGAGTCGGGGTCCGGTCAAGACACTTGCGAGTCGGGTTTACTCGGGTTGACAATCATAAAGGGTCGGTTTGGGTTAGTGTCATCTTTTACATGTTGTACAATAATTTAACGTAAAAGTGTAAGACCGTCTTACAAAAAAATCATACTATAAATAACGGTTACATTTTTTTTTCTTATCCTTAGACTATGTTTATCCCTTGGTGTCCTTCACCAAGGTCCATCATATATTTTGTTATTCTTTATTCACAACCTACTTTATCAAATTCACACTAACTTTTCCACATTTATCCCCACGTTCCTTTCACCATGGTCCTAAACATATATATTATTCTTTATTAATTTTTTTCACCTAAATTTTTTTTTTTAAAAAAAAATTAACAATCAATACTTATTTTACAAAGTCGGTTATATTTACGTTGATGGAAAATAGTACATACGAATTTATATTTTATATTATAGTGACTCAAATACAAATACTTCGTAGCAAATTTAGGCGAGCATTGATATATTATATTACATCTGTCCCACTAAGATTGTCTCATTTCATTAAAATACTTCTCACATATAATAGAGAAATGAGACAATCTTTTAGGGAAGGAGGGAGTATTACACATAAAGAAAGTGTATACCGACAAACTTAACCCGATCGACCCATATATTGTAACACCCGCTATTTTTTCCTAGCGTTTTTGTCTTTACCGTTATGACTCTGTCATAACTCTGTCACATTTCGGCCTTGCATTTCATCTTTTTCCAAGCTCTATTTTCATTTTTGAGTTTAATGATATTTATTTATATTTTAAAAAGATTTTTAATTCTTTTAAATCCATTTATTTGATTTTCCTCGTAAACTATTAATTTTCCGCAAGGAATTCTATTTTTCTTCGAATTGACGTTTTTAAACTTGGATTTAAGTTATTCCTTTTCCTAAAAATGTTTGAATACGTTTCTATAATATTTTCAACTAGTAAATATTTTTATTTTCAAAAATTTAGTTGTTAATGATTTTATTACGAAGCTTCGCGAATAATTATTTTCTTACGCGAGGTTTACTCGAATTACTTTGAAATGCCTTTAACTATTTTACGATTATACTTCTTATCAACTTATAAATTATTTGAGACCATTTCCTCACATTTTGGACCGACTAAGCTCTTGGTCAGAAATTTTACTACGTATTATTAATACGTTTCATTTTATCACGTTAAACCGTAAACATATGATTATTTTCTTCCATTTATTCCTTGCATTATTGTCAAAACTCTTCATACTCCTCCTCCTTCAAGTTGGCCGGTCATTTCATGTTAAAGTGAGCCTTGTTTTTATCAACACATTCATTCTCATTTATGCACACAAAGACCTTCCATCCTCCTCATTCATTCTTGTCATAAAAAAATATTCAACATTTCTTTCTCTCTTGCTTTTGGCCGTGTACTCCCTCCTCTATCTTAGGCAGATTTTTGCTCCATTTCGAGTCCCAGTCGCATCATTTTTATCGTCATAATAATCATCATTCGTTAAGGTATTAATCGACGTCGTTTTCGATCAATGTTTACCTTGATTTTTATTATTTTTCTCATGGTATTTTTCTGCCATGATTCTCGTGTTTGATAGAATTTGTGGACGATCCCGAGGCCGACGAATATATAATCGATTCAGACTTGGAGTAGAGGTAACGTCGATGTATATATATTTTTATGATTTTAATTGAGTATTTGCATGTATATATTTTTATGTTTTATTTTGGCAATATATGTATGTCATAAAATCTAGAAACTTTTTAAAATTTGAAAATTTGTATGTTTCGGTATTTTTATCGCTTTTACGAGATTAACGATTAAATCGTCATATTAATTTGTAAAATCATAATATTCGGCCTAAACATGTAATATATGTTTATATTCTGGAAAAATGTTGTTTTTGATGATTTTTAATAATTTATTATTTTTCTGATATTTTACATATCGATTATTGAATTATTACCGTTATCGGACAAAAATGATTAAAAGCCGATTTTTAGTTCTAGTACTTAAACATTTTATTTTAATCTGCTTTTCGATGTGGTGAAACTTTCTGATGAAATAGAATTTTCTGATTTTTTTCATAATTTTTCGGAATTTTTAAATGGATGAATTAATTAATCACTTTAAATCATCGTTTATCGTTAAAACCGTGTTTGTCGTTTAAATTCTCGGTTTCTGGTCTTTGGTTTAAATCTGGAAAAAATTAAGATTCTGGTGATTTCATATTAAAATGTAATTTTATGATTTTTAGTGCCTTAATAAAATGTTAGGAACGATAAGTTTTATTAATGGATTCGTTAATTGTGAAAACAGGTTTTAAAGACGGTTTTGACGGAAGTTGGTAAATCTGGAACTTTGGAAAATCTAGAAAATTAGTATATTCTGGAAAATGATGATTTTTAGGTTTAATACTAATTTTTAGACATTAATACTTAAATCATTTTGTAATTACTATTTTTATTAATCGTTATTGTCGAGATTGGACGATTAACGAGAAAACGCTTTAAAAACCGAGTTTTAGGATTCTGTAAAAAAACCATTTTCTGGACAGAATGTCCATAAATATATTTTAACTATTTTACTTAATTTTTGTACTATTTATTAAAGTCTTTAATTAATAAGTATTGATTTTCGGACAAATTGCGATTTATCGTTAAAATGCTTTGTCTTACCTAAAAGAATTATTTTTCCAGCAATTTTGAAAGTATTTAAATCTGAAATTTTAAGAGTTAAATCATCCATTAACATACTCTAAATATATTTGTTGGTTTAATTAAATAAAGATGTTCAAATATTTAATTTGATATTTGCCGTAAAATCCTATTTATAATTTTATTGTTGAAACTAATAATAATTAGGAAATTTTTACTTTATAACTTTTGAAAACACCCTAATTAGTAATATTAAAATGTTTAAGACATTTTTAGTCATTTTATAACGCTTATACGATATTTTAATAATTTCATAAAATTAAATGTTCACTTTGGTAATTAATATCGTTAAGGGCGAAAGTATTAGTTTTATAAATCTATATCGTTTACTAAAAATGTGATGTTAGTATAAACTAATATCTTCGCTATTTTGATATGATGCTATTTTTGGTAAAGTTTCTAAAAATAGAAGTCTCCTAAAATAGAAAGTTTCCTCTTTTGGAAAGTGATTCCTTTTTTCTTTTGTTCTCCAATTGTTTGTATTGAATACATCTTTTAAATATCGATAATGGATTGTTTTGGAGTCATGGAATAAGAAAAAGTGTGGGTTTAGAGTAATATAGTCTGGGATGTACGTTTTTGCCATCAACTGTAAGGCTGGTGTGTCATTGTGGGGCACATTGGTTGTTGAATTGAGCATGGTTTGTGTTCAGGAGAGTGTATGTTTACCTTAAACTTGGATATCGCATCGTGTAAGTCGCGTCGGGTTGAACTGAATATGGTTTGTATCCAGGAGGGGTGTGCACTACTTAAACCAGGACCTCGCTGCACGCAGTCCTGTTATGGTTGAGTTGCCTAGTTAGAGACCGAAGTCTAATTTGTTTTGACTAAGTTCTCGAAGCTAGTTTAGTATTGTCCTAGTGAAAGTCTAGATTCTACATTAATCCTATTCATAACGCCATTTTTACTATTTTTATTATTATCGATATAATTTGGTTGCAGGTACTATTTTTATTATTATCGATATAACGTGAAGTTTTTCCACTGAAAACTTAAGCTTATTTTCATTATAACGTTTTACTGTTTTTCGTCTTTACTATTTTTTCTATATTAGTAATTACTGTTTTAAAATCCTGTTATACGGCTGGGAGAACGTTGGCGTTGCTCCCCACTGATTGTGGCTGTTATGTTTTAACATGGCAGGTATACGTGTTCCGGGTGTGGGCTAGCGAGCAGTGTGGATCCTGCTTATTTATTTTTATAATTATGTCCTATGGATTGTTCAAACCCCTTTTGTGGATTGTTTTAAATTTTGGCCATTTTATTTAAGGCCTATTGTTTGACTTTACCATTTTAATTTTTACTAAGACATAGTTACAGTGTGTTTTAATCCCGACTCTACAGTGTTTCCGCCACTGTATCGCGTTAGATTTTCTAGGGGATTACATATGTAGGATCTGGTGTAATCATCCCAATAATCTGGACCGTTGATCTCATTCTTGATCAAGGGTCGAGATTAGATCTTTGGTAAACACACAAAACCCATTCCCTTCTCTATTCATCAGTTAGGCGCGTTTACTTTCTCTCTCTTCATTTTGTTTTTCTCTCTCTACTGCCTCTCTTCCATCTTCAGCAAGCAAGTGACGGTTCATCATCAAACTTCATTTTCTTCAACTTCTTCTACCGCGTCTCCATGTAATCTTCGACCGAGTTTCTCATCATCATTATGCCCTAATTTCATCAATTTCAGTATATTGCTTAAATTTCTTCACTCTGCTTTTCACCCAATTTCGGTATCTTCGACTGCATTATGTTTATTTTGATCATAATTTCGGCCTAATTTTGTTGTTTCTAATTTTTGTCTATCGGTTAGGTTTTCTAATATTTTGCTGTTATGGACGAATTGTTGTTGATGATGAATTTCGTCAATTTCAACCCTAGTTTTGCTTGATCATCATCATCATTCGGCCCTAATTTCGCTTGTGCTGGACTCGCTTCGTCTGGTATAAAACTTCGCACTCCATTTCCGACTTTTTTTTTGTAATTTTGTTCTCAATTGTTGTTATTGACGAATGCCGAGTTTAATTTATGCACGGATGAACTTTTCGTTTGTGTTTTGTTCATCCTAAATCATGTTTCATCATTATTTGTGCTCGATTTTTGTGGATTTGCATGTATCACAAAGTTGAACTCGTCTATCTGTTAGCGCATGTGTTTTTTTTACTTGTGAATCTGATAATGTGGCTCATATTAGCATGACAAAAATCAAAACTAAGATCTCTTGTTGCTCTAAATAATTCAATTCGATACTGGTTATGTATAGATCTCTTGTGAGACGGTTTCATAGGAGATTTTGTCTACTTCTTTCATCCAATACCCAACCCATGTATGTTACTCAAACCTCTATAAGCATCCAAATGTTGAACTGGTCTACTAGTAGTTTTTATGCAGCACCCCAAGCCCCTTGTGTTTTCCTCATTTCAAAATAATTGGTTGACTAATGTCCACAACTGACAACACTATCAGATTTTGGTTCATTTAATTAATTCCGTTCTACGTGGTGTTTTGGTTCATTTAATTAATTTCGTTCATAGTTCAACCACTTTCAACCCAAAAGAATAGCACAGCCAAAAAGAACCCGGGCTGAAAGCGTGAAACCTAGAAAATGATGTAGCAGCTAAGATGGTGCTACAATATTCAGAAAAGTACTGATGCATATCCATTAATTTGTACAGAAGCAGTTCGTTTCGAAGCCGAGACAAATCAGATAACATTGATATTAAAATACTGTAATCCCATGGAAATTTTAACGCAATACAGTGGCGGAAACACTGTAGAGTTGAGATTAAAACGCACTCACAAACTATATCTTATAAAAAGAAATGGCAAGTCAATACAAAGGCCTCTTTTTACAAAAGGGCTAAAAAGGAAATTCACCAAACGGGTTACACAAATCCATAAATTACATGAATAAAGAAAGAGTAGGATCCACGCTACTCGCTAGCTCACACCCAAAACCCAGCAGCAAATACCTGTCATGTTATAAACATAACAGCCACGTCAGTGGGGAGTAACTCGGACGTTCTCCCAGCCATATTATATCATATGGAAAAATAATAGTATTATTATATCAAAATATTTAAAAAGAGAAGACATTAAAAACGATATAATAAAAATAAGTTTTCAGAGAAACTTAAACCACTTGCCAACCTGCAAGTCAAAATCAATCGATAATAATATCCAAAAATGGCGTTATGGAAATTCGATCTGTGTGCACAAGGCTAGACTTTCACTAGGATAATACTGGAAACTAGTTTCAAGAACTGTAGACTTAACTCATAACAGAATCCGGTCTCTAACTAAGCAACTCAACTATAACAGGACTGCGTGCAGCGAGGTCCTGGTTTAAGTAGTGCACACCCCTCCTAGACAACAAATATGTCTAGTTCAGCTGACGATGACTAACACGATGCGATATCTAGCTTAAGGTCAAAACATACACTCTCCTGGGCGAAACTACGCCCAGTTCAACGACCAAATGCGCCAGCACACCGGCTTTAAAGCTGATGGCAAAAACGTACATCCCAGACTATATTACTCTAACCTCACGCTTGTCTTTATTCCATAACTCCAAAACAGCCATATTCGATATTCAAAAGATATAATCATTATAAATAATATGAAAGTAAAAGGAATATACATTTTATATAAAAAGGAAAACTTTCCATAGACTGAAACTTACTAATTTTAGAAACTTACTTAAAATAGAAATTTCGTTATAGAAAATACGTAAGTTATTAAAAATATGTGAAATGTATAAAAATAGCATTTCTAACGAAATTGACATTTTGTTATTATCGTCATTATCGTAACTTTGTTATATTTCTAAATTCGTTACACAAAATATAAATAAAATATAATAAGTCAATATATAGTATTTTATAAATAATTAGGAAATCGAGTTTAAACTATAATTTTTAGAAAAGAGATGTTTTAAGAAAAACGATATCAAAATTAATTGAGTCAACGAGTTTTATAAATGAAATGAGTTTACAAAGATTTAGAATTATTTTTAGCAAATAGCTTTTATTAATAAATAATACGGATTTTACTAAAAATAGTCAATTGTAAACAAATAAGAAGTTATTAGTGAAAATAGTCTCGACTAAAAAAAATATAGGGTTTTTCTATGGGGTACCCCTCAACTATCGACTTTTTCAAGTGGTACCCCTGCCTTTTTCGAATTACAAGATGTATCCCTAAACTTTGTAAATTAGTCCATATTGTAACCAAAGTTTTAATTTTCCAACGGAAATTTCTCAATTGATGATATAAATAGTGATTATTCCCTATTTTACTTTCATCAACCATGATATATTTCTTCAATTTGCATCCTTTACTCGAAAAAATCCATTCCACCACACTACGACATGGGGGTGACATAGGAATTGAGGTTGACGGATTTAAAAGAGTGAGGGAGATAGGTCGATGTCGGCCGACAACAGAGTGCGTTTTGATGGGCATTTGGTGGCTTGGTGAATGGTAAAGAAAAAGAGGTGGTTTGTAGCATCAAATTGGATTGATTAATATGTTAATTATTCATTTTAAAAAAACATTTGTAATACACTTATCACTTTGGTTATGATATGGACTGATAAGTAAAGTTTAGGGGTACACCATATAATTCAAAAAAGGCGGGGGTACCACTTGGAAAAGCCAATAGTTGAGAGGTATCACATAGAAAAACCCAAAAATATATTTAAAACAAAATCGACTACTTTCTCAATTATTATTATAAGTCGTAAAACAAAATTAATTTATTAAACAAGTATACAAACCTCGATTATAATATAAAAATACAATTTTGAGTTAAAATTATAAATTAACGAAATATGACGAAAATATGAAATCGACATTATTAGTTACTAGTGTCACGATAACCGAGAAAATATTATAACGATCATAATTAATAAAATTACTAAAAATTTATAAAATGATATCGAAAGTTGTAAAATATTTATAAGGTACAAAATTTTAAAATATATAATATAATAAGCAAATAATAAATAGCTAAAATTAGAAAACTGAAGTTAAAATATTTACTACATACTACTACTCAAGCATACGATATAAAATCGAGTAACCTCCTAAAGTTACCTTGAGTTGGCATCCGAATCGATCAGAGACGTGCACTGCCCTCGTCAGGTCCTCACGAATCCCCAAAAATAAAGACCAGAGGTAGAGAACGAGGTGAGGAGTTAGAGGAACGATGCCGGACTCGAACAACAAATAGCTGACGGACGAGAAAACGGGGAAGCGACAGATCGGCAACCACGAACCAACCACGAACAGTAGCAGCAATAAAGGACAACCAAAATCAGATAGAATGAAGAAGAAGACCACGAACGAAACTCGGAATAGGGACGAGCAGCAGAAAATGACCAAAGACAACAATCAAACGAACGAACACATAAGAGAAAGAAGAAAAGGAGAGTCACAGATCAATAGCATCAGCGGTAGAACGAAGTACAGCAGTAGCATCGAAAAACGGATTCAAAACTAAGGACGAGACGAACTCAGTTACGATAAACTCGACCCCAAAACTAAGTGAGACAGAGGAATAAAAATACAACGAGATTGAACACATCAGATGTGCAGACCACAACCAAAACGAGAAGAAAGAAAATAGGAAAAGCGAACGAGATACGATATCGGAAACGAGCCGAAGTGACAACGTAAACAGTAGCAGATCAGGCGAAGAAGAAAAAGAAAAGAAGAAGGACAAAGACAAACAGAGGGACAGAAATAGCATCATCAAACAGTAGCAGTAATCACGAAATGAAAGAACAAGGAGAAGGACGGGCGCAATAAACAGCAGCAATTGAAGAAGAAGAATACGATCAACTAACGAACAGCAGCCACGAGAAACAACAACGAGACAAAAACGAATGACAAAACGAAGAAGAAGAAGAAGAAGAAGAAGAAGAAGAGAAACAGAACAGCAGCAGCATCACAAAACGCAGCAGCAGTGAAAAGTAAAAGCAGCAGAACAACGCAGCAGCAGTACAACGCAGCAACAGTACAGCAAAAGAAGGAGAACGAAGAAGAGGAAAAAGAAGAATTACCCCGACAAACTGCAGCAATAACGACACCGAGGAGGAGAACCAAGCAGCAGCAGCAACAGTAGCGGTGTACGGCAGCAGCAGAAGAGTACAGTAGGAAAAGGATGGAGAAATAGATGGAGGAAGCGGCTGGAAGGGGAAAGAAACTGGGGAATGAATGAAGCATACGCTGAAAATGAAAGAAGAAGAAGTGAAACGGTGGAATAATAATCTTCTTTCTATAAAAGAAGACACCGCTTGCAGTGACTTGGCGCAACGTAGGAGTAGTATTTCGAAATAAGTCCTCTTTTTTGATCTTTTGGAATAGTGGCATATATTAGGGTAAGAAATTAAAATGAGATTGTTTAGGGGAGAAGTAATCTCCACCCTCATTAATTTCCCCTGCATCGTGAACTACAATTCACAAAAAATTATTTATTGTGAAATTATTATTTATTGATTTTCATTGATTATTCACAATTCACACTATTTATTGATTTCCATTGCACAATAACAATATTAAAATCCGGTCTTTAAAATTATTTTATTACTACATGATAAAAAAAAAGTCGTATTAAATTGAAAATTTGTTCATGTTTGTAATTTAAATAATAAAAGTAATTTTTTTTAATTATAAATCAATTTAATATATAAATTATAAATATTACAACTAATATTTTATCGTAGTAATTTTAATAATTCTCTTTGATCAAAGGGGTCGAATAGGTAGTGTCAGTTCTAGACCCTAAATTAACGGGTCATTTTTCATATGTAGAAGAAGTTTTTCATACGTATGTCAAATTGTCACGTCTTCATACGTAGTGACCTATTTACGTATTTTATCTTCTAAAAGATGAACTTATCTCAAATTATAAGACATAATACTGTATTAGCTTAGCTGCTTCACTTGCATGAGTATTTTTTTATCATGAGAATTAGATTAGGCAAGTACATCCGCACAAGTTTTAAAAACCGTAATACTTCAAATTCATTGCTTACCAATTCTTTTTCAAATGACACTTATACACACCACCACCCCAAAATATCCGTGTTTTTCTGACCGCTTTTTTTTTACATCCAATCTCCTTTTGAAATTTTTTGTGACATGGCAGTACCCTAGAAATACATAGTCGTTTTTATATGAATTTGCTTACCAAATGTCGGAAATAACATTCGTGTTGTTAGTACCAAACTACACCTCCAATGTTTTGCTCTTACTAATTTCCAATAACAAAAAGATTTGTTCACAACCCTGTGACGTGTCACGGGTATCACACTATATTGTACGAGTATTATATCGATGAAATGAAGTACCCTTCACTTATTTGTTTAATAATAGAAAAATGAAAATGAATTTACTTTTTTAAAGCTATACTAAATACGAGTAACACTTTATATTAACGGGTCGGCTTATTGGGTAGTCAAGTAAAACAGTTTAATGCGTTGAGTCGTCTAACGTCATAACTCGACTCAGAATTACACATTTTATATTATATTGTTATTTTCCTTCTATCATTTTGATGGAATAATATCGTATACTAAGAAACTCAATGTATTAATATATTCTTTATAACAAACCTATAATTAACGACAATACTGCATTCCCAATGTTCATGCCATTTTCTCGAACAGATAAAAAGTGTACAACCCCGTAACGTGTCACGGGTATCACGTGAATATAAAAAGAGAGAAAATAGTACTTAAATTTAAAATCAAATTATCATCAACTTCTTTCCACGTAATATGAGAAAAATTGCATGTACTTAGTGAATAATAATATCATGTCCAATTAATCATATCCATAAACATAACATGAATTGTTTAAAATATAGGAGTACTTCGTATCAGCAAGCGTATCATCAAACGTATCAGCAAACCTAAGCATTTGTAACACGTTTGAAAAATGTTAACAAACCGTTAAAACATATCGGGCTTCGGGTCAAAAATCGTTAAAAAAATCGTTAAAACCTTAAAAAATCGTTAATAATGTGTTTGAAAAATGTCGGGTTTCGGGTCAAATACGCGTTAGTAACGCATTTAAAAAATGTTAATTGTCTTTACTTTTCTTAAAATGTAAATACAATTTCATTCTTAGTTTTTTTTAACATTTATTTAAAAAAATGATATTAGTAAGAATAAACAAATTTTATTTAATTGCATTTATATTAGAAAATCGATATATAGAAATTTTTACCCATAACAAACTTTGACTCAATTCATTGAATTTTTTATCATTATAATAATCATGTGATAAAAATATGATTTAAAATATACTACTCCGTATTTTTTTTTTATAATAATATTATTAACAAAGAAATTTTGAAAATGAATAAATATTTTTTACTATTTTGTGAACTTTTAGTCTAAAATATTAGTAATGTTTTTTAATTTACCTAATTTCTGCTCGGGGTTATGGCTCGGGCGGGTTCCGCCCCAGAATATTTGTGCTTTAGAGGCCATAATGTTCATTACAGGCCTTCTTACTTTTTTGTATGAGTTGTGTCAAACAAACATTATACACGTACTCATTTCGACGTCATATGTCGTTATACGTAAGACATCTACATTTATCATACACTATCCGAAATTATTATTTACCTATATACTCACATGAGTTCTTTGACTTCGATATTGAACACACTATAATAATCATATGCGTCAATATTCAATTCATTTACGTTATTTTAAGCCAATATTCTCTTTCCGTTCACCCTCATATGAATTGTGATTTGCCTTTTTGATGCGAAAAAACGTTTCAACCCCGTGAATTTTCACGGGTATTACGCTTTATTTCTAACTTCCTATTATTTTTGAAAAATGTTCACCAACCCGTGACGTGTCACGGGTATTACACTAGTAATAGGAAAAGGGAAGGTGCCGAAATACAAGAGGGAAGAATGATCAAGGGCCAAAGTGGATGTACATTAATAATAGGTGGGTTGAATAAAAGAAGGGAAAAGAACGTAAAACAAATGGGTCGAATTCTACTTACCAAAGATATGGATTAATTAAATGAATCGGGTGAGAAACGAATTCCGTAATTAAGTTGACTGACCCACGAGTTGAATCAAAAATGAGTTAATAAAATTAAATAAATAATCGGACCGTAAAAAAAAGAGTAAATAAAGTATTCGGGATGAAAACGAGGCTTATAAATAATTAGACGATGAAATAGTCTTTCCCGATAAATAATAAATTTTCGATAAAGTGAATTAAATTGATTTCTCGAGGAAAGGAAATAAATATTTTGACGAAACTTAAAATAAATGAGCCTCGAGCCGAAAATAGAAATTCGAGCTTAAATAAAATAAATAAAAAGAATTTAGAATTTAAATCGTTGAAATAGATTTTTGATAAGAATTAAATTAAATATGTAAAATAAATCGAAATAGAAATAAAAATATGTTTTAAATATAAGAAGAGTTTCCGAGTCAAATAAAATTTTAGGAGTTTGAAACAATTAAATGATGAATTCGTTTTATAATAATTTTAAGAATTACGAGTTAAATCGTAAACAAGATAAAAATACGAATATAACCTCAATTTAATTTAATTTATAAAATCAGGGGTGTTACAAATACCACATTGCTGACAGGAAAAAAGCTTAATATAAACTTCAGCTGATATGAAACCGTTGCAGCCACAAGTTTGTTAGATTCAACTGTCATATCCCAACACACTAGTACTGACTACTGACCCAAAATGAGCGAACCGGAACGAAGTTCAGCATGAGATTTTGTTAACGGTGATAATGATAAAAAACTGAACAAAGTGTATATATTTGTGCATTTTGAATTTTTGCATACTACTCTGACTTTGTTGGTTGTAAGAGGAGGGAACAGTATATTCTCTTTTCAAATGCATTTTGATTTCCATCTTTCTAATACTTCAGTCAGTAGTACTTGACTACGAGTAGCATAGTTATTCCTCACCCTTTCTGTAACATCATATTGGTGTATGAAGATGCTTAAAATCATATGCATTGGTCTGCTATTTGTTCATGGAATAATGGCATGTTTAAAATCAATTAATATTGGACTTGTATATGCATTAAGATGTCTTTTTAGATTCCTATCACATTCGATTCCTTGCCCTCTCATAGTCATAGGCGAGCTGTTTAAGACTGACTTCCTGGTTTTTGGTTTAGATTGGACCCCTTTGATATGGCATCACAAAAGAATAAGTAACTTATTCCCAAGGATAAAGACATCCTAGCTAATTTCATCTCCAAAAAGAAAAAGAAGCGTCCCATAGAAACAAAAGATGAGGCGACCGGAAAGCCTTCCAAGAAACGGTCGAAATCATCCGTCACAGTTAAAACAGATGGTGGGGCATTAGCAAAACCACCACAATTGTAAGTTTTATATTTTTATCGTTTCTTATTTCAAGGCATTACTGTAATTATGTGTTAGCTGATGTTAGTTATTACACTACTACAAATGATCACTTGGGCCACGGCTGAATTCGTGGCAAAAGTGATAAATTTTCTTGGCTAAAGTACTTTACCACGGAAAGACCATATGTGGCGCAAGTGGCCGTGGCAAACATATAGCCACGGGGAAAAAATGCGTGGCAAGTATTGATTTTATTGCCACGGCGTCTCCCGTGGCTAGAATTAATTTTTTACCATGGATTATCTCGTGGCTAATTATGTTTGTGGCAAAACATTTATTCCGGTGACAAAATATATAATGAATTAAATAAATTAATAACCGTAAGAATTCTCTACCCCAATAGTAGTCACATCTGGAACGGTTACTAGCTTTATAACTGAGCCATTCCAATATTATTTAATTTCACCATACGCATCGAAGAGCCTTCCCAGGAGGTCACTCAACCCATCTTAACACTACTCTCAGTCAAGCAAGCTTAAGCTTTATAGCTGAGTCATTCCAATATTATTTAATTTCACCATACGCATCGAAAAGCCTTCTCAGGGGGTCACCCATCTTAATACTACTCTCAGTCAAGCACGCTTAACTGTGGAGTTCTTATGGTCAGCTACCAGAAATGAAATTGAACTTTATTGACATAATCATTGGGTTTTTGAATTCTTTTAGAGTGATGTTTTTTTCACAAACTACATTTACTTTTGAGTAATTAATTTTTTTCCCCAATGATTTACGTATTATGACTAAAAAATTATCATTCCGGGAAAAAAAAAGAGTTTCGAAGTTGATTTTCGGACTCATGATTTCATTAATTTATCGATATTTTTATTTTAATTTCTATTTTCTACGTTCTTTCACTGCTAGTTCTTTCGATATGTTTTTTCTTTTCGTTGTCGGTCGTTATTTTATTTTATCAATTTTTTATCCTCATTGAGTTTCCTCTTGCCTACTTCAAGTTTTACCCGAATTTTATTTTTCATTAAGTAAATTTTATTTTAAATTCAGTTTTTTAAATTATCTTCCAAATAATATTACAGAACAATTATTGAATTAAACAGTTGACGATAAATTAGTTTTGGATTTTCTCACTATTAGTCCTCAAGTATTAGATTTTCTTACTTGTATTTGTTAATTATATGTCTCACTTATACCTCACTTTTTTGAAAAATTATTTTGACTGGTTATTGAACTTAGGCACGGCTTTCTAATATATTAATCTTTCTTCCAAAGCAAACAACTTAAGAGACAATTAATTTACAAAAATAATTATTGCTTTCGCAGTCAAAGTTAATTCATAAATATATATAGACCGAAGAGAATTCTTAAATATGAGTTTAATAAGACTGGTTTTTCACACTGAAAATATTGTAAGAAAATCAATAATTTGGAAAAAAATCATGCTCAGTCACTTTCTTTTTAAGATTTTTTGTCTTAAAAATAAGTGTATTACATGTGAAAAAAATTAATTAATTAAGCGGTAAAAATGAAAGAGTCTTAAATAATATTAGACGTCTCAATAATGGATGATCAATCACATACTTATTTTACTTGATATGATATGTATGCCGCATTTTAGCTAGCATATATTACACTATGTAAATGTTAGTTGTCTTTCAAAAGTCATACTTAAGATTATAGAATTTAAATAAAACATATTGTCAAATTAAGAGAAACCAATTACTTCAAAAATGATGATTAGTAAAAAAAATCAACAAAGACAACCAATGTTTTCTTATATTTAATTTTACAAAAAATCAATTTTTTTTAAAAAACTAAATAAAATAATACCATTTTTTTTATTAATAAAATATTTTCAAATTTAATTTTTTTTTTTCATATTATCTTTAACTTTGAATTTTAATGAATTTTTTAAGATCAATATTTGACACTCGGCTTAACTTGAAAGTAATTTGATTAAAGTATGGAGAACCATTAGCCACATGCGTTTATTAAATCCGTGGCTAAAAAATAAGTTCGTTAGGGAAGTTAATTATGTCGTGGATTGGACATGACATAGGTCCACCCCGACGCGGCCACGCGCGGGTTTGGGGAGGCGAATGAATCTCCATATGAGATGATCAAATCGAAATTTAAATCGAAGTTGGAGTCGCCACCGAATTTTATGGTTATTCGGAACCGTTCGAGCCCACTCTATGTCGTAGTGGGCCGTGTACAAATACGGCCCATTTCCGATGTCAGAGTTTATTGGGCTCGTCCCTTTGCAGTTCGATACAGATGCCGACTTGAGCGGTTAATCGTATATTGAATGACTCTCGTTGCCAATGGTTTCGGACATCCGGAAACCACGGTTCTGAGTAAGGGGTGAGGGTACGTGTTGGGAAGCTCACTAAGAACACCCAACCCCGCCCGCACATTAGCGGCCTCTACTAGGATATCGAATGATGTTTTAATACGCGCGTTAGTTGAACGATGAATGATATGCAAACATTGTTTTCCTAAGCATGTGAGGAATTGAATGGGTTGCTAAGTCGGTTTAATGCATGAAAAATTAACGTCAAAGTTGTATTTAGCATGTGAGATTCGTTTTAGTATAATAAAACAAATGATAAAAAGGAATGAATCTGCTACAAGATAAACAAACGAGTTAGTATCGATTTGTAAATAATAATATAGCAAATAAATATACGAGATCGAGAAAATAAATATTAATCGAAATCTGAAAAATATTGTTGAAAAGACGTTGTTTTGTATAAAAAACGATGTTCGAAAAATAATAATAAAAAAGGAACGAGAAAGGACGCGGCAAGGCAGCCGGCCACGCGGCTCGCCCGGGACGCCGGCGGGTCGCGTGGCAGCCTGTTTTGAAGCCGGTTTTCGAAAACTCGATGCCTTTATTAAATCGCGTATGAATATTGCATGATTCGTACTTGACTTAATATTTTCGATATTCGTTATATTCGATAGTTGACTACGAAATCAATATCAAATACTTGGAATAGTTTTAGAAAAGATGTAAATTTTAGAAATCGTTTTGTAGAATAAATAATAAAACAAACGAAAAGCTAAAAAAAAAGGTTCGGGTTTCAGGCCCGTACGCGAGTCGCATGGTCGTGGCGCGACTCGCGTGCGGGTCTGTCCGACTTTTTATTTTTTGTTCGAAATTGCTAAATTTGATAAATCGCGTACAAAATACGAATTAATTTGTATTCGATTTATGTTTTCGATATTCGTCATACCCGATATTCGATTATGAAATCGATATCGAATATTCGGAATGGATTAAAAAAAAAGGTTTTGTAAAAAAAAGAAGTTTGAACGAAAAAAAAAAGATGTAACAATTTTGAACATCGTCGAGATCTTAATATAATTCTTTTCGATACAATATTCGATTATAGAAAATCGATATCATATTTTTAAGAATGTTTGTTATGAAAATAGTTTTTTCGTTAATATCGATATTAGAAATAAAATGACACTTGACCCGTAAAAGGAAAAAAAAAACGACGAGTGAGAGAAGAGAAGAAAAAAAGAAATCGGGTTTGGTTACACCCTCAACCTACATGCTTTTGTTAACTCGGATCGGGGCTCGTCGGAATGTGGCTAGGCACGGGAGCGTCGAGGTGATGTCGGTCGGGCTAGGGTGGTTCGGTGAAGGTGACGGGTGAAGGGTGTCGGGTATCGGGACCGGTTTCCTTCGGGTTTTGGACGCTCTATCGGTTTCTCGATGCTAAGGAATTATGTTTTTTTTCATGAATTATGTATGTCGAGGATTGTAGTAATTAATTGTGTCTATGATCGAAAGTCGTTGTTTTTACGTTGTATGCAAGGGGCTATTTATAGGGAGTTCCCGACCTTGGCTAGGAGGTGTGTTCGAGTTAGAATTACCGCTTGGGTAAGAAGCTGAGAAGAACGAGAATTCCGTTTTCTTGTGAAGGAAGAAAAGGAAATCTCAGCTGGTTGTGTGCTACTTGGCCGAGTATTTGAACTCGGTTGAGTGTTTGAATCGGTTTTCGAATAGGATTCCTGCTTGAGATCGAACTGTACCTCAAACGGAATTGTTTAATATTTTGTGTAGCTGATTTTTGTAGAGTTTGGGTAAGAACTGGACACGTGAGATGCCACGGTCAGTCCACAAGTCTCGGGAAATATCTTTGACCGGGTTTTGACTCGGTCGCTAAAAGACGGTTTTACCCCTGGTGTCGGATTCGACCCAAATTAGTGTTATTTGACTCAAAACGACCCACTGGGCCTGAATTTGAGGTTGGTTTTGTGAAATTTGTACTCCGTAAAAAGCCCAAGCTAAATATCCATGATTTCGAGCCCATTTCCGAGTACGTTAAAGCATGTTAGCGTCCGATCATCATCGGGTGTTTGTCGGAAACTACTATAGACACCTGTCGGTCAAATGTGGGTGTCTACAGAGCCCCCACTCTGACTGAGGCTTGGACAGGGCGAAAGTCAGAGTAGCTACCAGGTCAATCAAGGATTAAAACCCGGTAGCTTCCGGTCGGGTCGTTTAAGGTCCATTAGACCTGCGTGAAGGGCCCGCCGGCCATAGACTAGAAATGTACCTGAGCTGATGATAACTCCGTGGGGAATTGAACTCGTCGCATAAGACTTAAAATGGGCCTGTATGTGGGCTCATCTTGTTAAATGCCGTTGGGGAGTTATGCAAATTGCATCGTCCTGTTTGAGTCGTCCTGTACATATTTATGCAAAGTAGCAAAGTTTTGCACATAATATTTGTAGGAAAAATGACTCGTGCTGGGGAATAAAATTTTTGAGAAAAGGTTTGAATTTTTGAGTTTGTAGGAGTCTTTGAAAATTAGGGAATTTTGTTGACTCTGAAAAGGAATAGGAATGCTCGGGATGACTTAGTTAATCTCAGGATAAGGATTGTATGCTAAATACTCTAGGATTGGGAATCCTAAGGTGAGGAGGAGAACTTGGTTTCATGCTATAAATACCCTCTCCTTGCTTCATAAATTTCACAATTCCCACAATTCTTTAAAGAAAAGAATAAGCCCTCAAAAATTTATTCTTTCTTTTATCAAATCAATTATGGGGATCGACCGATTAGTTGGAATGCTGCATGAATGGTCCAAATACTTCAGGGATGCCGATAGGGCTATCCTAAATCAGAATGGCGTTACCCAATTGTCTGTGATCCGTCAGATGCAAGTAGACCGTCACTTCTTGGATGCTTGCTTGTCCTATTGGGACGACACCTATCATGTATTTGGTTTTTCTCGAGGAGAAATTTGCCCTATTCCTGAGGAAATTGCTGCTGCAGGGGGATGAAATCCCATACTTCGCCCTGCTATCCCTTTTTCAGTTCCTGACCCAAGGAGGAAGTTACGGGAATGTTTAGGGCTTTCTCATATGGAGGTATCTTGTATGCTAGAAGGAGATACCGTTTCCTTGATCGATGTAGCTGAAAAATTCATGAACCCAGATGACGTCCGGGTCAGGCCGGTTCACAGCCGTAGGCCTTTTACTTTTTGCATGCTCCATGTCTATGCCTTCGAGGGGCATATGGATTTATTATCTTGCATGGGCCACGTTAGACTTTTCACGGTGGCTGATCTGATGGAGACGGAGCATAGCCCGACTTGGTTGATTACGGGAGAAATTATCCAGGGTTTGGATAATCGCAAGAGGGATCCGTCAGTCCGGCTGACTGGGAGTACCCGGCTTCTACAGGTATGCTGTTTTTTGATTTTTTTTTCGGCTTTTCCCGATTTTTCTAGTTTTTGCGGCTTTTTCCCGATTTTCTGCGGTTTTCTCGGTTTTCGCGTTTTTTTTTGACGCGATTTTGACGATTTTTTTTTGCGATTTTGATTTTTTCCCGAGTTTTTCAGCTGTGGCTGTTCGAGAGGCTATTGATCTTGGATCCTCCCTTAGACGTGAGTCGGTATCAACCCAGGCAAGTAATGGCGAGGAGACGAGCTATTCCCTTTTCTCGCTTCAACACCCAAAAATACTGGGACGAGGTGCTATCCTTCCATGGAGGCCTATTGATCCGCTGGGCCGTGCCATGGTGGTCGATTTGCGTTTGGACCGGCTTGGAGTCCCGAGACAGGGCTAGATATCAGGTAATCCTATCTTTTAGCCAGACAATTCACCTTTTCCCCGATCGCATACTTAGGCAATATGGTCGGGTGCAAAGAATCCCGGAAATTGAGGCAGTCGTGAGTGAATCTACCCAGTTGACGGATGTAATGTGTGACACCTGGATGCAAAGGTGGTATACACGAGCTACTTGGCCCGTTCCTAAAAATCCTCATTCGATCTGGGTAACTGACTCTTATGTAAGATGGACCCGAGCTGATTCAGCTAAAACTCGAGCTGCCTTGAAGACTGACGAGGCCTATGACCTGTTACCCCGGGAGCATGCTAAAGATAATAGGAGCTTCTTTGCCGAAGAAGCTACTTCGACAGGTCAGAAAGGAAGATCTAGGACTCAGACTGTAGGGTCCAGTACTAAGGGTGCATGGGGGAAGGTGAGCCCCCAGACGGAATTAGAAAGGAGACTAGGGCCAAGGTTGGCGGCTAAGGACCGACTTGGTCCTCGAGACAAGCTCCCCGAACCTGTTAGGGCTCGGCTTGGACCGGTGCAAATGGTGGACGACCCAAAATCGAAGAAGCGGGTTCGAACTAAAGAAATTCCCCTTGTGATTAGGGAACGTTCGCCCCCACCCCGTCGGCCTCGGGCTCCACGTGACCCGAAAGATAAGGGGAAAGGAAAAATGTACGAGTAGTCTCCTAAATTTATTATTTAAGTATTACTACTATTTTTGTGGTGTGATTTTGTTTGTGTTTTTTTTTTGTGATGTATTTTTGAAATAATAAAAAAGACATATTAGTGAATACCGTTCCCGTCTTTTCCGTTATTGCAATGGTTGTACCCTTTTAAGGGGTTGCCTACGTATCCAAAATTAATGGAGTCAAACCTTCCGTAGGTCAGAAGTATTTTTGCAATTTTTCGAAATACATCAAGATTATTATTCGAGATGTGCAACGGTAGGATAAATAATCCTAACTTATTGACTTGCTTGAAAATTTTGAAAACTCATAAAAAGAATTTTATAAATTTTGCAAATGACATTGAGATGGGGTTCATGGGTAGTAACGCTTCAGTTGGTCTAAGTTTGTTGGGTTGACGAACTCGTTTCCGTCCAAGTCTATTAGCATTACTGCTCCTCCTGAAAGAATCTTCTTTACTAGATACGGCCTAGCCCAATTAGGTTTGAACTTCCCCCTTGGGTCAACCGGTAGTAAAGCTCGAACAGATTTTAGGAGTAGATCGCCCTCTTTGATATTTCTGGGCCTAACCCTTTTGTTAAAAGCCCGTTGGATCCTTTTCTGATATATCTTAATATTATTCAGAGCTCGGGACCGCCGTTCGTCTAAGAGGACTAGCGAGTCGTATCGGGCTTGGACCCAGTCCGCTTCAGGTACCTGACTCTCGAGTAGAATCCTAAGGGATGGTACTTCTAGCTCGATTGGCTGGACTGCTTCCATTCCATATGTCAGATAGTATGGAGTTGCTCCGGTTGCAGTTCGAATTGACGTCCGATATCCCCATAAGGCAAAGGGCATCTTGTCGGGCCAGTCCCGGTAATTCTCAGCCATCTTTTTAAGAATGGTGACAATTGTCTTATTGGCTGCCTCCACCGCTCCATTTGTTTGAGGACGGTAAGGTGACGATGTATGCCTTTGGATCTTCTACTTTTCCAGCAAAGTGGCAGTTTCAGCCTGGAAATGGATCCCGTGATCACTGATGAACTCGTGCGGAATCCCGTATCGACATATAATTTTGTTTTGGATGAACTTAGCCACATGTTTGGCATTCAAGATCCGGTATGACTCGGCTTCGACCCATTTAGTGAAATAGTCAATAGCCACTAGGATGAAGCAGTGACCCCCTGTCCCGGAAGGGTTCACTTTCCCGATTATGTCAATTCCCCATGTTGAGAATGGCCATGGTGATGTCATTGTATATAATAGGGATGAAGGCATGTGCTGAACATTGGCGAAAATCTGACAGTTATGGCAGTGTTTGACATACAACTGACAGTCAGTTTCCATGCTATTCCAATAGTAACCGAGTCTTGCTATTTTCCGGGCCAACATATGGGCGTTCATATGTGGACCGTTTTCACCATCATGTACCTCGGCCATGACTCTTTCGGCTCGAGTTTTGTCAATGCATAGGAGTAAAGCCCCCTGTGCTGTCTTCTTATATAACTGTCCATCGTCCGTGCGGATGAACTGGGTTGCCCATCTTCGTAGAGCTTTCTTGGCCCGGTTTTCAGCTTCCAGAGGATATTCCCCTGACGTTAAGTAGGTTAGAATAGCCTGATACCAAGGTTCTGGATCAGTTATTTCAATATCTGAGATAACGTGGATGTATGCGGGCTCGGACCGCCTTTCGACGCAAATGGGCATGCTGGTTAGATGTGCTGGGATATTCAGTAAAGATGCCAATTTTGAGAGAGCATCTGCAAACTGGTTTTCTTCCCGAGGTAGATAGATGTATTCCACTTTTTGGAATTGTTTTTCGAGAACCCTTACTCGTGCTTGGTAAGCCACGAGATTTGCGTTCCGAGTCTTCCATTTTTGTAGGGTTTGATTTATGACTAATGATGAGTCACCATGGACCCGGAGGTTTGTTACTCCTAAATCAGCGGCGGCCTGCAGTCCGTGAATGCATGCTTCGTACTCGGCTGTGTTGTTAGTCACGTCGAAATCTAGCTTGATGGATAATGGGGTGTGTTCCCCTTGTGGTGAGATTAGCAAGATCCCGACACCAAATCCTCGGAAGTTGGACGCTCCGTCAAAATACAGATCCCATGTGTCGGTGTCGGTATGGAATATGTCTTCATCTGGGAAAGCCCAGGTATCGGTGTGTTCTTCCTCGGATACCGGACTATCGGCGAGGAATTCCGCTACTACCCGGCCTTTGATGGCTTTTAAAGGTACAAACTTGAGGTCGAACTCAGCTAGCATTAAAGTCCATCTGGATATACGGCCGTTGAGGATGGGCTTCTCGAAAAGATACTTGATTGGATCCATTTTGGATAGCACATGTACCTCGTGACTAAGCACATAGTGTCGGAGCTTTTTAGTGGCCCATACTAAAGCTAGACACGTCTTTTCGAGCATTGTGTACTTGCATTCGTATTTCAAGAACTTTTTACTGATGTAGTAAATAGCCCGCTCTTCGGAATCGACCGTCTGGGCTAGCATAGCGCCCATGGCCGTCTCGGTCGTTGTCAAGTATAGCAATAAAGGCAAACCGTGCTGAGGTGGCATTAACACCGGTGGAGAGAATAGAATCTCCTTGATCTTGTCGAAGACCATTTGACATTTGTCGTCTCATAGTGTTCGTTCTCCTATCTTCTGTTTCTTGAAAATGGGCTCACATACCATGGTTAGCTTTGAAATAAACCGGCTTATATATTGGACTTTCCCGAGAAACCCCCTTATCTTCTTTTCGGTTTTAGGCGGTTGCATCTCGGTTATGGCCTTGATCTTTGCTGGGTCAACTTCGATGCCACGTTGGCTGACAATGTGGCCCAGTAGCTTGCACGATGTTACCCCGAAACTGCATTTTTGAGGGTTTAACCTCATGTTGTACTTGCATAGTCGGGTGAAGAACTTCCTTAGGGCTGCAATGTGCCCGTTTCGGTCCTTGGACTTGACAATCATGTCGTCGACGTAGACCTCAACTTCCTTATGCATCATGTCATGCAATAAAGTGGTGGCGGTCCGTTGATAAGTGGAACCAGCGTTAATAAGCCCAAATGGCATCACGGTATAGCAGTAAGTCCCCCAAGGTGTGATGAAGGTGGTCTTACTCATGTCTTCTTCCTCCATTTTGATCTGATTATATCCGGCATACCCGTCCATGAATGATAGAAGGGCATGGTCGGCCGTGTTATCCACCAGTATGTCGATGTGTGGTAACAGAAAATCGTCTTTTGGGCTGGCCTTATTAAGGTCCCGAAAATCTACACATACTCGGACTTTACCATCCTTTTTGGGTATTGGTACTATGTTTGTAACCCAGTCTGGATATTCAGACACTTGAATAAAGCCCGCTTTGAATTGTTTGTCAACTTCTTCATTGACTTTGAGAGACCATTCGGGCCTCATTCTTTGGAGTTTCTGTTTTACTGGCTTGTACCCGTCTTTGATGGGTATTCGGTGTTCTGCTATTTCCCGGTCTATTCCCCTCATGTCCTTGTAGGACCAGGGAAAGACGTCTTTGAATTCCTAGAGGAGATCTGTGAATTGTTGTTTCTCCTCGGGATCTAAAGATAGGCCCAACTTAAGCATCTGAGGTTCTAAAGGGGTTCCAACGTTGATGGAATCGGTTTCTTCGATAACCGGATCTCGGGATTCCCTTTGCTCAAGTTGCTCGATTAGATGCGAAGGCAATGGTACCTGTTCGTCGGGTTTCTCAATGTCATTGCAAGTAAGATTTTTGAAAACATTTTGAAAATAAGCCAAGTCGTAAGCAGAACGGTTATCGTTATTATTGAAAGTAAATTTTGAAAAGAGCTCGAAGAGAGCTGCCATCTAATCGTTGGTCAGAGGCGGGATAGGGAGAGCCCTCGGGACAGACTCCGGGGCTCCCGATGGTGTGGCCAAAGAAGAGAGAGGGGTTACAGACTCGATCCTAGTACTGGACCCTCTAGACTTTGACTCAGACTCAGACTCTGACTCTGACTCGGACTCGGACACAGATTCAGATTCGATAGCATGCATATCTCCTTCACCAGTAGTTAGCTTGTAGACTCGACCCTGACTGTCGGTCCATTTAGTTGTCTTCCTCTAAGCTCTCTTCCTAGTGTTAACACCGACTTCAGAGATCAGCTTGGTTGGATCAAACCCGCTGCTGCGGAGAATCAAGCTGACTAACTCCTGTTTAGGGGTCGGGACGACTTTGTCTTCCCCGAAGAGTAGTCCTAGGATGGGCTCAGTATTGTTTGTGCCCTCCTTTGATTCGGCCTGGATAAGGGCGAAGATGTCATCTGGGATGAAATTGCATTCCTGAGCCAGTTTGGTCCCGGGATATGAGATGGTGGGCTGATAGAGGCCCGTTTGAATAGCTCCGAACACCAGGGTGACGAACGTGACCGCCTTGGTCTGGTCCGTGCATCCGGGGTCCATGGTGTAGCCTAGACCGAGGCGAGATTGTCCGTTGTTCAGGGTTTCGATAATTTTCCCGGGTGGAAGATAGGGCCTTGATGTGATTCCCGGTAGACAACCGAGATTCTGTAGCATCGTATCGATGCTAATAGTGAAGTATGGCCGGAAAAGGTATTCTTCCTCGATCATTTTCACGAAGTTGAATCCTCGTGGGTCGGCTAAGCCCGCCGTGTTGCAGCTTGAGCCCGCCGTGTTGCAGCTTTTGGGTCGGCTGAGCATCGGCCCTAGTAAGTGCTGCCCGATGCTCTTGTGAACTAACCAAAAGCTGCCATATAGTAATATCAGTTCGGACCCTCTTTAATTGTCTGACTAGGGCCGTGTGGCAATAGGCCTGAATGTTGTAGCTCTTGGATCGCTTTTCCACGGGAACTTCTGGAATTGGGCCTATCGGCTGGATTAGGCCTTTCGAAGACAGCCTTTGCAAGGCATTAGCATAGGTTGTCCCTATGTCGGTAAATACCCGATTTGGAATATTCTTTTTGGTCGAGGTGTCCAGTGAGTTAACCTCGTCGAAGATGCTTCGGACCGCCATTGTGGTGGCGGGTTTGCTGGAGGAGGAACTGACTCCTTGATAGCCTTTGGTAGAGGCCTTAGTAAGGTTCTCTAGCCTTAGATCATCTTCGATCCTAGTACCCATTTCGGTCAAAGTGGCGAAGTCGGATATGATGGCATACCGGAGATGGACTCGGTAAGCGGGGAGGAGGTTTTTGACAAACGCCTCCACTAGCACTTTTTCGGTGGGTTTGTCCACCAGCTTAACATTTTCGGTCCTCCACCTTTGAAGGTATTTGGTGAAACCCTCCTTAGGTTCTTGGGCCATAACTTCTAGAGTACGCATGGTGGTCTGGATTTCAGCATTATCCGCGTAGTTCCGCGCGAATTCCATTGCAACATCGTTCCAAGTTTTGTATTTCTTGGGATCAAGCCTGTAGTACCAGGCTTTTGGGTGTTTCTCCAGAGAGGAAGCAAAGAGATGCTTAAACATGGTCGATTTGACCCCCTGAACGGCCATAAAGTCCTTGAAAGCCCGAATGTGAAGTACCGGGTCTTCAGTCCCATCGAACATTGGCAAGCCCGTCAAGTTGAGGTTAGCGGGCAGTTCATCAGTTAAGGGTGAATAGGTACGAGCATTTTCCGTGAGAATAGTGTTTCTGGTGGTCGAATGGACCTGTTCCGGCAGCTTTTGGACCGCGCCGGCCAATGCGGCCAAGGGTCCGTCATCTTCGATCGAAGCATTGGGGGTTCCCTGTTCCACGGCACTAACCTGACGATGGCAATTTCGTCCTCCCGCATTCTCCTCAATAGGTCCTGAATTTGGGTCAACGAGACGGTCAAGTCGTCTATAGCTATTTGCGTCATGGTTCGAGTGAAGGGTGGCCTGTCTGTAAGAGCACCGCGTAATTAGCAACTTAACCCGAATCCTAAGAAAAGTACATCCCGAGCAAGGGAAAAGGAAGAAGACTAAAACGGTAATGACTCGGAAAAGACACCTAGACGGGCGACTTGTGAAAAGGTGGGCCTTCCTCAGGATCCAACTATGTGGGTTGGGCCCTGTCCGAAGGAAGGTTCACGTGAGACATTCCTAGACTTTTATATTCGATTGTGTAAATGGGTCAACCTTTGTAGGAGTATGTCCTACATAGGTGGGCCTTGCCTTAGTAAAATAAGGCGGACTAGGATAGGGGGGAAACTCGTGATGTAAGATCGACAGAGCTTCGACGCTATAGACTTCAACGACTTATGACATGGCCCGACACTGCTAAATACGGGAAGTCTAAGAAGAGGAAGTTTTGAAATATGATTTTGAAAGTCCGAGTAAAAATCGGGGAGAAAAATCCGGCCCTTTTTCGAAAAAGAAAAGAAGTGGGCCGAATGACGGGTTTTGAAAGTTTCGAAAATATTTTCGAGTTTTGAAATGGGCATAATACTTTTCGATAACATGCATATCTCCTTCACTAGTAGTTAGCTTGTAGACTCGACCCTGACTGTCGGTCCATTTAGTTGTCTTCCTCCAAGCTCTCTTCCCAGTGTTGGCACCGACTTCAGAGATCAGCTTGGTTGGATCAAACCCGCTGCTGCGGAGAATCAAGCTGACTAACTCCTGTTTAGGGGTCGGGACGACTTTGTCTTCCCCGAAGAGTAGTCCTAGGATGGGCTCAGTATTGTTTGTGCCCTCCTTTGATTCGGCCTGGATAAGGGCGAAGATGTCATCTGGGATGAAATTGCATTCCTGAGCCAGTTTGGTCCCGGGATATGAGATGGTGGGCTGATAGAGGCCCGTTTGAATAGCTCCGAACACCGGGGTGACGAACGTGACCGCTTTGGTCTGGTCCGTGCATCCGGATTCCATGGAGTAGCCTAGACCGAGGCGAGATTGTCCGTTGTTCATGGTTTCGATAATTTTCCCGGGTGGAAGATAGGGCCTTGATGTGATTCCCGGTAGACAACCGAGAATCTGTAGCATCGTATCGATGCTAATAGTGAAGTATGGCCGGAAAAGGTATTCTTCCTCGATCATTCCCACGAAGTTGAATCCTCGTGGGTCGGCTGAGCCCGCCGTGTTGCAGCTCGACACGGTTATGGGAGTAGCTTCAAGAGTGACGATCCCAACTTCTAAAGGTAGCTTGACCTTCCTGTGAAGGGTGGAAGACACAGCTTTGACCGCGTGAATCCACGGTCTCCCGAGTAGCAGATTGAAAGATGAAGTAACATCGATTACTTGGAATTCTAATTCCTTTTCGATCTGGCCCGTTATGATTGTTAGTTTAACGGCCCCAGTAACCGATTTTGGGCTCCCATCAAAAGCCTGGATGGTTTTTGCAGTCGGAAGGTAGTCAGCCTCGGTAATGCCGAGAGCTTTGGCTGTCCTTAAAGGAAGGACGTTTACCGCGGACCCGTCATCAATCAGGGTCATCGGGAGATACTTGTTACGACAGATCACCGTGATATATAGGGCCAAGTTATGGGTGGTCCCGAACGGTGGAAGGTCGGACTCGGAGAAAGTGATAAGTGGGCCCTCTCCTTTGGACCTGTCCCTGAGGTGTGGCAAGATCGTGGCTACCATCTCGGTGGGGGTAACCGATGAGTCGACCTTGATTTCATCAAGGGCCCTAGTAAGTGCTGCCCGATGCTCTAGTGAACTAACCAAAAGCTGCCATATAGTAATATCAGTTCGGACCCTCTTTAATTGTCTGACTAGGGCCGTGTGGCAATAGGCCTGAATGTTGTAGCTCTTGGATCGCTTTTCCACGGGAACTTCTGGAATTGGGCCTATCGGCTGGATTAGGCCTTTCAAAGATAGCCTTTGCAAGGCATTAGCATAGGTTGTCCCTATGTCGGTAAATACCCGATTTGGAGTATTCTTTTTGGTCGAGGTGTCCAGTGAGTTAACCTCGTCGAAGATGATTTGGGCCGCCGTTGTGGTGGCGGGCTTTCTGGAGGAGGAACTGGCTCCTTGATACCCTTTGGTAGAGGCCTTAGTAAGGTTCTCTAGCCTTAGATCATCTTCGATCCTAGTACCCATTTCGGTCAAAGTGGCGAAGTCGGGTATGATGGCATACCGGAGATGGACTCGGTAAGCGGGGAGGAGGTTTTTCACAAAGGCCTCCACTAGCACTTTTTCGGTGGGTTTGTCCACCAGCTTAACACTTTCGGTCCTCCACCTTTGAAGGTATTTGGTGAAACCCTCCTTAGGTTCTTGGGCCATAACTTCCAGAGTACGCATGGTGGTCTGGATTTCAGCATTATCCGCGTAGTTCCGCGCGAATTCCATTGCAACATCGTCCCAAGTTATGTATTTCTTGGGATCAAGCCTGTAGTACCAGGCTTTTGGGTGTTTCTCCAGAGAGGAAGCAAAGAGATGCTTAAACATGGTCGATTTGACCCCCTGAACGGCCATAAAGTCCTTGAAAGCCCGAATGTGAAGTAGCGGGTCTTCAGTCCCATCGAACATTGGCAAGCCCGTCAAGTTGAGGTTAGCGGGCAGTTCATCAGTTAAGGGTGAATAGGTACGAGCATTTTCCGTGAGAATAGTGTTTCTGGTGGTCGAATGGACCTGTTCCGGCAGCTTTTGGACCGCGCCGGCCAATGCGGCCAAGGGTCCGTCATCTTCGATCGAAGCATTGGGGGTTCCCTGTTCCACGGCACTAACCCGAGTGACGATGGCAATTTGGTCCTCCCGCATTCTCCTCAATTGGTCCTGAATTTGGGTCAACGAGGCGGTCAAGTCGTCTATGGCTTTTTGCGTCATGGTTCGAGTGAAGGGTGGCATGTCTGTAAGAGCACCGCGTAATTAGCAACTTAACCCGAATCCTAAGAAAAGTACATCCCGAGCAAGGGAAAAGGAAGAAGACTAAAACGGTAATGACTCGGAAAAGACACCTAGACGGGCGACTTGTGAAAAGGTGGGCCTTCCTCAGGATCCAACTATGTGGGTTGGGCCCTGTCCGAAGGAAGGTTCACGTGAGACATTCCCAGACTTTTAGACTCGATTGTGTAAATGGGTCAACCTTTGTAGGAGTATGTCCTACATAGGTGGGCCTTGCCTTAGTAAAATAAGGCGGACTAGGATAAGGGGAAACTCGTGATGTAAGATCGACAGAGCTTCGACGCTATAGACTTCAACGACTTATGACATGGCCCGACACTGCTAAATACGGGAAGTCTAAGAAAAGGAATTTTTGAAATATGATTTTGAAAGTCCGAGTAAAAATCGGGGAGAAAAATCCGGCCCTTTTTCGAAAAAGAATAGAAGTGGGCCGAATGACGGGTTTTGAAAGTTTCGAAAATATTTTCGAGTTTTGAAATGGGCATAATACTTTCCGATAGCATGCATATCTCCTTCACCAGTAGTTAGCTTGTAGACTCGACCCTGACTGTCGGTCCATTTAGTTGTCTTCCTCCAAGCTCTCTTCCCAGTGTTGGCACCGACTTCAGAGATCAGCTTGGTTGGATCAAACCCGCTGCTGCGGAGAATCAAGCTGACTAACTCCTGTTTAGGGGTCGGGACGACTTTGTCTTCCCCGAAGAGTAGTCCTAGGATGGGCTCAGTATTGTTTGTGCCCTCCTTTGATTCGGCCTGGATAAGGACGAAGATGTCATCTGGGATGAAATTGCATTCCTGAGCCAGTTTGGTCCCGGGATATGAGATGGTGGGCTGATAGAGGCCCGTTTGAATAGCTCCAAACACCGGGGTGACGAACGTGACCGCCTTGGTCTGGTCCGTGCTTCCGGATTCCATGGTGTAGCCTAGACCGAGGCGAGATTGTCCGTTGTTCAGGGTTTCGATAATTTTCCCGGGTGGAAGATAGGGCCTTGATGTGATTCCCGGTAGACAACCGAGATTCTGTAGCATCGTATCGATGCTAATAGTGAAGTATGGCCGGAAAAGGTATTCTTCCTCGATCATTCCCACGAAGTTGAATCCTCGTGGGTCGGCTGAGCCCACCGTGTTGCAGCTTGACACGGTTATGGGAGTAGCTTCAAGAGTGACGATCCCAACTTCTAAAGGTAGCTTGACCTTCCTGTGAAGGGTGGAAGACACAGCTTTGACCGCGTGAATCCACGGTCTCCCGAGTAGCAGATTGAAAGATGAAGTAACATCGATCACTTGGAATTCTAATTCCTTTTCGATCTGGCCCGTTATGATTGTTAGTTTAACGGCCCCAGCAACCGATTTTGGGCTCCCATCAAAAGCCTTGATGGTTTTTGCAGTCGGAAGGCAGCCAGCCTCGGTAATGCCGAGAGCTTTGGCTGTCCTTAAAGGAAGGACGTTTACCGCGGACCCGTCATCAATCAGGGTCATCGGGAGATACTTGTTGCGGCAGATCACCGTGATATATAGGGCCAAGTTATGGTTGGTCCCGAACGGTGGAAGGTCGGACTCGGAGAAAGTGATAAGTAGGCCCTCTCCTTTGGACCTGTCCCTGAGGTGTGGCAAGATCGTGGCTACCATCTCGGTGGGGGTAACCGATGATTCGACCTTGATTTCATCAAGGGCCCTAGTAAGTGCTGCCCGATGCTCTTGTGAACTAACCAAAAGCTACCATATAGTAATATCAGTTCGGACCCTCTTTAATTGTCTGACTAGGGCCGTGTGGCAATAGGCCTGAATGTTGTAGCTCTTGGATCGCTTTTCCACGGGAACTTCTGGAATTGGGCCTATCGGCTGGATTAGGCCTTTCGAAGATAGCCTTTGCAAGGCATTAGCATAGGTTGTTCCTATGTCGGTAAATACCCGATTTGGAGTATTCTTTTTGGTCGAGGTGTCCAGTGAGTTAACCTCGTCGAAGATGCTTCCGGCCGCCGTTGTGGTGGCGGGCTTGCTGGAGGAGGAACTGGCTCCTTGATACCCTTTGGTAGAGGCCTTAGTAAGGTTCTCTAGCCTTAGATCATCTTCGATCCTAGTACCCATTTCGGTCAAAGTGGCGAAGTCGGGTATGATGGCATACCGGAGATGGACTCGGTAAGCGGGGAGGAGGTTATTGACAAAGACCTCCACTAGCACTTTTTCGGTGGGTTTGTCCACCAGCTTAACACTTTCGGTCCTCCACCTTTGAAGGTATTTGGTGAAACCCTCCTTAGGTTCTTGGGCCATAACTTCCAGAGTACGCATGGTGGTCTGGATTTCAGCATTATCCGCGTAGTTCCGCGCGAATTCCATTGCAACATCGTCCCAAGTTTTGTATTTCTTGGGATCAAGCCTGTAGTACCAGGCTTTTGGGTGTTTCTCCAGAGAGGAAGCAAAGAGATGCTTAAACATGGTCGATTTGACCCCCTTAACGGCCATAAAGTCCTTGAAAGCCCGAATGTGAAGTACCGGGTCCTCAGTCCCATCGAACATTGGCAAGCCCGTCAAGTTGAGGTTAGCGGGCAGTTCATCAGTTAAGGGTGAATAGGTACGAGCATTTTCCGTGAGAATAGTGTTTCTGGTGGTCGAATGGACCTGTTCCGGCATCTTTTGGACCGCGCCGGCCAATGCGGCCAAGGGTCCGTCATCTTCGATCGAAGCATTGGGGGTTCCCTGTTCCACGGCACTAACCCGAGTGACGATGGCAATTTGGTCCTCCCGCATTCTCCTCAATTGGTCCTGAATTTGGGTCAACGAGGCGGTCAAGTCGTCTATGGCTTTTTGCGTCATGGTTCGAGTGAAGGGTGGCCTGTCTGTAAGAGCACCGCGTAATTAGCAACTTAACCCGAATCCTAAGAAAAGTACATCCCGAGCAAGGGAAAAGGAAGAAGACTAAAACGGTAATGACTTGGAAAAGACACCTAGACGGGCGACTTGTGAAAAGGTGGGCCTTCCTCAGGATCCAACTATGTGGGTTGGGCCCTGTCCGAAGGAAGGTTCACGTGAGACATTCCCAGACTTTTAGACTCGATTGTGTAAATGGGTCAACCTTTGTAGGAGTATGTCCTACATAGGTGAGCCTTGCCTTAGTAAAATAAGGCGGACTAGGATAGGGGGAAACTCGTAATGTAAGATCGACAGAGCTTCGACGCTATAGACTTCAACGACTTATGACATGGCCCGACACTGCTAAATACGGGAAGTCTAAGAAGAGGAAGTTTTGAAATATGATATTGAAAGTCCGAGTAAAAATCGGGGAGAAAAATCCGGCCCTTTTTCAAAAAAGAAAAGAAGTGGGCCGAATGACGGGTTTTGAAAGTTTCGAAAATATTTTCGAGTTTTGAAATGGGCATAATACTTTCCGATAGCATGCATATCTCCTTCACCAGTAGTTAGCTTGTAGACTCGACCCTGACTGTCGGTCCATTTAGTTGTCTTCCTCCAAGCTCTCTTCCCAGTGTTGGCACCGACTTCAGAGATCAGCTTGGTTGGATCAAACCCACTGCTGCGGAGAATCAAGCTGACTAACTCCTGTTTAGGGGTCGGGACGACTTTGTCTTCCCCGAAGAGTAGTCCTAGGATGGGCTCAGTATTGTTTCTGCCCTCCTTTGATTCGGCCTGGATAAGGGCGAATATGTCATCTGGGATGAAATTGCATTCCTGAGCCAGTTTGGTCCCGGGATATGAGATGGTGGGCTGATAGAGGCCCGTTTGAATAGCTCCGAACACCGGGGTGACGAACGTGACCGCCTTGGTCTGGTCCGTGCATCCGGATTCCATGGTGTAGCCTAGACCGAGGCGAGATTGTCCGTTGTTCAGGGTTTCGATAATTTTCCCGGGTGGAAGATAGGGCCTTGATGTGATTCCCGGTAGACAACCGAGATTCTGTAGCATCGTATCGATGCTAATAGTGAAGTATGGCCGGAAAAGGTATTCTTCCTCGATCATTCCCACGAAGTTGAATCCTCGTGGGTCGGCTGAGCCCGCCATGTTGCAGCTTGACACGGTTATGGGAGTAGCTTCAAGAGTGACGATCCCAACTTCTAAAGGTAGCTTGACCTTCCTGTGAAGGGTGGAAGACACAGCTTTGACCGCGTGAATCCACGGTCTCCCGAGTAGCAGATTGAAAGATGAAGTAACATCGATCACTTGGAATTCTAATTCCTTTTCGATATGGCCCGTTATGATTGTTAGTTTAACGGCCCCAGCAACCGATTTTGGGCTCCCATCAAAAGCCTTGATGGTTTTTGCAGTCGGAAGGTAGCCAGCCTCGGTAATGCCGAGAGCTTTGGCTGTCCTTAAAGGAAGGACGTTTACCGCGGACCCGTCATCAATCAGGGTCATCGGGAGATACTTGTTGCGGCAGATCACCGTGATATATAGGGCCAAGTTATGGGTGGTCCCGAACGGTGGAAGGTCGGACTCGGAGAAAGTGATAAGTAGGCCCTCTCCTTTGGACCTGTCCCTGAGGTGTGGCAAGATCGTGGCTACCATCTCGGTGGGGGTAACCGATGATTCGACCTTGATTTCATCAAGGGCCCTAGTAAGTGCTGCCCGATGCTCTTGTGAACTAACCAAAAGCTGCCATATAGTAATATCAGTTCGGACCCTCTTTAATTGTCTGACTAGGGCCGTGTGGCAATAGGCCTGAATGTTGTAGCTCTTGGATCGCTTTTCCACGGGAACTTCTGGAATTGGGCCTATCGGCTGGATTAGGCCTTTCGAAGACAGCCTTTGCAAGGCATTAGCATAGGTTGTCCCTATGTCGGTAAATACCCGATTTGGAGTATTCTTTTTGGTCGAGGTGTCCAGTGAGTTAACCTCGTCGAAGATGCTTCCGGCCGCCGTTGTGGTGGCGGGCTTGCTGGAGGAGGAACTGGCTCCTTGATACCCTTTGGTAGAGGCCTTAGTAAGGTTCTCTAGCCTTAGATCTTCTTCGATCCTAGTACCCATTTCGGTCAAAGTGGCGAAGTCGGGTATGATGGCATACCGGAGATGGACTCGGTAAGCGGGGAGGAGGTTTTTGACAAAGACCTCCACTAGCACTTTTTCGGTGGGTTTGTCCACCAGCTTAACACTTTCGGTCCTCCACCTTTGAAGGTATTTGGTGAAACCCTCCTTAGGTTCTTGGGCCATAACTTCCAGAGTACGCATGGTGGTCTGGATTTCAGCATTATCCGCGTAGTTCCGCGCGAATTCCATTGCAACATCGTCCTAAGTTTTGTATTTCTTGGGATCAAGCCTGTAGTACCAGGCTTTTGGGTGTTTCTCCAGAGAGGAAGCAAAGAGATGCTTAAACATGGTCGATTTGACCCCCTTAACGGCCATAAAGTCCTTGAAAGCTTGAATGTGAAGTACCGGGTCTTCAGTCCCATCGAACATTGGCAAGCCCGTCCAGTTGAGGTTAGCGGGCAGTTCATCAGTTAAGGGTGAATAGGTACGAGCATTTTCCGTGAGAATAGTGTTTCTGGTGGTCGAATGGACCTGTTCCTGCAGCTTTTGGACCGCGCCGGCCAATACGGCCAAGGGTCCGTAATCTTCGATCGAAGCATTGAGGGTTCCCTGTTCCACGGCACTAACCCGAGTGACGATGGCAATTTGGTCCTCCCGCATTCTCCTCAATTGGTCCTGAATTTGGGTCAACGAGGCGGTCAAGTCGTCTATGGCTTTTTGCGTCATGGTTCGAGTAAAGGGTGGCCTGTCTGTAAGAGCACCGCGTAATTAGCAACTTAACCCGAATCCTAAGAAAAGTACATCCCGAGCAAGGGAAAAGGAAGAAGACTAAAACGGTAATGACTTGGAAAAGACACCTAGACGGGCGACTTGTGAAAAGGTGGGCCTTCCTCAGGATCCAACTATGTGGGTTGGGCCCTGTCCGAAGGAAGGTTCACGTGAGACATTCCCAAACTTTTAGACTCGATTGTGTAAATGGGTCAACCTTTGTAGGAGTATGTCCTACATAGGTGGGCCTTGCCTTAGTAAAATAAGGCGGACTAGGATAGGGGGAAACTCGTAATGTAAGATCGACAGAGCTTCGATGCTATAGACTTCAACGACTTATGACACGGCCCGACACTGCTAAATACGGGAAGTCTAAGAAGAGGAAGTTTTGAAATATGATTTTGAAAGTCCGAGTAAAAATCGGGGAGAAAAATCCGGCCCTTTTTCGAAAAAGAAAAGAAGTGGGCCGAATGACGGGTTTTGAAAGTTTCGAAAATATTTTCGAGTTTTGAAATGGGCATAATACCGGCTAGAAAAAGGCTATTTTGAGTAAAATCATAAGTCCTAAGTTCGGTATATGTCCGGGGTTTTGAAATTGGATATTTTGGAAAGGATGCAAATTTTGGAAAATGACGGTTTTTTGAAAAAGATGTGGATCAAGTAGCACGTAGTCATGGAAACAGTATAATGACGCTATGTATGCTCTTAAGCTAAGTCTCGGTCAGTCTATAAGGGTCTATACCAGTGTACATAGCCTATCGAGAATCGGGGCGGACTCCCTAACTCGAGTTGAGATTAGGACATGCCGCAACCCATACGAATCGGCTAATGGACACCTTTGACATAACCAGTTTGGACTATATCAATGGTATAGTGGGACGTCGGTCACCAGTACCGGCCCGGGAAAAATGGGGTTATGCATGAACCGTAAAACTAAAACGCGTATTGTACTAGTCAGACGATTTCTATTCGAGTCTCACCCTGAAGGACACCGAAGGTTATTAACGCATCAGTAAATCCCAGCGGAGTCGCCAAATTGTGGACATGACATAGGTCCACCCCGACGCGGCCACGCGCGGGTTTGGGGAGGCGAATGAATCTCCATATGAGATGATCAAATCGAAATTTAAATCGAAGTTGGAGTCGCCACCGAATTTTATGGTTATTCGGAACCGTTCGAGCCCACTCTATGTCGTAGTGGGCCGTGTACAAATACGGCCCATTTCCGATGCCAGAGTTTATTGGGCTCGTCCCTTTGCAGTTCGAAACAGATGCCGACTTGAGTGGTTAATCGTATATTGAATGACTCTCGTTGCCAATGGTTTCGGACATCCGGAAACCACGATTCTGAGTAAGGGGTGAGGGTACGTGTTGGGAAGCTCACTAAGAACACCCAACCCCGCCCGCACATTAGCGGCCTCTACTAGGATATCGAATGATGTTTTAATACGCGCGTTAGTTGAACGATGAATGATATGCAAACATTGTTTTCCTAAGCATGTGAGGAATTGAATGGGTTGCTAAGTCGGTTTAATGCATGAAAAATTAACGTCAAAGTTGTATTTAGCATGTGAGATTCGTTTTAGTATAATAAAACAAATGATAAAAAGGAATGAATCTGCTACAAGATAAACAAACGAGTTAGTATCGATTTGTAAATAATAATATAGCAAATAAATATACGAGATCGAGAAAATAAATATTAATCGAAATCTGAAAAATATTGTTGAAAAGACGTTGTTTTGTATAAAAAAACGATGTTCGAAAAATAAAAAAAAAGGAACGAGAAAGGACGCGGCAAGGCAGCCGGCCGCGCGGCTCGCCTGGGACGCCGGCGGGTCGCGTGGCAGCCTGTTTTGAAGCCGGTTTTCGAAAACTTGATGCTTTTATTAAATCGCGTATGAATATTGCAGGATTCGTACTTGACTTAATATTTTCGATATTCGTTATATTCGATAGTTGACTACGAAATCAATATCAAATACTTGAAATAGTTTTAGAAAAGATGTAAATTTTAGAAATCGTTTTGTAGAATAAATAATAAAATGAACGAAAAGCTAAAAAAAAAGGTTCGGGTTTCAGGCCCGTGCGCGAGTCGCCTGGGCGTGGCGCGACTCGCGTGCGGGTCTGTCCGGATTTTTATTTTTTATTCGAAATTGCTAAATTTGATAAATCGCGTACAAAATATGAATTAATTTGTATTCGATTTATGTTTTCGATATTCGTCATACCCGATATTCGATTATGAAATCGATATCGAATATTCGGAATGGATTAAAAAAAAGGTTTTGTAAAAAAAAGAAGTTTGAAAGAAAAAAAAAAAGATGTAACGATTTTGAACATCGTCGAGATCTTAATATAATTCTTTTCGATACAATATTCGATTATAGAAAATCGATATCATATTTTTAAGAATGTTTGTTGTGAAAATAGTTTTTTCGTTAATATCGATATTAGAAATAAAACGACACTTGACCCGTAAAAGGAAAAAAAACGACGAGTGAGAGAAGAGAAGAAAAGGAGAAATCGGGTTTTGTTACACCCTCAACCTACATGCTTTTGTTAACTCGGATCGGGGCTCGTCGGAATGTGGCTAGGCACGGGAGTGTCGAGGTGATGTCGGTCGGGCTAGGGTGGTTCGGTGAAGGTGACGGGTGAAGGGTGTCAGGTATCGTGACCGGTTTCCTTCGTGTTTTGGACGCTCTATCGGTTACTCGATGCTAAGGAATTATGTTTTTTTTTTCTGGAATTATGTATGTCGAGGATCGTAGTAATTAATTGTGTCTATGATCGAAAGTCGTTGTTTTTATGTTGTATGCAAGGGGCTATTTATAAGGAGTTCCCGACCTTGGCTAGGAGGTGTGTTCGAGTTAGAATTACCGCTTGGGTAAGGAGCTGAGAAGAACGAGAATTCCGTTTTCTTGTGAAGGAAGAAAAGAAAATCTCGGCTGGTTGTGTGCTAGTTGGCCGAGTATTTGCACTCGGTTGAGTGTTTGAATCGGCTTTCGGATAGGATTCCTGCTTGAGATCGAACTCTACCTCAAACGGAATTGTTTAATATTTTGTGTAGCTGATTTTTGTAGAGTTTGGGTAAGAACTGGACACGTGAGATGCCACGGTCAGTCCACAAGTCTCGGGAAATATCTTTGACCAGGTTTTGACTCGGTCGCTAAAAGACGGTTTTACCCCTGGTGTCGGATTCGACCCAAATTAGTGTTATTTGACTCGAAACGACCCACTGGGCCTGAATTTGAGGTTGGTTTTGTGAAATTTGTACTCCGTAAAAAGCCCAAGCTAAATATCCATGATTTCGAGCCCATTTCCGAGTACGTTAAAGCATGTTAGCGTCCGATCATCATCGGGTGTTTGTCGGAAACTACTATAGACACCTGGCGGTCAAATGTGGGTGTCTACACGTGGCTAAATAATATTTGCCACTGAACAAATTCGTGGCTAAATATATTTTTGCCACGGGTGTGGCATCTTACGTGGCAAAAGTGATTATTGGCCACGACTTAAATAAAATTTGTGGCGCAAGTGAATTTTTGCCACGGGAAAAAATGTTCCCGTGACTTTTTTTTTCCGAAGTAGTGAATCAAATTTTTCCCGTGGCTAGGTAAAATTCAGCCACAAATAACAAATTCTCGTGGCATAATTCGTGGCGCAAGTGACAATTTATTGTAGTGTTCCAAGGTATTACTGTAGTTATTCCAAGGTGTAAATGTAGCTATTCCAAGTTGTTACAGTAGTTATTTCAAGTCAGCAATGTAGTATTCAACCTCGGTTACTCCGACGTTTCAGTATAACTATTCCAATTCAGTAAAATAGTTATGCTGTCTAACGTGGTCTGATGTTTGCAGGCCGCAGTCAATGATTGTGAAGTGTCGGCCTCATGGGCTTGTGGACCTAATAAGTAAAATTAGCCATCATCAATTGTCCGATATTCGTGAGATTGGGTTTGGGGGTTACTTGATCTAAAAGGTTTCCTCACTGCCATTAGACATAGTGCCATCTTTGGTGAGACATTTCAACGCTGCTGGCCACATGTTTGAGGCTTCAAGGATCAAATTTTTGCTCACAAAAGATGATGTCCATGACATATTTGGGTTGCCAAGGGGTGGCCATGAAGTAGAATTAGTGCCAACTAGGCCTGGCATCTTATCAACTCAAGACACGTTGAAGCACCAATTGAGGGAACTATTTGGCATAAACAACAACAAGGATTGTATCAAGGTGCACCAACTAACTACATCTATGCTTGAGCACGGAGATACCGGTGGAGATCAATTCGAGCGTATGTTTGTCTTGTATATGCTATGTCATCCTTTCTTGCACCCACGACAAACCACACTGTTAATTTCTCCCTTCTAAAAGTGATCGAAGATGTAGGAAGGATATGTGAGTACGATTGGTGCTCATATATTTTTTAGCAGCTAGTCCAGGGAGTGAGTTTGCTTAGGTCCGGAAAAGTAAAAAATTTACGGGGATGTATACTTGTTTTGTTACTTTCATATTTTCATCGAGTAGAGTTCCGTGGAGAGAGGCTGCCCCAAAGGATTTACCATTGATCAAGCATTGGTCAGATAAGAGTTTAGAGCAGAGAGCAAGGGCGGAACTTAGCACCTGTGGGCTAGGAACCGGTAACCTAATCGAGAGTGTTTGCCCTATTTGCAAGCAATCAACCAGTAAGAATGGTATAGTTATTCTATTAATGTTCTTCCATTTTTTCTAATTTGTCTACATTTTAAATTTTTATATTTAACATGTGTTTTTTGTTTGTGTGGTTAACATATCTTCCGTGACTCCGGTGGCCACAATAATCAACAACAATGAAATATTGACAGAGGTTGTGAGTGAATCTCAACCAGGAAAGACTTATTTGGAGTTGCCAGCTGGATTTGAAACCGATGAACAAATTCGAGCTAGGGCAAAAGATGTAAGTGTCTAAATTACACACATTTTCAAGCCATTACAGTAGTTATTCTAACGTTTTAGGATAACTATTTCAATTCGGTAAAACTTGTCAGTCTAACATCAGTTACTCCAATTCATTACAGTAGTTATTTCAAGGCATTACAGTAGTTATTCTAACGTTTTAGGATAACTATTCCAATTCAGTAAAACTTGTCATTCTAACATCAGTTACTCCAATTCATTAAAGTAGTTATTCTAAGGCATTACAGTAGTTATTCTAACGTTTTAGGATAACTATTCAAATTCAGTAAAATAGTTATTCCAACATCAGTTACTCTAATTCATTAAAGTAGTTATTCCAAGGCATTACATAAGTTATTCTAATAAAGGATTTGTGTATGATGTCTGACATTTTTTCTGTTATTTTTCAGAATATGCATGCACATTGGCTGATCATGCAACAAGATGTTGATCTCTTTTATAAAAGACATGCTCGTCGGAGCGAGCTGATGAGATCGGAGGGTTTCCCAAGCTCAAATGATGGAATACCGACAGAAGTGAGCCTTTCATCAACTCCAGAATTTTGGAAGGTGATTAAATTCCTCGAGTACATAGATTTTATCACTGACCATGCTTTAAAAATGCATCAAGTGAAAGACAATCTTCTAACCTATGAAGAATATGTCAAAAAGATGACAAGAGAGAAAAGGAATGTTGATGAGGAGCCTGATTATGGGGATTTAGGAAATGTTGATGAGGAGCTTGGCGGGAATATTGACTCCAATTTAGACCATGACAATGCAAACTCCAACAGTGATGATCCTGTGTATTGCCATATTTACATGATTGTGTGGGTGTTGTTGCTCAAGATCTTTGTTGCAGTATAGATTGTGGGCCAGTTGAAAAAGACGCAACAGTTGTGTCTACGTACATGATTGAGAATTACGAGTTATTGAAAGGCCTTCACAGTTTGAGGAAAAATGTTGTTGATTACATTTTCCTCAATGTCTATAAATTTTCTCAATCGTCAGTGTCACTTTCCTTTTGACTCTATTTTTAGTTGGTTATATATTTTACTATTGTAGATAACTAAATTATTTTATTGAAATCTCAGCGAGAATCTGGCTAAATTTTCCCATATAAACCTTCTGGCAAGAGATGACTTTCAGTCATTGCAAGTTGAGCAAATGATATTTTCAATGTGGTGGATTATTGGTCCATCCTTCTCAATCGCATGATGTTCAAGGCAGATGAAAGCTCTTTATCAAGACTATTTTTAGGAGTTGGCCATTCTGTAACTGCACACAAACCTTTTTGGTGTATGTAAAGTTATTTTGTGTTGTGAATCATATTTAGAGTGTACGTTCAAGAGGGGAGGATTAATAGCAGCCAAGAAGATTATCAAGCCCAAATTTTCACAGCATGGTCTACATACATTGAGAATATTAGTCATTCATTAAAGCTTGATTCTGATCTGGTAATCATCTATTTTAAATCTGCATTCAGTTATTCTAATGTGCCTTTGCCAAGCATTCTAATGTGATAGGTGAACTATTCTGTTTTTAATGTAATAGGTGACCTATTCTAATTTTATTCATTCTTCCGTAGGTTTTCATTCCTGTCCATTCTCGACAACACTTTATATGTGTTGTAATCAATTTCAAGGCCGAAACAATGGATTATCTTGATAACCTGACGTCTTATTGAGACACTGATATTGGTTCATACTTTGAACTGCTTTGTAAATATGTTGTAATAATTGTTGTTACATATTTTAATATATATTTCATTATTCAGAAGTCACGTACTTTGTATATTCATTAATACATTAAATGGATACTGACTAAATTAAGTTTCTATCAGGCTCTCTTATATGGTTCTTTTCTAAGCAGCAAGGCTTTATCCATTGGAGAAAAAGTGAAAATTTTCAAATGGGTAGTTGACCCTTTACCTTGGAAAAAACCTTTTCAAAGAGATTTGAATTGTGGAGTATACTTGATTATTCATATTCTCTTATATCATGGATGTGTATTTACTTCGTGTTTGGGAGACATCAAATCAAGAATTAGATACCGAACAGAGATTGCTGCAGCCCTGTTTTTAGCTGATGATAACCAGATTAGGGATGATATTCTGCATAAGTCAATCACCCCATTCGGTAAGACCAAAGAAGATCGTTGGCAACCTTATCAAAATCGTGAAAACAAAAAGAACAGAAGGGGAAGTCTGCAACAACTGCGTCTCCAAGATCTAATGCTCGCAAACCTGTCGATATTCAAATTGGGGACGGATTTGGGTGTACGTTAGATGTGGGTGAGAGTGATTGTAAGATGGTAATTGTCTCATCACTTTTCAGAGGAGCTGAAGCGCATACTTTATCATTGCTAAAACTAAAAAAATAAGTACTTGACTACTGCTTCTTAGATGATTACAATACGAGAAAAGGTATAACTAGTAGGTAGATGTGATGCATTTTTTATAATTGTGTTTTCATAACTTGTCATTCCAACATCAGTTACTCCAATTCATTACAGTAGTTATTCCAAGGCATTATAGTAGTTATTCTAACATTTTAGGATAACTATTCCAATTTAGTAAAATAGTTATTCCAACATCAGTTATTCCAATTCATTAAAGTAGTTATTCCAAGGCATTACCTAAGCTATTCTAATAATGGATTTTGTGTATGCTGTCTGATGTGATGTATTTTTTATAATTGTGTTTTTATAACTACTATTACTATTTGCCTACTAACGTCTTTTTTTCGTATGCTTAGTGAGTTTGTTTTCTGTTCCGGAAATGTGAGTGCAACAAGAGAAGCCCTTTGTCAGCCCGCCACGATGTGAAGACCAAATGGTCCATCATCGAGTGTTGGTCAATTGTGCTAAACTACATGGAGAACATACAAAAAACATCACCAACCATGATGTTTTTTGGGATTAGGCACATGGTACGTATGTTATTCCAATTTTTTATGTATGTATGCTCCCTGCTTTCCTTTTCATTGTTCACATTTATTTTTTATATAAGAACAATCCCTATGGCACAGTACTGAACACTGATATCAAGTTTAGTTAGTCTTTGCTTAAAGACGACAATATACATGTTAACGGTGAAAATGATCCTAATACATCCATGTTAAAGGCAAATTCCCATTTGTGAAGAACATATTCGTCATAAATTTGTGACGGGTCAAATAATATGACGCATATTTGGATCCGTTTTACAACCAAAACGGATACTGCACGTTTAAACTAGATTTCGTAAGTCTGTAACTCTATAAGCAGCTATTTTCAGTTCAAGCTTGAAAAAGTAGCATCTGTTCTTCCAAATTCATGCGTTTTGATGGGTAATTTACTGTAAATGCTACAACCCATTTCAATTTTTAATCTCTTTTTCTTTGTTATATGTAAAAGTTTCAATCTCTACATCATTTTTTTATCTGGATAATTTTTTTGGCATTGTTAATTGATTGGAATATTGGATGATTTGGTCCTTATATGAGTAATTTGTATCTTTAGTAGTTTTGTTTGGAATTGAATTTCTGGGTTTTAAGCTGATATTTTGAATTATAGATAGCAGAATTATTGTTCCTGATGTTGCTTAGGATGTTTATGTAATTTTGATTTTGATTTTGATCTTGATTTTGATGTTGATGGATTTTATTGGGTTGTTGAATTGATGGCTGGATCCAGTTTACTTGACCCCTTTACATTATGTTAATCTTCCCTCTTTTTCAAAAGAGAGAAAAAAAATGTAGCTTTTGATACTTTCAATGTGTAATACCCGCTAATTTTCTATGCGTTGTTATATATTCTATTATGCCTCCGTCATGACTCTGTTATTATTCTGCCTTCAGTTTCCTTCATTTTCAAGCTTCATAATATTTTTGAGTCAAATGTTATTTATTTTCATTAAAATATTTTAAATATTTTATTTTTCTATCATAGATCTATTTATAAAATTTTCATCGCACACTATTTATTTATCTGCGAGTCCAATTTTTCTACGAACTAGCGTTTTAAGCTTGGAATTGAGTTATTTATTTTTCCTAAAAATATCCAAACATGTTTATTTGATATTTCCAACTAAGAAATGTTTTTATTTACGAAAATTTAGCCTTTAATGATTTTATTACGAAGTTTCGTAAATAATTATTTTCTAACGCGAGGTTTACTCGAATTGCTTCGAAATGCTTTTAATAATTTTACGATCCTTATTTTTATCAACCTACAACTAAAAAGAGACCTTTTTGGACCGTGACAACATGTAGTAACATCTTTGATTACAACTTTTATTTACATAACACTTTATGTTTAAACTTTAAGTAAAGATATATTTTTCTCTTTAATTGATTTACATGATTAAATTACAAACTTTTCATGCTATCATCTCATTCATTTTGGCTAAAATTTTAAGACTACATTCACATTGTTTTTGTCAATTTTAATGCTTCATTCATTCACCATCCTTTCATATTTTTCTTATTCATTTTTACAACAATTTTATTTTAACAAAAACCTCTTCTTTCTCCCTCTTTTTGGCTGGTGTTCCTTGATAAGTGTAGTTTGTAGTGCCTATTTGTTGTGTTTGGTCCCGGTTTCTCTTGTGAAATCGCTCTTTGGAGCGATTTCTGGGCTACTTATGCTTCTTCTAATTCGTTTTAGGTTCCCAAGACCATTCATGGAGAATTGGAGTGATTCTGACTCGTTTCCTACACATTTGGAGCCAACGAAGAGAAGGAACGATCACTCGGTGCCTTAGATTTGATCCCGAGACCTTGGAACCCATTCCCGAGCCCCTTAGATTCGATCCCGACCACCGAGAATCGATGAGAAGCCTATCAAGAGCAAATAGAGACCTTTATGATCAAAATGGAGGCCTACAAGATTCTTCCCGGGCGGGAAGAGTGGCCTTCCCGGTCGGGACAGAGTGCAAAGCAAAGGGGTCTACTGATGGGCCGTACCGGCCGGGAACAACCTCATCCCGGTCGGGACCATCTCGTCCCGGTCGGGACCACTACCATCCCGAACGGGATGGACCAGCTGTAGCCCGCGCCTCTTCTTTTCTTCTCCTTCAATCTTGTAACCTTATATATACCCTTCTTTTGTATTGTTTAAGGACTTTTTAGACTATCCTACATTAGACTAAACCCTAGATAGAGTTCCCCCTCTCATTAGCTTAATCTTTCCTTAAACTTTTGTTAATCTTAGATTAATCTTAGTAATTAGTCTAGTATTAAAGGGATTCTTGAAGATTCATCCAAGATTGACAACCTTGGGAGATTTATTTGGGTTTTTCTTATTAATACAAGTTCTTATCTTTTCATCTTCTTGTTATTAGGTATAATCTTCTTACTCTCTTTACTCTTAATCCTTGTTTAATCTTTCAAGTTTCAATCTCTGATTATTGTTCTTGCTCTTGTTAGTTTCATAATGAATGTTATGTTGTTTGTGTTGATTCCTCTTGTTATGGTTAGGGTGAGTTTCATTATGTGTGAGTAGACCTATTGTGGGGTTGGTAGGGGGATTAAGTGTGGATTATGGGTAATTAGGGCTTGATTAAGGGTAAAGGTGGATTCCTTGTTACTAGTCACATGTTAAGAGCTCTATGTGTTTGTTGAATTGCTTGTTTGAGTTGTAGTGGCCATGCTCCTCATGCTTGTTTTCATCTTCTCATTGTGTGATTGATTTGTGGTTGAATTCTTGTGTATTGGGTAATATCTTGCATGAGTATTCGGGTCTTGTCTTAGACACGAGAGTGCGGACATTGGCTTTGACGCTAGAGCGCGAACCGACGTTAGTAACTAGGTGAAACCTGCACCCTCGATTACCCAACTATCCTACTACACTTATGAACCCGACCTAACCCTACTCCTTTCCATATTTGATTTACCCATCTCGTTAGTATTGTTTCTCTAGTTTGATAGTTTCATTAAGCTTTAGTTGTTCCATTTAGTTCTTGTTATATCTAGTCCATTGTTAGTCTAGTTTCATCCCCTTCCATCAACATAGTTAGTCAATTCTTTTCTCTTTGTGTTGTTTTGGTGACTTCGCCTCGTTTTTAGGTAGACCATAGTCTAGACCCTCATAACCGTCCCCGTGGATATCGACCCGACTTACCCTAGATACTAGTTAGGTCTAGTTGGACTCTACTTGTTGGTGGGGAACCACGGCAAACTCCTACCATCAATTTGGCGTCGTTGCCGGGGACGGTGCATGTTTAGACTTAGTTTGCTTAATAACTTGACTTAGTTACCCCTCTTGTGTTCTTTTTCTATCCCTTGTGCATATTTTCTAGGCTTTTTCTTAGTTTCTTTAGCTTTCTTCTCTCTTTGTCTTTGGTTGTGTTCGTTTATTGTCTTTGCCTAGTGCCCATAAAGCACTAGGTGTTCTCACGTTTGTTCCAAGTGTGTAGTGCATGCCTAGGAGGAGAGATGACTTCCTTCTCTTCAATCCAGAGTCGGAGATACTCTTTAGAGCCTTTCGCCAGCGGACGATTGACCGGGTTAGAAACTCTCAACCGAGTACTAGCAATACCATTGAAGAACAAGCCCAAGGATCCGACTTTGATGAACAACCTCAAGGCAATACCGAAGGGACCTTCATCAATCCCTTTGGTACTTCTTCTAGTCATTCTTTTCAACCAAGTTCTCCTTCAACATCTATGTCAACACCATCTACACCATCATCTCCCGCTTATCCAATAATGCCTAAGTTCTCTTCTCATTCAACCTTCACGGAAGACGTTTTGCCCGGTCCCACCGCTTTACCGGCCGCCCACGCCGGAAATTTTGTGGCAAAAAACGCAATTTATTCAATTGGTTGAAAGAAGTCAGTTTAGTGGGTTACCAACCGAAGATCCTCATCAACACATGGAAACCTTCTCGGATTATTGCGATGCCATCTCACAACCGGGAGTAACCCAAGACCAAATCCGGTGGGTATTATTTCCCTTCTCTTTAATTGGCAAGGCAAAGCAATGGCTCAAGGGTCTTGACAAGACGGCTCTCGGTATAGACACTTGGAAGAAGCTAGCCTTAGCGTTCTACCAACAATTTTATCCACCGGAGAAGACCAATCTATTGAGAGCTTCAATCACGGGGTTTCAACAACGTGACTGACAAGCTAAAGTCGTATGCCTCAAATTACTAATTTATAATCACTTATAACCAACAAACTAAAACAATAGTATAATGGAAATAAGGGTCGAACCCACAGGGAATTGGTTTAACTATAACTGCGTACTAATATAGAATGATAAATAACTAATTAATTAAACAACAAATATGGGGGGTTTTGATTGATTTTCTAACAACTAAAACTGATAAAGATAAAAACTTTAAGTAAATCAAATGAGTAAAACGGTCTCGGGTCAAGTACAAATCCACAACTTAATCACAATTGATCATCGAAATCCGGTTCAAATTATTATTCTTGACTACTTTATCGTGAATCGAAGATTCTAATTCTCCTTACGAATAACTAATTAAAACGTATCCCGTTCTTAATTAGATCTAACTGTTAAACAACCTAAACAATCCAGTTCTAGATTTAATTCAACAGCAGCATTAATAAATAGAGAATTCGATAAAGAGATAAATAAACACATACAATCCAGTTGTGTTATAAATCTATGATAATTGCTCCTAAGTCTTAATATCAACGAATCCCGTTCAATAATTAAGTCTTAGATGTTACTCAGGTCAAATTAATCAAAAAATCCTGTTCAATTAACAAGACTAACAATATAACGATGAAATAGAAAACTAGTTGATCACTCTAGAAATCAATAAAAACATTCATGTAATTAAACTGAGCAATTAATCAATAATCAAGAATAAAGATCAGAACTTTCAAACTCACAATCAATAATTAAGCGTTTCAATGCCTTGAACCGAGATAAGAATATTAGTTACACATAATTTTCTTGAGAAGGCTAGGTTGAAGTTCAACTTCAAAAGATGGAATAATAGTAATATTTAAAGTAATAATAATCTATACTAATAGTGATCTCATAAAACAATTAAGGTAAGTCTATTACTTACCAAACTCTCATAATAAAATAAAATAAAATAATAATACTAGTAAATAATAAGATGAGACGGAATCCAACACGATTCAGCATCCGTCTTCAGTTCTCGACCTTTTTCTTCCGGTTCCTCGTTTTGGGCCCACCTTGTCTTGTTTTCTCTTTTCATTCACGACCCGAACCGAGAATCCTCAAATAGGCATATAACAATGACATCATAAATATTTCACCAACGGGACATAAACACACCGATTTAGTCAACCCAATTACATTTAAATCGTCATTATAACCATGACTAAATACGGCCCATCAAATATCCCCACGCTTGAATATTTACTCGTCCTCGAGTAAAACTCGAAGATCGCAATAAACATGACTATCACTGGTCCAAAACGCGCGGGAAAACATTACACTCACGGCCCTCGCTCGCCTTCCTTCAAACTCCCTCGTTATCAATTAATGCACCTGCTAATCCAACATTCTCATGAAACTCAACTCAAATGCTCAATTGAATTAATACACCCAATATCAAACTATTATCATCGACCAAATTCATCAAAACAAGGAACACTAGCAAATAATTATAAGCAAAAATCCACATCTAACGCCCCTTATTTCTCCAATCCTAGAATGGATCACATGTGCTACAAATGTCACCGGTGGTACAAGTGAATACCACAATATTCCACAACCCACAAATGTGATCAATCCTAAACGCCTCTAATAGTTCAATATAAACCAAACGAACATCACCAATCGCATAAAATATAGTGCTACGACTACACCGCACCGCGATACTTCTCACCTTTGCCAACTATCCTACCCGACCGACCTTCTTTGTCACCCTTCTTATGACGCCAACACCAAAAATGGAGAAAGTAGTAGTGTTTTTTTCCTGATTCCCTCATTTTGCCTAGAGCGTCCGCCCTTGCGGATTTTCACTCTAACTTTCATTTTTTTTCCTCACACTACTCTTGTGGCGCGCAACTCGATTTTTCTTTTTACCCGGAGCGCCCTTTCGGGTTTTCACTCCGTCCTCGGCCACATTCCCCATTCTTGCCTAGGCGCCCTTTCCGGGTTTTCACCTAGCCGGGTTTATTTATTTCTTCTTGTTTTTTTTTTCAATTTTTCATTTTTTTTTCGATTTTTTTTCAAATTACAACATGAATGACGGTTACAAGACAAGACAAATATATAAATCTCTCCCCACGCTTATTCCGAACATTGTCCTCAATGTGAGATTAAGGACACAAATAAAAACAATAAACGGGGAAAATGATCTTGAACAACGATAAACAACTCGTCACGACCATCATAAAGGCATAAGACTATCACCCAAATGCAGGTCAAGAATATCCTGAACAACCGTCTCAAGCTCCCTTGCTAGCTTACTTCACCTTCGTTTATAGTTCTCGAGACAAAAACACACCAAGCACTCTTAAGTTGCAAGTATACCCCACTCCATAAAAACCAATTTGACCTTGTAAGAAAGAAAGTCAAACTCCACACCATAGTTGATTAATCAATGCTACACCCTGAATAATTGACATTCCAAACTCATAATGTAGCCAGAGCCGCACATAATAAAATCACAGCAACGTAACCAATCTTGAACCAGGCAAATCAGCAACACTAGAATACTACCAACCGTAACCAAACACAACAAGCTTCACAGTGAACACCAACACAAACCAGCTAAACAAAAATCGCCAAAAGTCAGCCATAATCAACCAGGGAGCATAACCGACACTAACTCAAGTAGTAGAAGACAGACGGGACAGATTGGCTACTGATTCGACTATGAACACCCCGAACCCCCCTTGACACAATCTAACAGAGTTTGTAGGTTTTAAGAACGGAGTAGAATAACGTGACACCCACAGCAACACAGACTGAGTGACACGAAAATGTCAATCTGGGATAAATCAAGTAAAATTTCACTGAAACAGCTCACAAATACCATGGACGACAAGACTCAGGTCTAAAATTGAAACAGACTGATTAAGTGAAAAGACGAATTACGACAAAAAGACTGACCGGCACAGACACCGACTGAGACGAACCAGGCTGACAGACACACACCACGCGCACGAACGGCGATACGGATGGACGACCTGACTGAACGACGACAGACTCTTGACCTACCGGCGGCAGAGTGGAAGATGAACAGAGGTAGAGTAAAGGGGGATTGAGAATTTGAATTCAGATTTGGGAGGATTTTGAAGTTGAATTGAATAAGAGAAAGGATTAGACGAGTGTATAGGGTGAGATTGAGAGGTAGATTAATGGAGGGAGGAGAGCGAAAGTGGAATTGAAGATGGGGATTGAAGAGGAAGAATGAAGGTGGAAGAAGAGAAGAAGACATGCGTCTGTATTTTTCTTCTTCTTTTTTAATTATTTTTTTCCTTTTTTTTTGATTTTTTTTTTGAAATTAGAATTACCTGACCTGTTACAGTACCAATGCGCACGCCTTGCCTCAGTCCTACGCGACTCGCGTGTGTCACTTATAGTTCGTCCTCAAAACTGAGTTTCTTCAAAAAAAATCTTCGATTTTTAGTGACCATTTATGCTAGTCGCCTCTAGCTCCCACAAGTCGCACGGGTTCTTGAAAAATCCACCTTTCCCATTCCTACAAATACTAAAAATTAGAAAATACTTAAAAATTTAAAATATGAATATAAACGACTCATTCTATGAAAAATACGATTATTAATCTAATAACAAAACATGACCCTTAAGAAATTACAATAAAATTATACAAGACCAGGTTGCCTCCCGGGAGCGCTTTTGTTTATATTTGTTCGCTCGACTTCTTGCAGAAAACTGACCCGAATTAAAATAGTACTAAATTACTTACCTCAATCGACAATGGAGCATCATAGATCAAGCAAAATGAATGTTACTTTATGCGCGGAACAACTCAACGCCCTTAATAATTGATCAAAAACACTCGCACATAGATTAGAATAGTGACAATAAGAGATATAAATCAATTGACACCATCTATAAATAAGCACATCATAATAATCATGCAAAGAATATCTTTCTGACCCTCTATGCTCAAAAAATGAATTAATATCAATGTACTCCTCTTTATAAGATGGATTTTTCAAAGGTAGGGTCAAATAGGCTCGAGGATAAACATACAACTTTCCCAGAATTAACACCGATGAAGACTCGAAAGGTATCGATGGTGGTACTTCGTGAATGTAAAATTCAGTATTCATGCTCCCTATTTTTCCCACGTTTTCTTCACAATTCAAGCTACTTAATTCACCTCTCATAAGGAGATTGTCTTTCTCCTCATCGAAAACGACTATTTCTTCTTCTCCTACTCCGACTTCCATGGCCTCCTCAGCGGTCACACACATTCCCTCTTGCTTATCCTCAACAATCATAACTAGCGAATCCTCCAAGATCGAACTATCACTCATATCATTTTGACTCGAGGAATCTTCCTCAACGCGTGTCTTGTTATCACAAGAGGAATCAATATGTGTAAAAACAGTAGAAGAGGGTGAGGAGTATATTGAATCATCATAGTCATCCTCCTCGTCATCCCAAAAACCATCATCACTATCAACATCACACTCTTTATAAGAGTGACATATCACATCAGATTTAAGGGGAAGAGTGTCATCAAACTCTAAGTTCTTAATAACTCCTGACTCCTTAAAATTAAGAGAAAACGCATCATGTGACTCAAGTCTATCATTAGATGTCGTTATTTGCACTACATGACTCTCAAGGTTCTGGATACTAGCATTGTTCACTTGCTCGTATTGAGTCATACTAGCTTGAAGGGTCATCTGAGCAGTAATCAGGTCTCTAATCATGTCTTCCGTGGATATACGAGAATCATGTTGGGTGTTCAAATTTTTATTGAGACTCATTGAAGGTGCTCTAGAACGTGAGTTTTCCAACTCCCATTCTTCAGTGTCGTGAGCCAAGTATATGAAAAGTTCCCACTTCTCCTCATAACTAAGTCCATCAAAGAATCTCCCCTCACTTAAAGAATCAACATGCATCAAGGTTTCATCATTTAACCCATTATATACCACATGACAGAGTTCCCAAATTTGATATCGGTGACGACATCTAGAGACATGCTCACTCAATCTATCGAAATATTTGTAAAACAGTTCATGTTCATATTGAGGAAAATATTTGGTCGCCATCTATCGGATAAATTTAGACTCACTAAAAACACTCGACGAAAATTAAAACTAAACTAGACTCTCAAAAAAAATTACGATTAAGAAAACTAACTAAAAACCATCTACACTAACACACAAAAACAATTAATGCCAATTCCCCGGCAACGGCGCTAAAATTTGACAAGCTAAAGTCGTATGCCTCAAATTACTAATTTATAATCACTTATAACAAACAAACTAAAACAATAGTATAATGGAAATAAGGGTCGAACCCACAGGGAATTGGTTTAACTATAACTGCGTACTAATATAGAATGATAAATAACTAATTAATTAAACAATAAATATGGGGGGTTTTGATTGATTTTCTAACAACTAAAACTGATAAAGATAAAAACTTTAAGTAAATCAAATGAGTAAGACGGTCTCGGGTCAAGTACAAATCCACAACTTAATCACAATTTATCTTCGAAATCCGGTTCAAATTATTATTCTTGACTACTTTATCGTGAATCGAAGATTCTAATTCTCCTTACGAATAACTAATTAAAACGTATCTCGTTCTTAATTAGATCTAACTGTTAAACAACCTAAACAATCCAGTTCTAGATTTAATTCAACAGCAGCATTAATAAATAGAGAATTCGATAAAGAGATAAATAAACACATACAATCCAGTTGTGTTATAAATCTATGATAATTGCTCCTAAGTCTTAATATCAACGAATCCCGTTCAATAATTAAGTCTTAGATGTTACTCAGGTCAAATTAATCAAAAAATCATGTTCAATTAACATGACTAACAATAGAACGATGAAATAGAAAACTAGTTGATCACTCTAGAAATCAATAACAACATTCATGTAATTAAACTGAGCAATTAATCAATAATCAAAAATAAAGATCAGAACTTTCAAACTCACAATCAATAATTAAGCGTTTCAATGCCTTGAACCGAGATAAGAATATTAGTTACACATAATTTTCTTGAGAAGGCTAGGTTGAAGTTCAACTTCAAAAGATGGAATAATAGTAATATCTAAAGTAATAATAATCTATACTAATAGTGATCTCATAAAACAATTAAGGTAAGTCTATTACTTACCAAACTCTCATAATAAAATAAAATAATAAAATACTAGTAAATAATAAGCTGAGACGGAATCCAACACGATTCAGCATCCGTCTTCAGTTCTCGACCTTTTTCTTCCGGTTCCTCGTTTTAGGCCCACCTTGTCTTGTTTTCTCTTTTCATTCACGATCCGAACCGAGAATCCTCAAATAGGCATATAACCATGACATCATAAATATTTCACCAACGGGACATAAACACACCGATTTAGTCAACCCAATTACATTTAAATCGTCATTATAACCATGACTAAATACGGCCCATCAGTGACGAAGAAAGTCTTTATGAGTCATGGGAAAGGTTTAAAGCCTTGATCCGTTCTTGTCCTCATCATGGGTTGGCCCAATGGTTTCTTGTACAACAATTTTGGAACGGTTTATATGAAGATTCTAGGGCTATACTCAACATGGGTTCCAATGGAAGGTTTACCGAAGTCGATGACGATCAAACAAGGGCTAGAATTGAAGAAATGGCGGCCCACAATTCCCAATATAGTAGGCCTAGAAAGGCGAATCGAGGGGGAAGGCACGAGATCTATGTCATAACGCAACTTAGTGCCGATCTTGGAGCACAATTGAAGACCCACATGGAAACTATTGATAAGAAGCTCCAAAGTCACCTCAATCAAGTTCAAAGCACAAGTTCTTCCCACCAACATTCAATTCAAGAAGTTAATGCCATGGGAGTGGTTCCTCCTATATCTTATTATGGGATATGCGAGCTTTGTGGGATATATGGACATGAGCCTCTACATTGTCGAGGTAATATTGAGCAAGTGAATGCCTTTCAAGCATACAAGCAAGGTGTTCCATATTCTAAGCCTCAAAATGTGCCAAATCAACATATGTTCCATGCTTCCCACCAACAAACCCAACAACAACACCGTCCAATCTATGTTCCTCCTCCCTTAAGGGACAACAGCCAAGGTTTCCAAGGTTATTAAGGCAATCAAAGGCCTTTTAACAACCTCCAACAACATAACCAAGGTGCCTTCAACAATCAAGGGTTTCATCAAGGGAACTTCAATCATCAAGGTGGTTTCCAAGGAAACGAACATTCTCAAGGATACCAAAGCAACAACCAAGGTCACCACAATCACAATCAAGGCAATACTCAAGGGTTCCAAGGGAACTTTCAACAACAACAAGGGTCCCAAAATCAACAACAAGAGAACAAGCAAAGGAGCCGGTCTTCAACTCATGACTATGGCATTCCACTAGCCATTACCAATACCCCACACAATCAACACTCTCCACCTCGAGATCCGGAGATGCAAAAGGTAATTTTGGATATTCAAAGAAGCCAATTGGAGATGCAAAAAGCTCAACATGAATTCTTTACAACCTTCCAATGGAAAACAAGGCAAGAGATACGCATGTGAAAATGCTTGAAACCCAACTAGCTCAAGTAGCTTCGGGTAGTTCTTCAAGACAAAAGGGGCAACTACCTCCTAAAGGTGTACCGACGAAGTATGAACATGTGAATGCCATCACTTTAAGGAGCGGTGCATCCTATGATTCTCCCTTGTTTCCTAGTGAGCAACAAGCTATGAAGGAAGTGCAATCTCCACCTCAAGACGATGAAAATTGGGGAAACCTCATGGAGGAGCAAGTCTTGTGGGAGGTTGAGAAACCCCATGAAGACAAGCTTCCCCAACCCCAAGAAGAAGACAAAGGAAAAAAGAAAATGTCAATTGAAAAGTCCAAACCTAATGAGCAAGACAAGATGCATATTAAGTTGCCTTATCCAACAAGGCAAATGAAGACCAAGGTGGATGTTCAATATGACAAGTTCCTTGATATTGTGAAGAAGTTGGATGTGAGCATCCCTTTCACCGAGTTAATTACCCAAGTCCCGGCCTATGGAAAGTTTATGAGAGAAATCTTGGTTAGGAAGAGATCCATCGACAAGGAAGAGACCATAGCGTTCACAAGAGAGGTGAGCGAGCTCATTCAAGGCTTTACACTTCCTAATTTGAAAGATCCGGGTAGTTTCTCAATCCCGTGCACCATAGGAAGCTTGAAGATTGATAAGGCATTATGTGATTTGGGAGTAAGTGTGAGCATTCTTCCTTATTCTATTTGTGAGAGACTTGGGATGAGAGAGCTTAAGTGTACCTCTATCAAACTCCAAATGGCCGACGTTCCCCAAATCGACCATTAGGAATGTTAGAGGATGTGCCTTTAAGAATAGGGAAATTCTTCATCCCGGTTCACTTCCTCGTACTTGATATGCCGGAGGATGCCATCACTCCCATTATCCTAGGCCGCCTATTTCTACATACCGCCGGTGCAATGATTGATGTGAAGAATGGTAGGATCACTTTTGAGCTAGGCGACGAGAAGCTCGTGTTTGGCCTCCAAGGCAACACCTCGGCTAAAAATGAAGAATCGTGCAATATGATCCGCGCCATGAAAGACTTCGATCAAGGGAATGAGTTGGGTGAAAGCTTGAAAGAAGACATGAACTTGTGTGGAAGTGAAGACGATGATTCCAAGCTAGGGGCGGGTGAATGCCCATGTGACATTATTAAAGATGAGTCGGTTATTGAGAAGAGAGTTGAGCCTCCCTTGGGGCCTTGTGAAGATCAGTGGAAGTTTGGGTATATAGGATCGAAAGTACAAGTTCCAGCCATTGAACTTAGTAGATCGGGATGCCCCGGGAACTTCTAGACAAGGTTGTGAAGAACCTTGGAGTGTGGAATGGTATTCCACAAGCTTGATGGAAGATTTTTCTCGAGCCTTTGATTTGTTACTTCGTGCTCTTGATGGCGATGGAGTTATCTATAGTGTTGTTTAAAAATGATTGAAGAATGCACCATCCTTGGTGTGACGGAGTTCCAAAATAACCGTCTTATTGTATATATCTCTTTCTTTTTCTTTTGAGTTTAGTGTAATTCTTGTTATTTGGATGTTTGATGAGCGATGTGAGGGAGGGACTTTGATGGATGTTTATTGAGCATGTTTGATAGGTTATAGTGAAGATGAAGTCTTGAGTGAGTAATTGATGATAGAAGCTTGGACTTGGGTATGGGAGTCGGTTTTTGAAGCTTTTGACAGGCTTTTTGGGACGAGATTTTATATCTCGATGTATTGGTGGCTTTGTGGGTGAAGCTATCAAGGATATGAAAGGTTAGAAGCTCATACCGACCGGGAAGGAACCGTCCCGACCGGGAAGAAGGAACCATCCCGCCTGGGAAGGATGCCATCCCGATCGGGATGAGTGTGCCGAAAAGTGGGTTCACTGGAGTGCGATCCCGACCGGGACCAAATTCGTCCCGACCGGGATGGTCCCCAGCTTCTTCTTCCGCCTCTTCTTCGACATTTGAGCCCACCCAACCACTTTATTCCCCCTCCCAACCTCCCTACCTACCCTTGCACCTATCATGTGACCCCTACACTTCATATACATACATTCATCTCATCTTCTCTTTATTATACACCGAGTTTCACATCAAATCCCACCTCATTTTACCCTTGCCAGCCTAGAGCTTCTACCACGCGATTACATTGAGCAAGAAGAGGAGTATCGATGATGAAGACAAGCATTGTGCCGTTATTGATCATTGAGACGATGGAGTTAGTGAGTTGCTAACCGGTTGGTAGGCGACTTCCCTTCTTTTCCGTCTTTTATTGCTAGTCTTTACTCGTTTGTTCCCCTTCCCATTATCATATTTGTGTCATAGTGGCCCTCGGGGCCTTGGTAGCCTTTGCTCCCGACTCTCGATGATGTGACTACATCGAGAGTCATTTCCAAATCCAAATTTGCAAGTATTTTCACTTTTTCTTCGATTTCTCTGTCTTTTGGTAGAATTTAGCTGGATTCGGGCGGAATCCGGGCAAGGTGACTTGATTACACCTAGTCCTCCCCTCCCGTTTCCTTTTATTTTCTTTTCATTTCTTCCCCCATCCATATCTTTTCTCGTCTCGGCCCATGGTGACTTGATTACACCCCGGCCGGACACATTCTACCTTTTCTACACTTTTCTTTTTGATTTTTAGCTTTATTTTCGTAGTTTCTTTTCCTTTTAGTGTCTCCGCACACATTACAGATCGAGCATGAGGACATTGCTCGGTTTAAGTGTGGGGGAGCGATATCCTAGCCTAGTTAGTTTTATTTTCGTAGTTTTTTCCGAAAAGTCTTAAAAACCCCTAAAAATTTGAAAATTTTCATAAAAATCAAAAAGATTTTCTTTTGTGTCTTTTCCTTTTGTGTCGTTATGTCGTATATTTGTTGTATTGTGTGTGTTTCGCCTCCCTTTTCCTTGTAGGTAGCCTAATCACCGCTAATTTTGGAGGGCTTTCAAGACTTCCGGTAACATCTTTTTATCCCTTTTTCCCCTTTGTCTCTTGTGGAGTTTGGAGGAGATTGTGTGATGACGTGTGCTCAGGTGGAGCTTTGTAGAGTTCTGGTTGATTTGGTTGCTTATGTGGATGTTTTGGGGTGGTGTTTGTTTTCCTTGTGTGTTCTCTTTCCTTTCTTTCATTTTGTTCTGTTTCGTCTCGTTTCGTTGCATTTTCTTTTGTCTTTGTTTTGTGTTGTGTGGTTTGTGTCTAGTTAAGGAAAAAGGTTTTCGAAAACCCGGTTTTGAGGCTAGTGTGCAAGGGTTTACTTTCCCTTTCTACTGATATGAGTCGAGTCTTGGACTTTAGTCTAGTAGAATGACTTTAAATCAATGATTTCGTTGGTTTCTTACCTTGAGTCCACCTAGTCTACTAGGAATTTACTACGGGATTTGCATTTTGACCATTATGACCACCCACAGAGTGAAAAGGCCTTGATTGCCGGGTTTCGCCTCTTAGGTGACCAAGTCCGAAGTTGCTTGATTAGTCCAAGTTTCCCCCTTTTTGTGGGTTTGAAGGAAAGGACGCTCCCCGACTCACCCATTTCCCTACCTCCTACACATTTCCACAAATAAGTTGCAAATTGTTGAAATTCTTATTTGATTGCAAGAAATGCCTACAAAACATGATTCATCAAAAGGGCTAGCCAAGTCAAAAGAAAAAAAGAAAAAGAAAAAGAAAGAAAGAAAAGAAAGAAGAAAAAGAAAAGGCACAACAATCAAAAAGAAAATACAAAAGAAGAAAAAGAAATGGCATAGAAAATCAAAAGCCAAATGCAAAAGAATGAAAATGCCAAAGAAAATCACCTCACAAAAAGAATTCTCCCCCTCTCAAAATAAGCCTTTTTCGGATCGTTACCGTGAAGAGCCTACCAAAGGACCGAGTCCCTAGGAAGGATGATAGCGGTAATGGTCTGTCTTACCTCACTTTGCAAACATTATCCACCTTTTTACTTGGACTAGTTTTGCGGTTTTGAGCATGGGACGACCCTCTTGGCTTATCGCTAAAGGGGGCGGGGCCTCACTTACCTAAAGTATCGACTAACACCGTGGTTCATCCTTTTTCCATCCCGCCGATCGTCCCGTAGTACGTTCTTGGAAGGTTAGGAGGAACCTAGGTAAGTTACCAACGTTTTTGTTGCTTTGTCATCATACTATTAGGATCTTGTCCATTTCGGTTGGTATTGCTAGCTTGGGAACACTGTCACTTGACTTGAGTCCTTAACCGGTGTCTATTTCGTTCACCGCTTTGTTGAGGGAAACGGTATTTGTTTTGTCTTGGATGCAACCGTTTGGTGTTTGTTTGTTTGTGTGTTTGTTTGTTTACGTGTTTTCGTGTTCGGTTGTATCCACAGTTTTGTCGCAAGACCTCACTTGCCTTGCGGAGAGCACTTGTCCTCTAAGTGTTCTCACGTGAGTTGAAGGGGCGTAGGGTGCGCTAATACCCACTCGGCTAGTATTTTAGTTTTTATTAGTTTAGTAGTTAGTTAGTGCTTACTCGAGGGCGAGTAAGGGTTAAGTGTGGGGGAGTTGATAAGTGTAGTTTGTAGTGCCTATTTGTTGTGTTTGGTCCCGGTTTCTCTTGTGAAATCGCTCTTTAGAGCGGTTTCTGGGCTACTTATGCTTCTTCTAGTTCGTTTTTGGTTCCCAAGACCATTCATGGAGAATTGGAGCGATTCTGACTCGTTTCCTACACATTTGGAGCCAACGAAGAGAAGGAACGATCACTCGGTGCCTTAGATTCGATCCCGAGACCTTGGGACCCATTCCTGAGCCCCCTAGATTCGATCACGAGCACCGAGAATCGATGAGAAGCCTATCAAGAGCAAATAGGGACCTTTATGATCAAAATGGAGGCCTACAAGATCCTTCCCGGGCGGGAAGAGTGGCCTTCCCGGTCGGGACGGAGTGCAAAGCAAAGTGGTCTACTGATGGGTCGTACCGGCCGGGAACAACCTCATCCCGATCGGGACCATCTCGTCCCGGTCGGGACCACCACCATCCCGAACGGGATGGACCAGCTGTAGCCCGCGCCTCTTCTTTTCTTCTCCTTCACTCTTGTAACCTTATATATACCCTTCTTTTGTATTGTTTAAGGACTTTTTAGACTATCCTACATTAGACTAAACCCTAGATAGAGTTCCCCCTCTCATTAGCTTAATCTTTCCTTAAACTTTTGTTAATCTTAGATTAATCTTAGTAATTAGTCTTGTATTAAAGGGATTCTTGAAGATTCATCCAAGATTGACAACCTTGGGAGATTTATTTGGGTTTTTCTTATTAATACAAGTTCTTATCTTTTCATCTTCTTGTTATTAGGTATAATCTTCTTACTCTCTTTACTCTTAATCCTTGTTTAATCTTTCAAGTTTCAATCTTTGATTATTGTTCTTGCTCTTGTTAGTTTCATAATGAATGTTATGTTGTTTGTGTTGATTCCTCTTGTTATGGTTAGGGTGAGTTTCATTATGTGTGAGTAGACCTATTGTGGGGTTGGTAGGGGGATTAAGTGTGGATTATGGGTAATTAGGGCTTGATTATGGGTAAAGGTGGATTCTTTGTTACTAGTCACATGTTAAGAGCTCTATGTGTTTGTTGAATTGCTTGTTTGAGTTGTAGTGGCCATGCTCCTCATGCTTGTTTTCATCTTCTCATTGTGTGATTGATTTGTGGTTGAATTCTTGTGTATTGGGTAATATCTTGCATGAGTATTCGGGTCTTGTCTTAGACACGAGAGTGCGGACATTGGCTTTGACGCGAGAGCGCGAACCGACCTTAGTAACTAGGTGAAACCTGCACCCTCGATTACCCAACTATCCTACTACACTTATGAACCCGACCTAACCCTACTCCTTTCCATATTTGATTTACCCATCTTGTTAGTATTGTTTCTCTAGTTCGATAGTTTCATTAAGCTTTGGTTGTTCCATTTAGTTCTTGTTATATCTAGTCCATTGTTAGTCTAGTTTCATCCCCTTTCATCAACATAGTTAGTCAATTCTTTTCTCTTTGTGTTGTTTTGGTGACTTAGCCTCGTTTTTAGGTAGACCATAGTCTAGACCCTCATAACCGTCCCCGTGGATATCGACCCGACTTACCCTAGCTACTAGTTAGGTCTAGTTGGACTCTACTCGTTGGTGGGGAACCACGGCCAATCCCTACCATCATTCCTGCCCATTTCCAGCAGCTATTTTCATCCATAATCAAGCTCTGATCATCCTATTTTCGCCTTCTAAATTATCTTCTTTCTTTTCCCTTCGATAAGGTAATAATCGATGTTATTTCCGATCGTTATTTACCTTGATTCTTTTAGTTTTCACATGGTATTTTTGTACCATGTATGTCATGTGAATTAGGATTCTTGGTTGATCCCGAAGCCGACGAATTTATAATTGACTCGGATTTGGATTGGAGGTAACGTCGATGTTACTCGGTATTGCATGATTTTATTTTTGTAATTGCATATATATTATTATATTTTAATTTTGACAATATATATGTCACAAAGTTGCTGTCCAGAATTTTTTTAAAGTTGAAAATTTGCATGTTTTGGTAATTTTATCGCTTTTACGAGATTAACGATTAAATTGTCATATTAATTTGTAAAATCGTAATATTCGGCCTAAACTTGTAATATTTGAATATATTCTGTAAAAATAAGGTCTTTGATGATTTTTGATAATTTGGTATTTTTCTGATATTTTAGGCATCGATTATTGAATTATTACCGTTTACGGACAAAAATGATTAAAAGCTGATTTTTAGTTTTAGCACTTAAACATTTTATTTTAATCCGAATTTTTCATGGATGATCTTTCTGATGAAAAAGAATTTTATGAAATTTTTCATAATTTTTCAGAACTGTTAAGTGGGTGAATTAATTAATCACTTTAAATCATCGTTTATCGTTAAAACCGTGTTTGTCGTTTTAAATTTCAATTTCTGGTCTTTGTTTTAAATTTGGAAAAAAATGTGTTTCTGATGGTTCATGATAATTTTTATTTTTTTATGATTTTTAGTGCTTTAATAAAATGTTAGAAACGACAAGTTTTATTAAGAGAATCGTTAATTGTGGAAACGGGTTTTAAAAGACGGTTTTAAATGAATTTGTTAAATCTGGAATTTTGAAAATCTGGAAAAGTTGGTAGTTTCTGGAAAATCATGAATTTTAAGTTTAATAATAATTTTTGGATATTAACACTTAAATCATTTTGTAAATACTATTTTTATTGATCGTTATTGTCGAGATTAGACGATTAACGAGAAAACCCTTTAAAAAACCGAGTTTTAGGATTCTAGAAAAAACATTTTTCTGGACAGAATGTCCAGAAATCTGTTTTAGCTATTTTACGTAATTTTTGTACTATTTATCAAAGTCTTTAATTAATAGTAATGATTTTTGGACAAAATTACGATTTATTGTTAAAATGCTCCGTTTCAACCAAGTTTAGAAATGTTTAAATCTGAAACTTTAAGAGTTAAATCACCTCTTAACGTACTCTAAATGTGTTCAATGGTTTAATTATATCAAAGACGTTAAAAGATTTATTTTTACATTTGCCATAAAATCCAATTTATGTTCGTATTGTCGAAACTATTAATAATTAGAGAATTTTTATAAATTTTGAAAACCCCCTAATTAGTAGTATTAAAATGTTTAAGACATTTTTAATTATTTTATAAACACTCGTGTGATATTTCAATAATTAAATAAACCTAATTGTTCTCATTTTAACAATTAATATCGTTATGGCCGAAAGTATTAGTTTTATAAATCTATATCGCTTACTAAAAATGTCGTATTAATATTAACTAATATTTTTGATATTTTGATATGATGCTATTTTTAGTAAAGTTTCTAAAAATAGAAGTTTCCTAAAATAGAAAGTTTCATCTTTTAGAATATAATGATTACTCCTTTTATCTCCATATTATTTATAGTGATTATATTTTTTTGAATATCGATAATGGCTTTGTTTTAGAGTTATGGAATAAGGACAAGTGTGAGGTTTAGAGTAATATATTCTGGGGTTTACGTTTTTGCCATCAACTATAAGGTTGGTGTGTCTTTATGGGGCACACTGGTTGTTGAACCGAGCATATATGGTGATCGGGAGTGTGTGTATATTTTCTTAAGCTTGTGCCTCGCAGTGTAAGACGTTGTTGGGTTGAACTGAGTATTTATGGTGCTCGGGAGAGGTGTACATGTCATCTTAAACCAGGGCCACGCATTTATAAGTCGTCGTCCTATAATGATTGAGTAGCCTAGTTAGGGATCGAAGTTTGATTTGTTTGAACTGAGTTCTCGAAGCTAGTTTTTAGTATTCTCCTGGTGAAAGTCTAGCCATCTACACTAATCCTATCCATAACGTCATTTTGAATATTTTATTATTATCGGTATAATTTGGTTTGCAGGTTGGCAAATGTTTTCTGTTTTCTCTGGAAAACTCATTTTTATTATATTGTTTGGATACGTGAAGTTTTTCACTGAAAGCTTATTTTCATTATAATGTTTTACTATTTTCCGTTTTTACTATTTTTCTATAATAGTAATTACAGTTTTAAAATCTTGTTATACGGTTGGGAGAACGTTGACGTTGCTCCCCACTGATTGTGGTTGTTATGTTTTTTTAACATGGTAGGTATATGTGTTTCCCTTCGGGTTGGCTAGCGAGCGGTTGTGGATTCTGCTTGTTTTAATAAGATCACTGTATTATGGATTGTTAAAACCCATTTTATGGATTTTATTTTATTTTATTCTGTAGCCATTTTTATTTTATGGATTATGTATTGCCTTATCATTTTTATTTAATCAAGACATAGTTATAGTGTATTAGAATCTCACTTCAACAGTGTTTCCACCACTGTATTGCGTTAGAATTTATAGGGGATTACAGTTGGTATCAGAGCATCACTGCTCCCAACGCTTACACCTGAAATTAGGAAAAATAGCAGTAAATTATTTAAACAGTAAATAAAAATATTATTAGAGATGGGTAGAAACAAGGACTTATTTTTTTAGTTTACCTGTTCCTGAAACTCAATGATTAGCATTGAATATTTGTTTTATATGTCCAAGAAGAAGATAAGTGGCCAAGATGTTGACATGATGCTGCTCCAGATCGAGATAAGACCTAGATAGCACTCTCAACGCCTGTTGACTCGAGTGGACAACTTGGTGCTCCAAGAAAGATGCTGATGGTGACTTTTCAGCTCCAATTCAGTTTGCTTAAGATACAGGCCAGATGATCAAGAGTAGATTCCAGTTCTGTGACGGTGCAACAGACTCAGATGTGAAATCACTTTGGATCCAGATGGAGCGACCCAATACTAGTGTGCTTGTTCCTTTACTTGAAGTTGAAGAAATCCAGCGAGATTCCTTTTTGAATTCCGGAGGTCCGAAGATTCTCCTTTAATTTAAAGATCTTAATTATCTAGAATCATTGATTCTTTTCTTTCATCTTCCACCCTCTGCTTCTTCCAATTCTTCTCTTATATTCTCACCTTCATTCTTATGGTGAGTCCTTGTTTTATTCTTATACTTTTTTCCCTTTTGAGATTCTTTGGTTAGACCGAATTCTGTCTTAGTGAAACTTTTGGAAGCTATAAATGTTTAAGGTTTAGTTAACCCCTTGTTACCTATCGTTTGAGGATTGTGAGTTATGCCCTGTTATCTAATCTAGTGAGCTTTTGAGGATTGATTTGAATGGTATTAGTTAATTAATGTAATTAGAATTGTACCTTAAGTGTGGACCTTGGGTTATAGGTTACCATATTTTGTGGAGTACTAATTAGAGCCGAATATGCTTTTGGATAGTAAGAATAGAGTTTATTCTGTCTGATGGATACCTAATACCCAACATAGAACCTAGTCGAGTGTAAATAATAATATTACTTGAGATTCCTACCTAATGTTGACTTAATGGACTAATCGTGGAATTTTGGGATCATAAATCATTATTTAAGTTTTTAGCCCGAGTGTTGTGGTACCATTTCAGGTCCTTGTTAATGTTATAGAAAATTTTGGCTGACATAGATAAACTCTTGTTTCTTACGGATTAGATCGTGGATCGTTGATGTAAGGTTGTAACCTACGAACTTTGGAGTTGAATGACCTAAATTTTGGATAGATCATTGTAAACCTTGAAGAAGAGAAACATATTGCAATTAAAGGTTGGATTTATCGCGTTATTTTAAGGAATACTTAATGCCAATCATCTTGATGGATTTATAGTTCAGAACCCTTAGACCAACGAGATTGTGGCTTCGTTGAGTTAATAAATATTTTGGTGGTTTCGCTATTACGATATGAAATTTGATGAAATTCTCAGAAACTTTAGTCAAATGACATGTTTGAAAATGTGAGTATCTATCGTTACATGTCAGGCTAAGTGTGTTTAAGGTTTGGCGTACTTTCCTAACCTCTCACAATTGATGATGTTACGAATATGTTGATGATCATTTTTGAAGTTTTCGTGTCTGAACATTGTTAATTGGTGGATTTTATTTAGTGTTCCTTACTCGAGAAATTTGAATTATACCTCGAGTTCAGACCTTATAAACTTTGAATTTATGAGCCTTAGTGATTACAAGTTTGGGTATGTTTTGATGACCGTTGGAATCTTAATTAATGGATTAGTCTAAATCATTGGTGGATTTTTACCATACTAATTGAAAGATTATATAAGTATGTAAGACTTAATTTTGAAGGCTATGGCAGCTGATAATTTTGGAGGTTGTAGATTGAGTAGGACCATCCTGTACCGATATTGGACTTAGCGTTATTTGATGGGCCAATTAGGAACCCGTGTTTGTGAGAGTCGTGCTAGGAATCTCGAGATGGTTAATTTCTTCTATAGTCCTTGAAAGCTCTTTTTGACTCTCAACTTCGTCTTCCTTTCTACTTCTCTTGAATTTTGTTACCGCATCTGCTACTAATCCCTTCGACCTTTATCGATTTTGAAAGCTCTTATTTTAGTTTATTTATTTAACCTTGTTCTATTTATCCGTTAACCATTTTTCGAACTCCCTATTTTATAAAAAATTTGACTAGTTTTAAAAAAATGGATTATCGTAAAATTTTAAAATTTTGAGTTATAAATTCAAATTCTGAAATTGTCCGTTTTGTAAAAAGTTTGACTAACTTAAACTTTTCGGATATCGTGAAATTTAACATTTTTGAATTGTAATTTAAGAACTTTATACTTCACTTTTTTTTATCTTTGGTTGATATTTATTTTTAGATCTGTTTAAAAATGCCTTAATAATTTATTTTAAATTATTTCAAAATTATTTCAATTTTTATTTTTAAGAGATCGAAATTTTATGAAGACTTTCATATTTCCAAATATTTCAATTTCTATAGGATTATTATGTAAAACGTTTTAACATTGTCGAAATTATTTTGTATGTTCAAGTTTGATAACATTTTTGAAAACTTTAATAATTACTTTGATAACATTTTTGAAATTTTAACGTTTTGAAATTAGTTTTCGTTTTTTTGTTGGACTTTTGAATTTGTTATTGAAAATGTTTGACGACTGGTTCGATATTTACTAACTGCAAAATTTGAATTCTCCAAGCTAAATTTTGTTTCATCAGAAAAAGAAATATTATCGAATTTCTTAATCAAATTATTTTACTTTTCTTTTGAAAATGTTTTGGTTATCCTATTTCTTTCGAGTTTGTTTACAAATGTTATTTGACGTCGTTAGTTTATCAAATAATTTGACTTTACAATTTCATTAATTTAGAAGATTTTAAACTCCGAGTAGCTTAGCCCAGTTCCTCTTGGAATAAATATTTGCGTTCGATTTCGTATCACTTTGAAAGTTGTAAAATTTTGTTTTAAAGCAAATTCTTATAGAAATTTGTATCCCCATCTTTTCGAGCAAGGGTAATCTTGATTCCTTTATGCTTATTCTTAGTTTCGAGGACGAAACTTTCTTTTAGTGGGGAGGATTGTAACACCCGCTAATTTTCTATGCGTTGTTATATATTCTGCTATGACTTCGTCATGACTCTGTTATTTTTCTGCCTTCAGTGTCCTTCATTTTCAACCTTCATAATATTTTTGAATCAAATATTATTTATTTTCATTAAAAGATTTTAAATATTTTATTTTCCTATCATAGATCTATTTATAAAATTTTCATCGCAAACTATTTATTTATTCGTGAGGAGTCCTATTTTTATACGAACTAGCGTTTTAAGCTTGGAATTGAGTTATTTATTTTTCCTAAAAATATCCAAACATGTTTATATGATATTTTCAACTAAGAAATATTTTTATTTACGAAAATTTAGACTTTAATGATTTTATTACGAAGTTTCGCAAATAATTATTTTCTAACGCGAGGTTTACTCGAATTGCTTTGAAATACCTTAAATAATTTTATGATCCTTATTTTTATCAACCTACAACTAAAAAGAGATATTTTTGGACCGTGACGCCATGTAGTAACACCTTTGATTTACAACTTTTATTTACATAACACTTTATGTTTAAACTTTAAGTAAAAATATATTTTTCTCCTTATTTGATTTACATGATTAAATTACAAAATTTTCATGCTACCATCTCATTCATTTTGGCTGAAATTTTAAGACTACATTCACATTGTTTTTGTCAATTTTAATGCTTCATTCATCCACCATCCTTTCATATTTTTCTTATTCATTTTTACATCAATTTTATTTTAACAAAAACCTCTTCTTTCTCCCTCTTTTTGGCTGGTGTTCCTGCCCATTTTCAGTAGCAATTTTTATCCATAATCAAGCTCTGATCATCATATTTTCGCCTTCTAAATTATCGTCTTTCTTTTCCCTTCGTTAAGGTAATAATCGATGTTATTACCGATCCTTATTTACCTTCATTCTTTTAGTTTTCACATGGCATTTTTGTACCATGTATGTCATGTGAATTGGGATTCTTGGTCGATCCCGAAGCCGACGAATTTATAATCGACTCGGATTTGGATTAGAGGTAATGTCGATGTTACTCGGTATTGCATGATTTTATTTGTGTAATTGCGTGTATATTATTATATTTTATTTTTGACAATATATGTCACAAAGTTGCTGTCCAGAATTTTTTAAAATTTGAAAATTTTCATGTTTCGGTATTTTTATCGCTATTACGAGATTAACGATTAAATTGTCATATTAATTTGTAAAATCGTAATATTCGGCCTAAACTTGTAATACTCCCTCCTAGTTTTTTATCTTCCCTCTTTCCTTTTTGGCACTAATTTGATTATTTTTCCTCTTTCCATTTTTGGGTTGTACTTTAATCAATTTGTTATTCTTCCTTCAATTCTTTATTCTTTTCTATACTCACAAACCCCACCATATTTCTATTTTATACCCCACATTTTCTTACTTTAATCAATTCTTTAATACTTTTTTAATTTTTGTGCCCAAAAAAAGGGGGAAGAAATAAAAAACTAGGAGGTAGTATATCAATATATTCTTTAAAAATAAGGTTTTTGATTATTTTTGATAATTTGGTATTTTTCTGATATTTTAGATATCGATTAATTAATTTTTACCGTTTACGGAAAAAAATGATTAAAAGCTGATTTTTAGTTCTAGCACTTAAACATTTTTTTTTTGATCTGAAATTTTGCATGGATGATCTTTCTGATGAAAAAGAATTTTCTAAATTTTTTCATAATTTTTCAGAATTGTTAAGTGGATGAATTAATTAATCACTTTAAATCATCGTTTATCGCTAAAACCGTGTTTGCCGTTTTAACTTTCAATTTCTGGTCTTTGTTTTAAATCTGGAAAAAAATTGTGTTTCTGATGGTTTCATGATAAATTATATTTTTATGATTTTTAGTGCTTTAATTAATTGGTTGAAACGACAAGTTTTAGTAAGAGAATCGTTAATTGTGGAAACGGGTTTTAAAAGAGGGTTTTAAATGAATTTGTTAAATTTGGAATTTTGGAAATCTGGAAAAGTTAGTTTCTAGAAAATCATGATTTTTAAGTTTAATAATAATTTTTGGATATTAATACTTAAATCATTTTGTAATTACTATTTGTATTAATCGTTATTGTCGAGATTAGACGATTAACGAGAAAACCCTTTAAAAAACCCGAGTTTTAGGATTCTGGAAAAATTATTTTTCTGGACAGAATGTCCAGAAATCTGTTTTAGCTATTTTATGTAATTTTTGTACTATTTATCAAAGTCTTTAATTAATAGTAATGATTATTGGACAAAATTACGATTTATCGTTAAAATGCTCTATTTCACCAAAATGATGTTTTTCCACCAAGTTTGGAAATGTTTAAATCTGAAACTTTAAGAGCTAAATCACCTCTTAACATACTCTAAACGTGTTCAATGGTTTAATTAAATAAAAGACGTTAAAAGATTTATTTTAACATTTGCCGTAAAATCCAATTTATGTTCGTATTGTCGAAACTAATAATAGTTAGGGAATTTTTATAAATTTTGGAAACACCCTAATTAGTGGTATTAAAATGTTTACGACATTTTTAATTGTTTTATAAACACTCGTATGATATTTCAATTATTTCATTAACCCAATTGTTCTCATTTTAACAATTAATATCGTTATGGCTGAAAGTATTAGTTTTATAAATCTATATCGCTTACTAAAAATGTTGTATTAGTATGAACTAATATTTTCAATATTTTGATATGATGCTATTTTTAGTAAAGTTTCTAAAATTAGAAGTTTCCTAAAATAGAAAGTTTCATCTTTTAGAATATAATGATTACTCCTTTTATCTCCATATTATTTATAATGATTATATTTTTTTGAATATCAATAATGGCTTTGTTTTGGAGTTTTGAAATAAAGACAAGTGTGAGGTTTAGAGTAATATATTCTGGGGTTTACGTTTTTGCCATCAATTATAAGGCTTGTGTGTCTTTATGGGGCACACTGGTTGTTGAACCGAGCATATATGGTGATCGGGAGTGTGTGTATATTTTCTTAAGCTTGTGCCTCGTAGTGTAAGACGCCGTTGAGTTGAACTGAGTATTTATGATGCCCGGGAGAGGTGTACATGTCATCTTAAACCTGGGCCACGCATTTATAAGTCGTCGTCCTATTATGATTGAGTAGCCTAGTTAGGGATCGAAGTTTGATTTGTTTGAACTGAGTTCTCGAAGCTAGTTTTTAGTATTCTCCTGGTGAAAGTCTAGCCGTCTACACTAATCTTATCCATAACGTCATTTTAAATATTTTATTATTATCGGTATAATTTGGTTTGCAAGTTGGCAAATGTTTTCTGTTTTCTCCGAAAAACTCATTTTTATTATATTTTTTGGATACGTGAAGTTTTTCACTAAAAGCTTATTTTCATTATAATGTTTTACTGTTTTTCATTTTTACTATTTTTCTATAATAGTAATTACAATTTTAAAATCTTGTTATACGGCTGGGATAACGTTGACGTTGTTCCCCACTGATTGTGGCTGTTATGTTTTTTTAACATGGCAGGTATATGTGTTTCCCTTCGAGTGGGCTAGCGAGCAGTTGTGGATCCTGCTTGTTTTAATAAGATCACTGTATTATGGATTGTTAAAACCCACTTTATGGATTTTATTTTACTTTTATTTTGTAGCCATTTTTTTTATGGCTTATGTATTGACTTACCATTTTTATTTAATCAAGACATAGTTACAGTGTGTTATAATCCCACCTCTATAGTGTTTCCGCCACTGTATTGCGTTAGAATTTATAGAGGATTACACAATGTGTTGAATTGTGGGGTGAGTTGAATTCAAAGAAGAATTTTCACGTATTGAGGATCTACATTGCTTAGAAAAGTCATAGTCTTTGTTTGGTTTTGTGTGATTTCCGGCTTCGAAATATATTTTTGACAATGTTAAGCTGGAGATCTTGATAAGTTTTCAATTGGGTGTGCCTTATAATTGTGTTGTTAGGCTGACTTGTTGTAGTTGACATGTTCTGTGGAGTGCCTGTGATATATGCTCATTGTAGTATTCAGAATCATCTTCCATCTGTTCATTATTTTCGATGTTGGTTGCCAGTAGATTTAGAAGCGAAAAAACAAACCGTGTTATATTTTTAGAGTATTAAGTTGCTGAAATTGCATGTTAACTTCGGGGAATAACATATGCACATGGTACATATATTATTCCAATTTCTTAAGCAGTTATTCCTATGCATATATGGAGTTATTCCATCCATGACCCTCTTATGAATCTTATGAATACTTTTGATACTCTTATGAAAAAGGATCTATTCTTGAGTATGCTTGAGGATGAAAATGAAGACTCACAAATGGAGCCACGCATGGACAAATTAATGCGTGGGATGAATTCATCAGAAACAATCCTAGAGGGTGCATGTTGGGTGCGGAATTGGTTTTCATCCCACTGTATCTTTAACAACACTATTTTTGTGTGTGTGTCAATTTTACAACAAAACAGGTTGAAGTTATGGACAACCTGATACATGATAATTGGCATAAATCCATGTTCTTCAAGTTAGCAAAGCTTGCGGTTAGTATTCTTTTTCGTGAATGGTTAATTGTGTACATGAACTTTCCAGTTGTGTTTTTTGTATTGAATGATTATACTTTTTTTTTTGCTTTCCTTTTTTTTAAAGGTGGGTTGCTTGTCCGACTACTTCGAACACAAAGAGATACGTGGGGCTGGCGATATTGTCAACTTTGAAGTCGTCAGCAAAAAATTCAATTGGAGTAAAGTTATGCAAGTCAACAAAAATGAATCTGGTTTTTTCCTTCTGTTGCACACATTGTACTACAATGGGGTTAATTCTCCATCATATGTCGACAAAAGAGCACACAGGATTTCCTTGTCGATTGAAATGGCTGGAATCATGATCTTTTCTGATGTGAATGAGGAAATAACAGCTTTGAAGACCAGAGTCAAAGATTTCTGTGATGATAAAGACAACATCCTCAAGGCTGTTTCGATAATACGTGTTGATTATCGTGTTGGAACATTGAGACCAAACGCGGCACGGATTAAACCTCAAGAAAAAGGAAAGATTAGATCACATGGAGCAGTCGTTGATTGAATTGTGAGCAGATTGAACTGTGCGCAAAAATTTTGTGTCATTTTCAGGCATGCTGATCATCGTGCTGGAACTGTGCGCGGATTTATTCTAATGTTGTCATTGTTATTCTAATGCTTAGAAGTAGTTATTCTAATGCTTAGAAGTAGTTATTCTAACTGCAGAATTAGGTTTAACGACATTTCCAGTATTGAGCTAATTCTTGACTTTGGAATTTGTTTAATAATTAAGACGAACATATCGATGCAAGTGTTGTTTGCTTCTCTTTTGGTTTCAGTTTTGGTTTCGTTTCTCCAAAAATTCATAGCAACTTTTGAGGAGCTTTAGTGATTATACTAAGGTTACTGCAATTTTACAAAATTATTCTAAAGCTTAAAAGCAGTTATTCCAAAGCATAATGTCATGTATTCCAAGATAACATCAAGTATTCCAATGCCTAAAATCAGTTACTCCAGTATGTTTTCATGGTTACTCCAACAATCATTCAAATTATTGATTGAATCAATCAATTATTCGTCTTCAATTACTCAAATGTCGTCATTCTTATTCCAATGCTTACAAGCAGTTATTCCAAGACATAACACCAAGTATTCCAAGAGATAACACCAAATGTTCCAACTTTTATAACATCAAGTATTCTAATGCTTAAAAGCAGTTACTCCAATATGTTTTCACGGTTACTCCAACATCTATCCAAAAATTATAACACCAAGTATTCCAACTATTATAAAATCAAGTATTCCAAGACATAAGATCTATCCAAAAATTATAACACCAACTATCATATGCTTTCATGTTGTATACTTGTATGAATGTCTTCAACGTCATGTAGTCCCATCCTTTTGACTGAGTCGTAATGATTTCCGAGGGGGTCCTACACACACACATACATACATATATATATATATACACACACACACACATATATATATATATATATATATATATATATTATTTAACCTCAAGTACTCCAATATTAATGTTAATTATTCCAAATACATTAACTTCAATACATACCTGTTGCTCTTTCTTCTTCTCCATCTTCTGTGTCATCTTCTACATCCACTTTAGCATCGTGATCCACATGTTCAATAAATGGATTTGGACAGTTTCGTTTATCATGATTTGCCATTTGTTTGTAGTTTGCACATAACCTTTTTCGCTTTTTAGCATTCACAATGCTTTGATTTCAGTTTGATAGAAGCCTTTTTCCCGTCCCCTTATTCTTTGAATGCTTTGGAGGCCAGGCAAAATTATAATTTCTGATGAGGAACTGCAACCTAACAACATCTCGATTTACTTTTCCTTAATCGTAGGTTTCCCCTTTGGAAGCAAATTTTCCCTGAACTGCCTCAACAACTTAGAAAGTTCCTTCATCGTCTCGGTAGGCATCGAGGTAAGAACACCAATGGTGGCATAAAACTCAGACCAGATTGTCAACATCTCCACTTTGCTCATATCGGTGGCATTGAAATCCTGAATTAGGACGCCATTTACATCATGAAGTGGTCTTCGGTAAGCATTTTTCGTCCACCTTGGTAGTATTGCTCAGGTATAGTCTCCACTCGTCCACACAAAACTGAAATGACATGTCTACAAAGCAACCCTTTCATTTCAAATAACTTACATGAACATGTTGCATCTTTTGTTTCAGTATTGTACACAACTTGGATGATCTTATGCCTAACAATATCTTCGATGTCAGAATGTAAAACGTTCTCAGTCTACGTGATATTGTTAATACCACAAGAACAAATGGATTCAGTTACCTCCCGTTGGAACTCATAACATATAGTGTGCGTATAGACTTTAGTTGCATGTGTCTCCAACTTTAAAGGAGTCAAAGTTTGAGGCAATGAACTGTCACTCTCTCTGTCAAGAGACTTTTGATTGTATCTTTATTGATCCATTGGACCATTGCACTTTGGAACCTCAACCAAAATTCCACAAGTGTTCCATGTATTCCTTTAAATCTCTTAAAGTAACTATTTTCACTTTCCGATCGTTGGGTTGTTCTCAACAGCCAACCTAATGGAATATTTCTATGGTTGGCAGGTATCCAATGCTCCCTGACGCTATACATGTTGTTTAGCCAAGTGTTCCCTTCCAACTTGTATTCAGTAATGATTTTACTCCATTTCTCTTCAAACTCAAGAGGTTCTAGATGTATATCCCACACTACTGCATTAAATTGATTCACGAACTCTGTTTCCCTACAGTTATTCAAGAATCATAGTCACTCTATTATTCAGTTACTCTACTTCATTTATGCAGTTATTCCAATGCTTTTCAAGAGTTATTCTTATATTAGAAGACAGTTACTTCAACATGTTGCTATTGAAAGACATTTATTCTTAATAATTCCAATCTGAATCAATTAAGTTGCTATAATGTGTTGTTATTCTGAGATTAATATACTCAAGTACTCCAATTACTCCAACATATATACTCAATTACTCCAATACATATATTCAACTATTCCAACACATATATTCAACTATTTTAACACTTATATTCAATTCTGAGTTATACATGTTCAGCTATTCTATTCCAGAATCACAATTACTCTAATGCTCATGTTCAGCTATTCCAATATTAGACATCAGTTACTTTATATATGTTCATGTTCAGTTATTCAAACATATACTCAAGTATTCCAATTACTCCAACATATATACTCAGTTACTCCAACACATATATTCAATTACTCCAACACATATATTCAACAAATATATTCAATTCTGAGTTATACATGTTCAGCTATTCCATTCCAGAATCACAGTTACTCTAATGCTCATGCTCAGTTATTCCAATATTAGACATCAGTTACACTATGTTCATGTTTAGTTATTCCAAAAAATAATGTACCTGCAAATTGAGGAATCGACTTTACTTGTCAGTTTTTCCATGATATGCCAACTGCATAAACGATGTATCGCCGTCTTGAAAACCTGAGCTATGGCACCCTTCATTCCAAGGTCTTGATCTGTGATAAAATAATGAGGTTCTTTATTACCCATGCAATCAAGGAACTTCTCAAACACCCATTTGAAAGACAGTTCATCCTTATGTGCAAGCAACGCAGAGGCAAAAGTCACTGACTTTTTGTGATGGTTTACCCCTGTGAAGGAGTGTGGACATGGCATAGGTCCACCCCGACGCGGCGAAGCGCGGGTTTTGGGGAGGCGATAGAATTTCCATATGAGATGGATCGAATAGAATTTTAAATCGTAGTAGGAGTCGCCACCGAATTTTATGGTTATTCGGAACCATTCGAACCCACTCTATGTCGTAGTGGGCCATACTTAAAGCCTGGCCCATTTCCGATGTCAGAGTTTATTGGGTTCGTCCCTTAGCATATCGATACCGATGCCGACTGGGCGGTTAATCGTATATTGAATGACTCTCGTTGCCAATGGATTCGGACATCCGGAAACCATGGTTCTGAGTAAGGGGTGAGGGTACGTGTTGGGAAGTTCGTCGAGAACACCCAACCCCGCCCGCACTTAGCGGCCTTTACTAAGATATCGTTCGATTTTGGTGTATACGCGTTAGTTCGACGATGAAATGATATGCAGAGATTATTTTCCTAAGACATGTGAGGAAAAATAAAATGGGTTGCTAAGTCGTTTAATGCATGTTAAACTAATAACGTCAAAGTTATTTTAGCATGTGGGTTCGTTTTAGTCTAATAAAACGATAAAAAGAAAATATGAGAATAATTCGCTACAAACACGAGAAAACGGGTTAGTAACGATTGAAATAATAATAAATATATGAAATCGAGAAAATAAGAATTAATCGAAATCTGAAAAATATTGTTAAAACGTTGTTTTGTATAAAAAACGATGTTCGAGAAAGAATAAAAAATCGAAAAAGATGCGTGTGGGCCGAGAGCCGCGCGACTCGCCCGAGACTCATGCGGGTCGCGTGGCGGCCTGATTTCGACAACGGTTTTTGAAAAAAAAAATTGATTAAATCGCGTACGAATATCGCATAACTCGTACTCGACTTAATATTCTCGATATTCGTTATATTCGATAGTTGATTATCAAATATTTAGAATAGTTTTGAAAAAAAGATGTAAATTTAGAAATCGTTTCGTAAAATAATAAAAATAAGCGAACGAAAGACTAAAAAAAAATAGAGCCGGATCAGACTCGTGCGCGAGTCGCCTGGACCGGGCGCGACTCGCGTACGGGTCTGATTTTTTATATTCTTTTGTTCGAAAATCGTTAATTTTATAAATCGCGTACAAATATGGATTAATTTATACTCGGTCTATATTTTCGATATTCGTCGTATTCGATATTCGATTATGAAATCGATATCGAATATTCGGAATGACTTTAGAAAAGGTTTTGAAAAAGTTTTGTTTTTGAACGAAAAATAAGAAAAAGGAATTTTGAACGAAAAGACGTAAAAAAGGATTTTGAACGAAAACAAATAAAATGAAGTTGTCGAAACCTTAATATAATTCTTTTCGATACGATATTCGATTATATAGAATCGATATCGTATTTTAAGAATATTCGATAAGAAATAGTTTTTAGTAGTATCGATATTAGAAAATAAAAAAGAGACCGACGAGACCCATAAAAACGAGAAGAAGAGAAGAGAAGAGAGAAGAGTCGGGTTTGATTTACACCCTCAACCTACATGCTTTGTATTCTCGGTATAAGGCTCGTCGGACGGTGGCTTAGGCACGGGAGCGTCGAGATGATGCGGGTGAGTTAAGGTGTATCGGTTTAGGAGCGTTTTTGTGTGTGTGTGAGGCGTGGGATTCGGCCGGTTCGGACAGGATTGGTTTCGTCGGATTTTTGGAATTACTTCAGGATTACGTCGGGATTTTGGATGTCGATTTTGGCTGACCTTTCGGTATTTTTGATGTGTTGTTGATGGTATTTTTTTCGGTCCTTTGGATGTTGAAGGGAGGGTCCTATTTATAGGAACCGAGGTGGTCTTGCTTGTGTGACAAGAAACACCGGTTTGGATAGGAAATACGAGAGTTCATAAGGGAATAAACTTCTCGTTTCTTAGTGAAGAAGCCAAAAATCTCAGCTGGTGGGGAAATATTTCGGCTGTCCTGGGGTATCTCGGCCGAGTATTTTGATGCTCGGTCGATGTCTGATTCGGTTTCCGGATAGAATTCCTACTTGAGATCGAATTCTATCCTTAAACAGATTTGTTTAATATTTGTGAAGGCTGATTTTTTTTTGGTGTTTGAGTCCGAATCAACCGTGTAGTGTCACGGCCAGCTCGTGTGACTCGGGAAAAAATATCTTTGACCGGGTTTGACTCGGTCGCTAAAAGACGGTTTTACCCCTAGTGACGGTTTCGACCCAAATTAGTGTTATTTGACTCGAAACGACCCACTGGGCCTGAATTTGAGGTTGGTTTTGTGAGATTTGTACTCCTTAAAATGTCTAAACCAAATGTCCATGATTACAAGCCCATATCCGAGTCTGTCAAAGCACGTTTACGTCCTATCATCATCGGGTGTTTGGCGGGAACTACTATAGACACCTGGCGGTCAAAATGTGGGTGTCTACAGAGCCCCCACTCTGACTGAGGCTTGGACAAGGCAAAAGTCAGAGTAGCTACCAGATTAAAACCTGGCAGACTTCCGATCGGGTCGTTTAGGGTCCATTAGACCTGCGTGAAGGGCTCGCCAACCACAGAATAGAAATCATACCTGGGTTGATGCTGATAATGTCGTGGGAGCTTGCCTAGGAAGCCACGGGTATATCCGTTTGCAGATATATCCTGTCTTAGAATTGCGCGGGAGCTTGCATGAGCTTTTCCACTGGGGAACTTAGAATTTTTTTTTGGGAGTCTTGGGTGTACCTGTATGCCGACACATAACATATTGCATGTAACATTTAGGCGAAACACCGACTCATGCTGGGGAAGATGATTTTTTCGATAAAAAAAAAATTGAAAAGAGGAAAGCTGAAATTTTTGGAAGTTTTGGAAATAAGGATGCTTGGGATGACTTTGATTCCTAATCGGATTCTGACACGGATATTTGGAATTTTCTTGTATGCCTAGGTGAAGGAGGAAAATTGGTAAAATCCTATTCCTGTGATGACTAGGAAGAGAGATATTCTCTATTATAAATAGAGAGCTTTGGCTTTTATCTTTCATATTCACATCCCAAACCTTTTCTTTTATCTCGAAATCCCTTAGACTGTTTAGGATAAAATAAAAGAAACTATTCTCACGATGGGTATTGACCATTTGACCGCAATGCTTCATGCGTGGGCCCAGGATTTTCGAGATGAAGATAGAGTCCAGTTAACTCAAATGGGAATTGTGGCTTTATTCCCACTTCAGCGACTTAAGGTAGATTCGCACTTTCTTGATGCTTGTTTATCCTTTTGGGATACTACCTTTCATATTTTTGCATTTCCTCGAGGAGAAATATGTCCTCTTCCTGAAGAGATAGCAGCTATTGGAGGGTGGTGCCCTAATGCTCGTCCTGCTATTCCCCCATTTTATCCCGATCCAAGGAGGAGGCTGAGGGATTTTCTAGGGTTGTCACATGCTGAGACAGCTCGTATGGTGAAGGGAAATTTAGTTTCATTATTCGACTTGGCTGATAAATTTATGAACCCAGTGGGTGAAAGAATTACTTCTACCCATAGACGTAGGGCATTTGCCTTTTGTATGCTGCATAGGTACGCCTTTGAAGGCCGAATGGATGCTGATTCATGCTTAGGTGAGATCAGGCTAATCAGCATAGTTGATCAAATGGAGACGGGTCATAGCCCAGCTTGGCTGATAACTGGGGAGATTATTATGGGCCTTGACGCTAGGAGGCTTGAACCAAATCAACAATTGACAGGAGGCATTCGTCTTTTGCAGGTATTTTAATCATTTTTCGATAAAATACTCGATTTCCGATTTTTTTCTTCTTTTTTCCGGTAATCCCGGATTTTCCAGATTTTTCCGGACTTTCCAATTTTCCGGTTTTTTCAAATTTTTCGATTTTGCTGAAATTTTTTGAATTTTTACGAAAATTCTTAATTTTTGAATTTCTCGAATTTTCCGAATTTTTCGAAAATTCCAATTTTTCGACTTTTTTTTTTTGATTTTTCGAAAGTTTTTGACTTTTCGAAAATTTTGCAGACCTGGTTATTCGAGCGCCTGTCGATCATAGAGCCCCCGGTGAACATATCCAAATATCGCAGCAGTCAGATTGGTTCAAGATCTCGCCGAATAAGACCAAGTCATCCCGTAACTCAAAATTTTTGGGATGAAGAGCTAATATTTCATGGTGGGCCTTTGATCAGATGGAACGTCATTTGGTGGTTCCTTTCGAAGCTGACAGGATTAGCTCGGAGATACAAAGCCCGTTACCTGGTGATTTTGTCTTTGGACTAGACTGTCCATATTTATCCGGACCGTATCTTAAGACAGTTCGGTTCGTTTCAGGAGATCCCTGAGACTGAGGCAATAATTAGCGTTTCGATCCAATTGACGGATGCTATGTGTGACACGTGGCTACAACGCTGGTTCACCCGTGTTATATGGACTATACCTCGCCCTTGTCAAACCACTTGGGTTTCTGAATCATATAGCAAATGGACTTCTGAAGAATCCCAGGAGGCCCGTAAAGCTTTGAAAACCGAAGAAACTCTTGATTTGGCCCGCCGAGAATCGGCCAAAAATAATAGGCGGTTCTTCGAGAAGACTCCCATTACCTTTGTTGAATCAGGGTCGGATTCCAAGTCAAAATCTAAAACTCAGACTAATGAGACTGGTGCTAGTGATTTGGAGAGACGACTCGGACTGAGGACGGCGGTCCGAGACAGGCTAGGCCCGCGAGATAACGAGGTGACCGGGGAGTCGAGTTTGAAGAAACGAGCCCGGGCTAAGGAGGTTCCCTTGGTGATTAGGGAGCGTTCACCCCCACCTCGACGCCAATGGACCGAAAAGGAGGCTAAGGGCAAAGGAAAGGGAAAAATGCCCTAGTTTATATTATTTAAGTATTAATACTATTTATTTTGTGATGATTTTTTGATTTTTTTTTGTAATTTTATTATTATTTATTTTTTGAAATAAAGAAAGGTTTATTAAAGAACCGTTCCCATTTTTTTATCGATTGCAGTGGTTGTGCCCTTTTGAGGGGCTGCCTACGTATCCATAATAAATGGAATCAAACCAAACGTAGTTCAGGCTGAATTAATTTGCAATTTCGAAATACATCAAGACTAATGGTTCGAGATGTTTGAAACAGTAGAATGAATAATTCTAGCTTTTGACTTGTCCTTAAAAGTTTGAAAAAGTGTTTTTGCAAATGACATTGAGAAAAAAGTGGGTTAAGGGTAATAGCGCTTCAGCTGGTCCAGGTTAGTTGGGTTGACGAACTCATTCCCGTCCAGATCCGTTAGCATTACCGCTCCACCTGATAAAATTTTCTTTACCAGATATGGCCCAGCCCAGTTAGGTTTGAATTTTCCCCTTAGGTCCACTGGTAATAAGGCTCGAACTGATTTGAGGACCAGATCTCCTTCTTTGATGTTTCTGGGCCTCACCCTTTTGTTGAAAGCCCGCTGGATTCTCTTCTGATAGATTTGAATATTATTGAGGGCACGAGATCGTCGTTCATCTAAAAGGACTAGCGAGTCATATCGTGCTCGAACCCAATCAGCTTCAGGTACTTGACTTTCGAGTAGGATCCTGAGTGATGGCACTTCTAACTCAACGGGCTGGACTGCTTCCATGCCGTATGTAAGGTAGTACGGTGTTGCCCCGGTCGCGGTACGAATCGAGGTTCGATATCCCCAAAGTGCAAATGGTATTTTGTCGGGCCAGTCTCGATAATTATCAGCCATCTTTTTGAGTATGGTGACAATTGTTTTATTAGCCGCTTCTACCGCTCCATTGGTTTGGGGTCGGTATGGTGAAGATGTATGCCTTTGAATTTTGTATTTGGTCAGCAAGGCTGCTGTTTCGGCTTGAAAATGGGTCCCGTGGTCACTGATGAACTCATGAGGTATCCCATACCGGCATATTATCTTATTTTGAATGAATTTGGCAACATGGCTGGCGTTGAGGATACGGTAAGATTCAGCTTCGACCCATTTGGTGAAATAATCAATTGCTACCAAAATGAAGCAGTGTCCTCCGGTTTCCGAGGGGTTTATCTTTCCGATTATGTCGATTCCCCATGTTGAAAACGGCCATGATGATGTCATGGTGTATAGCAAGGATGGTGGCATATGCTGTACATTGGCAAAAATTTGACAATTATGGCAGTGTCTGACATATAGCTGGCAATCCGTTTCCATGCTATTCCAGTAGTAACCAAGTCTCATGATTTTTCGGACCAACATTTGGGCATTCATGTGTGGACCGCATTCGCCATCATGTACTTCAGCCATAACTTTTTCGGCGTTGGTTTTGTCGACACATCGAAGGAGAGCCCCCTGTGCTGTCTTTTTGTAGAGTTGCCCATCGTCGGTGCGGATGAACTGGGTTGCCATTCTTCGCAGGGCCTTTTTGGCTCGGTTGTCAGTTCCAGGTGGATATTCCCCGGTTGCTAGGTATGTCAGCATAGCTTGATACCACGGCTCGGGATCGGGTATCTCGACTTCTTCGATGTCGTGGATATATGCTGGCTCGGATCGTCTTTCGACACAGATTGGCATACTGGTCATATGGTCGGGAATGTTTAGTAAAGATGCCAGTTTTGAGGGTGCATCTGCGAACTGGTTCTCTTCCCGGGGTAGGTATATATATTCTACTTTGTGGAATTGTTTCTCGAGATCCCGTACTCGTGCCTGGTAGGCCACGAGATTAGCATTTCGAGTCTTCCATTTTTGAAGCGCTTGATTAATGACCAGAGATGAATCACCGTGTACTCGGAGGTTTGTGACCCCTAAGTCGGCGGCGGCTTGTAGCCCGTGGATACATGCTTCATACTCAGCGGCGTTGTTAATGACGTCGAAGTCCAATCCTCGGAAATTAGATGCCCCGTCAAAGTACAAATCCCATGCTTCGGTGTCAGTGTGGAAAATGTCTTCATCTGGGAAGGACCAAGTGTCGGTGTGTCCTTCTTCGGTTACGGGACTGTCAGCGAGAAACTCGGGTACTACTCGTCCTTTAATGGCTTTCAGTGGTACGAATTTTAGATCGAACTCTGCTAACATGAGGGTCCATCTTGATATCCTGCCGTTGAGGATGGGCTTTTCGAAGAGGTACTTGATGGGATCCATTCTGGATAACACTTGTACCTCGTAACTGAGCATGTAATGTCGGAGCTTCTTAGTGGCCCAGACTAAAGCTAAACATGTCTTTTCGAGCATGGTGTATTTACACTCGTACTCTAGAAACTTCTTGCTAATGTAGTATATGGCTCGTTCTTCGGAATTGACCGTTTGAGCTAGCATAGCCCCCATGGCTGTCTCTGTCGTGGTTAGGTAAAGTGACAAAGGCAAACCGTACTGAGGTGGCATTAGGACCGGTGGTGAGGCCAAAATTTCCTTGATTCTATCGAAGGCTGCTTGGCATTTGTCGTCCCATAGTAACCGTTCTCCTATTTTCAGCTTCTTGAAGATCGGTTCACACACCATGGTTAGCTTTGAGATGAACCTACTGATGTATTGGACTTTTCCGAGAAACCCTCTTATCTCCTTTTCGGTTTTAGGGGGCTGCATCTCGGTGATGGCCTTGATTTTGGCTGGATAGACTTCGATACCTCGTTGGCTAACGATATGACCCAGTAATTTGCCAGATGTTACCCCGAAACTGCATTTCTGAGGGTTTAACCTCATGTTGTATTTGCGTAATCGGGTGAAGAACTTTCTCAGGGCGGTGATGTGACCGTCCCTGTCTTTGGATTTGACGATCATGTCGTCCACGTAGACTTCTACTTCCTTATGCATCATGTCATGCAATAAGGTTGTGGCGGTTCGTTGGTACGTGGCCCCGGCATTGATGAGACCAAATGGCATAACTGTATAGCAATAAGTACCCCAAGGTGTAATGAAGGTGGTCTTATCCATATCTTCTTCTGCCATTTTTATCTGATTGTACCCCGCATACCCGTCCATAAATGATAGAAGGGCATGATCTGCTGTGTTGTCCACCAGTATATCGATGTGTGGCAACGGGAAATCGTCTTTCGGGCTTGCTTTGTTAAGATCCCGAAAGTCTACACAGACACGAACCTTACCGTCTTTTTTAGGGACTGGCACTATGTTTGCAACCCAATCTGGATACTCGGAGACTCGTATGAACCCAGCCTTGAATTGTTTATCGACTTCCTCCTTGACTTTGAGGGACCATTCGGGCCTCATGCGCCGGAGTTTTTGTTTAACCGGCTTGAACCCTTCCTTGATCGGTATATGGTGCTCGGCTATTTCGCGATCGATTCCCGGCATGTCCTTGTAGGACCATGCGAAGACGTCTTTGAATTCTTGAAGGAGAACTATGAATTGTTGTTTCTCCTCGGGATCTAAGGATAGCCCTATCTTAAGCATCTGAGGCTCTAAGGTTGTTCCCACGTTGATGGATTCGGTTTCTTCGATTACCGGATTGCGGGATTCCCTTTGCTCTAGCTGCTCGATCAGATATGGAGGCAAGGATATCTGTTCGTCGGGTTTCTCAATGTCATTGCACATAAAGTTTTTGAAATTTTGAAAATGAGACAAGTCGTAAGCAGAACGGTTGTTATTATTGATCATGAATTGAGAAAAGTGCTCGAAAAGAGCTGCCATCTGATCACTAGTAAGTGGCGGGATAGGTAGGGTGCCCGGGACAGACCCCGAGGCACTAGGAATGGCTAAAGGAAGAGGGGGAGTTACAGGATTGACCCTAGCACCAGACTCACTAGACTCAATCTTAGACTCTGACTCGGACTCTGACTCGGACTCAGACTCAGATTCTGGCATCTCTCCTTCTCCTGTGATCAGCTTGTAGGTTTTTCCTTGACTGTCAGTCCATTTGACAGTCTTCCTCCATGCTCTGGTTCCGGACCCGACTTCTGAGATTAGCTTAGACGGGTCAAAGGTGCGACTGCGGAGAATGAGGCTGACTAGCTCTTTTTTCGGTGTTGGGACCGCGAGTTCTTCTCCAAAAAGTAACCCTAGCGCGGGCTCGGCATTCTTAGCATCTTCGGATTGGATGAGAGCGAAGATGTCGTCTGGTATGTAGTTGCAGTCCTGGGCCAAGTGGGTCCCAGGGCGCGTGGGCCGATATAGGCCGGTCTGAGCAGTCTCGAATACCGGAGTGACGAAGGTAACTTTACCGGTTTCAGTAAGACCCATGTTTTCCAGAGTTGGGGTGTAGCCCAAGCCTGCTTGAGTCCTCCCATTGTCCAGAACTTTTTTTCCTGCCGGGAGATCGGGCCTTGAGGTAACCCCTGGTAGAAAGCCCAGATTCTATAACATCCGGTCTAGGGGGACGGTGAAATAAGGACGGAAGAGATGATCTTCTTCGATGGCTCCTACGAAATTGAACCCCCATAGATCGGTGCGGCCCGAGGTGTTGCAATTAGCCACAGTCATAGGTGTGGCTTCTATAGTGATGACGGTGTCACGCAAAGGCAGCTTGATTTTCCGATGCAAAGTGGAGGACACGGCCCTGGTTGCATGGATCCAAGGTCTTCCTAGAAGAAGGTTGAAGGAAGAAGTCACGTCGATCACTTGAAATTCCAGCTCTTTCTCTATCGGGCCGGTTATGATGTTGAGTTTTGTGGCTCCGGCTACTGACTTCGGACTTCCGTCAAAAGCCTGAATGGTTTGAGCTGTTGGGATATAGTCGGCCTCGGTAATGCCGAGGGCTTTGGCGGTCCTTAAGGGAAGGACATTGACTGCTGACCCGTCGTCGATTAGGGTCATGGGTAGGTACTTTCCACGGCAGATAACCGTGATGTAGAGGGCCATGTTGTGGGCCGGCCCGAATGGTGGTAGATCAGCATTGGAGAAGGTAATCAGTGGGCCTTCTTCTATGGATCTGCTTTTTAGGTGGGGTAGGACTGTGGCTACCATTTCGGCTGGAGTAGCCATAGAGTCGATTTTGACCTGATCGAGGGCCTTAGTGAGTGCCTCTCGATGTTCCTGAGAGCTAACTAGGAGTTGCCATATTGAGAGGTCAACTCGAGTCTTGCTTAGCTGCTTCACAAGAGCCTTTTCAGGAGTTGGTTCTTTCGGGGCAAGCTCCATCTTAAGTGGTTCAGCAATGATGAGGGCTTGACTAGTGGCTAAAGCCTTGGACTTGACCTTCTGAATCTCCTCGGGCGTGATGGGGACAGCTTCCTCTTTGGTGAGGTAGATATCATCTTCGTCATCACACCAAATCCCGTTTATTTGTGGGATAAATGGAGAAATGAGGTGTGAACAATCCATTACTTCCCCGGAAAAGATGGCGTGAGTGGCCAACGGGTTGTCTTTGTTGTTGGGCTTACCCCCGGGCAAAGGGATTTTCCCGCTTTCAATGAGATCTTGGATAAGGTGCTTTAATTTCCAACATTTCTCGGTATCGTGCCCCTTACCACGATGATAGTGACAGTAGGCCTGGAGGTTGTAGGCCTTAGAGCGACGTTCGACCGGGATATCAAGTGTTGGGCCTATCGGGGTGATCAGGCCTTTTGATGATAACCTCTGAAGGGCATTTTCATAGGTAGTGCCTATGTCGGTGAATACCCGGGGAGTGGTAGTCTTCTGGGATGAGGTATCGAGTGCATTTACCTCGTCGAAAATGCTACGAGTGGCAGCAGTAGTAGCGGGCTTGCTCGTTGATGAACTGGCCCCTTGATATCCCTTAGTGGAGGCCTTAGTGAGGCTTTCCAATCTTAAATCATCTTCGATTCTTGTTCCCATTTCAGTCAGGACCGCGAAACTAGGTATGATGGCGTACCGGAGATGGACCCGGTAAGCTGGAAGTAGGTTCTTGACAAAGGCTTCAACCAGCACCTTTTCACTGGGCTTATCGACCATTTTGACGCTTTCAGCCCTCCAGCGTTGAAGGTATTTTGTGAATCCTTCCTTAGGTTCTTGGGCCATTACTTCCAGGGTGCGCATAGTGGTCTGGATTTCCGTATTGTCGGCGTAGTTCCGAGCGAATTTCGTTGCCACGTCATCCCAAGTTTTGTATTTCTTGGGATCGAGCCGGTAGTACCAGGCTCTTGGGTGCTTCTCGAGGGAAGAAGCGAATAGGTGCTTGAACATGTTGGACTTAACCCCTTTAAGGGCCATGAACTCCTTGAAAGCCCGGATATGGTGGACCGGATCTTCAGTACCCTCGAACATTGGCAAACCCGTCAGATTGAGATTCGTGGGTAGTTCATCGGTCAATGGGGTATAAATCCTAGCATTCTCCGTATGGATGGAGCTTTGGGTTGTCAGGTGGACCTGTTCTTGCAGTTTAAGGACTGCACTGGCTAATGCCGCTAGGGGCCCGTCATCATCGATCGAAGCGTTGGGGGTTCCCTGTTCTACGGCACTAACCCGAGTAATGATGGCGATCTGGTCTTCCCGCATTTTCCTCAGTTGGTCTTGGATTTGGGCCAGCGAGGCGGTCAATTCATCTATGGCTTTTTGCGTCATGGCTCGAGTGTGGGGTGACCTGTCTGTAAGGGCACCGCGTAATCAGTAACTGACCCAGATCTTAGAATTAAAAGTACATCCCAGGCTAGGAAAAGACTAGACTAGAAGAAAGACCGGAGACTGACTTCTAAATGGATGACGCGTGAGTGGTGGGCCTTCCTTAGGATTCGGCAGAATGGGCCTAGTCCTGTTCGAAGGAAGGTCTACGTGAGAATTCCCCAGACTTTAGACTCGAGTGTGTAAACGGGCTTCCCTTTGTAGGAGTTAGTCCTACGAAGGTGGGCCGTGCCTTGACAAGTAAGGCGGACTGGGATGGGGTGGAAATCCGTGATATAAGATCGACGGAGTTTCGACGCTATAGACTCTTACAACCTATGACAAGACCCGACACTGCTAAATACGGGAAGTCCTAAGCGGAAGAGGGTTTTGAAAAGAGAATTTGAATTTGAAAACCGAGCAAAAGTCGGATTAGAAGACCCGATTTTTTTTAAAACCGAGAAAAAGGGTTATCGGGCCGAGATTTCGGGCTTTTTTTTTTGAAAAGGTTTGGACAGCATACCGGCTAAAAATAGGCTATTTTGAGTCAAAATCATAAGTCCTAAATTTGGCAGCTTTCCGGGTTTTTTGAAAAAGAATGGTTTGAAAAGATGTAAGTTTTGAAAATGACGATTTTTTGAAAAGACTAAAGGAGATCAAGTAGCATGTAGTCATAGAATCAGTATAACGACGCCATGTATGCTCTTAGTCTAAGTCTCGGTCGGTCTAATAGGGTCTATACCAACAACGATCGCTTTCTCGTACTGAGGACGGACTCCCTAAGCCGAGTTGGTCTTAGGACATGCCGCAAAGTCTAAACGAGTTCCGCCATCGAAGTCTTTAGTGCATCCAAGTAGAAATGCACCGTGGTATAGTGGGACGTCGGTCACAAGTAACCGGCCCGGGATAGAACGGGGTTATGCATGAACCATCGAACTAAAACGTGTACATTACTAATCGAACGATTTCTTTTCGAGTCTCACCCTGAGGATGCCGATGGTAAGTGACACATCAGTTAATCCCCAGTGGAGTCGCCAAATTGTGGACATGACATAGGTCCACCCCGACGCGGCGAAGCGCGGGTTTTGGGGAGGCGATAGAATTTCCATATGAGATGGATCGAATAGAATTTTAAATCGTAGTAGGAGTCGCCACCGAATTTTATGGTTATTCGGAACCATTCGAACCCACTCTATGTCGTAGTGGGCCATACTTAAAGCCTGGCCCATTTCCGATGTCAGAGTTTATTGGGTTCGTCCCTTAGCATATCGATACCGATGCCGACTGGGCGGTTAATCGTATATTGAATGACTCTCGTTGCCAATGGATTCGGACATCCGGAAACCATGGTTCTGAGTAAGGGGTGAGGGTACGTGTTGGGAAGTTCGTCGAGAACACCCAACCCCGCCCGCACTTAGCGGCCTTTACTAAGATATCGTTCGATTTTGGTGTATACGCGTTAGTTCGACGATGAAATGATATGCAGAGATTATTTTCCTAAGACATGTGAGGAAAAATAAAATGGGTTGCTAAGTCGTTTAATGCATGTTAAACTAATAACGTCAAAGTTATTTTAGCATGTGGGTTCGTTTTAGTCTAATAAAACGATAAAAAGAAAATATGAGAATAATTCGCTACAAACACGAGAAAACGGGTTAGTAACGATTGAAATAATAATAAATATATGAAATCGAGAAAATAAGAATTAATCGAAATCTGAAAAATATTGTTAAAACGTTGTTTTGTATAAAAAACGATGTTCGAGAAAGAATAAAAAATCGAAAAAGATGCGTGTGGGCCGAGAGCCGCGCGACTCGCCCGAGACTCATGCGGGTCGCGTGGCGGCCTGATTTCGACAACGGTTTATGAAAAAAAAAATTTGATTAAATCGCGTACGAATATCGCATAACTCGTACTCGACTTAATATTCTCGATATTCGTTATATTCGATAGTTGATTATCAAATATTTAGAATAGTTTTGAAAAAAAGATGTAAATTTAGAAATCGTTTCGTAAAATAATAAAAATAAGCGAACGAAAGACTAAAAAAAAATAAAGCCGGATCAGACTCGTGCGCGAGTCGCCTGGACCGGGCGCGACTCGCGTACGGGTCTGATTTTTTATATTTTTTTGTTCGAAAATCGTTAATTTTATAAATCGCGTACAAATATGGATTAATTTATACTCGGTCTATATTTTCGATATTCGTCGTATTCGATATTCGATTATGAAATCGATATCGAATATTCGGAATGACTTTAGAAAAGGTTTTGAAAAAGTTTTGTTTTTGAACGAAAAATAAGAAAAAGGAATTTTGAACGAAAAGACGTAAAAAAGGATTTTGAACGAAAACAAATAAAATGAAGTTGTCGAAACCTTAATATAATTCTTTTTGATACGATATTCGATTATATAGAATCGATATCGTATTTTAAGAATATTCGATAAGAAATAGTTTTTAGTAGTATCGATATTAGAAAATAAAATAGAGACCGACGAGACCCATAAAAACGAGAAGAAGAGAAGAGAAGAGAGAAGAGTCGGGTTTGATTTACACCCTCAACCTACATGCTTTGTATTCTCGGTATAAGGCTCGTCGGACGGTGGCTTAGGCACAGGAGCGTCGAGATGATGCGGGTGAGTTAAGGTGTATCGGTTTAGGAGCGTTTTTGTGTGTGTGTGAGGCGTGGGATTCGGCCGGTTCGGACAGGATTGGTTTCGTCGGATTTTTGGAATTACTTCAGGATTACGTCGGGATTTTGGATGTCGATTTTGGCTGACCTTTCGGTATTTTTGATGTGTTGTTGATGGTATTTTTTTCGGTCCTTTGGATGTTGAAGGGAGGGTCCTATTTATAGGAACCGAGGTGGTCTTGCTTGTGTGACAAGAAACACCGGTTTGGATAGGAAATACGAGAGTTCATAAGGTAATAAACTTCTCGTTTCTTAGTGAAGAAGCCAAAAATCTCAGCTGGTGGGGAGGTATTTCGGCTGTCCTGGGGTATCTCGGCCGAGTATTTTTATGCTCGGTCGATGTCTGATTCGGTTTCCGGATAGAATTCCTACTTGAGATCGAATTCTATCCTTAAACAGATTTGTTTAATATTTGTGAAGGCTGATTTTTTTTTGGTGTTTGAGTCCGAATCAACCGTGTAGTGTCACGGCCAGCTCGTGTGACTCGGGAAAAAATATCTTTGACCGGGTTTGACTCGGTCGCTAAAAGACGGTTTTACCCCTGGTGACGGTTTCGACCCAAATTAGTGTTATTTGACTCGAAACGACCCACTGGGCCTGAATTTGAGGTTGGTTTTGTGAGATTTGGACTCCTTAAAATGTCTAAACCAAATGTCCATGATTACAAGCCCATATCCGAGTCTGTCAAAGCACGTTTACGTCCTATCATCATCGGGTGTTTGGCGGGAACTACTATAGACACCTGGCGGTCAAAATGTGGGTGTCGACAAGGAGTAAACACCATAAAATACTTGTTGGTACCATAAGTGGCGTCGTAAGTTACAACGTCTCCAAACATAAAGTAATTCATCCTCACCGGTCTGCCTATCTGCCCAAAATGCTCTGGAGAAATGGTTGTCTTCATCGGTATGGTAATCAAAGTAGAAGGTATCATCGGTTTTCTTCTGGGTTTCAAGATAGTCAATGAACATATCCGCATCGTGGTCACCAATGTAGAGCTTGATGTCTTTTAGAATGTTCTTAAAATCTATGGGAGATGCTCCAACATTTTCATACCCATTCGCATTGACGCTCATCAATCCAAATGTTTTCGTAGAACCGATGTTCAATTTTGCATTGTTATCAATCATTTGCTTATGATAAAGCGTCACGTTTCTTGAAAAAACTTGAAATTCTCTATTCTTCATCAGGCAAAGCATATGGTTATGTGCTTCAACAAACTGATCAATCGTGTATCCATTTTAAAAAGATACTAACCGTATCTTTTCCTTACAACTAACTCAAGCAACCCTTCGCTTTTGTGGTGAACTAGTTTTGGTCTGAGAATGGCTCTTCTTCTCTTTTTGGGTTTTTCTACGGGGTACCCCTCAACTATCGCTTTTCCAAGTGGTACCCCCGCCTTTTTCGAATTACTAGGTGTACCCCTAAACTTTGTAAATTACTCTATATAGTAACCAAAGTTATGATTTTCCAACGAAAATTTCTCAATTGATGATGTAAATAGTGATTATTCCTTAATTGACTTTCATCAACCATGATATATTTCTTCAATTTGCATCCTTTACTCGAAAAACTTCATTCCACCACACTAAGACATAGGGGTGATGAAGGAATTGAGGTTGAAGGATTTAAAAGAGTGAGGTAGAGAGGTCAACGTCGACCGACAACGGAGGTGCGTTGTGGTGGCAATTTAATGGCTTGGTGAATGGTAAAGAAAGAGAGGTGGTTTGAAGCATTAAATTGGATTGATTAATATGTTAATTATTCATTTACAAAACAAAATTGTACTCCCTCCGTCCCAATGAATTGTTTGCCTATTCCATATTGGGGCGTCTCAATGAATTGTTTGCCTTTCTATTTTAGGAATGTTTTTTATATGCAATTTGATCATTCTCATGAGTTTTGCTCTACATGTCACTCCCTCGTTGGTTCCCTTAACCTTGGTGCCAAAAGGAAAGGCAAACAATTCATTGGAACGGAGGGAGTAATATACTTAACACTTTGGTTATGATATGGAGTGATAAGTAAAGTTTAAGGGTACACCTTGTAATTCGAAAAAAGCGGGGGTACCCCTTGGAAAAGCCAATAGTTGAGGGGTACTACTTAGAAAAACCCTTTCTTTTTTTCCTTTTTTTGCTTTTTCGCAATAGGGTTGGACAATTGTTCGTCTTGCACCTTTTCAACGGCAGATTCTGCAGAAACCGTCTTTTTAGATACTTCTGTAGTCTTCTTTCGATCTTCTTTAAAACCTTGTAGGTTACACACTACAGTCTTCTTATATATTTTTGTGCCACCACAGAACCATACTTGCGTATGCAACCTAGGATCAAAACCACACCTAAGGGAATACATCTTATAAAAATTAATCCCTTCCTCAAGAGTTCGGAAGCATCTCCTTATCTTAGGTGTGAGCTCATCTTCTACCGTCCTCGTCCAACTATTTCTACCACCCGGAGTGTAAGTCAAGCTTAGAGAATTGGTGCTATTTTCAATAGTTGGTGTTGTCATAATGGGAGCATTGTTGCTAACTTGGGTATGATTGCTATCAATGGATTGAGTGTCTTCTGCAAACATATTCAAGTACTCCAATATTCAAATTCAATTACTCCAACACATATATTCAACTATTCCAACACTTATATTCAAGTACTCTACAAAATTCTGAGATTCAAATACTAAAGTACTCCAATTACTCCAACATATATACTCAGTTACTCCAACACATATATTCAATTACTCCAACACATATATGTAGACACCTAGATTTGGACCTGGTGCCTGCATGAGTGCCCGACAAAAACTCGATGACGATCGGACTGCAACGCGACGCGATTCGCAATGTTTTAGATAGTTTTTCTATAGAACGATAAAATAATTACTCGGAAAGATTAAAGTAACATCAAGGCAGGCTTAGTCGTGTCATTATGGTCGCGTCGACACTAATTAGAGTCAATTCCGACACCGGGGCCCCGAATCGGTCCCGAAATATGCAAAGTCAAACCCGAGTCAACGCATCGAGCCGAGCGAACCTCGGGACGCGCACCCGAAGCCCACCCGGCGCTTGACGCACTAGGGTTAGGGGGAAGCCTTAACCTCCAAGATAACCTAAGATATGCATCTTCTCCGTTTTGGAAAGTTTTGATATCGGGTCTTCAAAACTTCGACAGCCTCAGCTCAGGCGCCTGAAGTTTGAACTGCCTCACACCAGGCGCCTGAAGACCGAGCCGCTTGACCCCGGACGTCCATGTGGGTGACGAGGATCGAAAACACCTATAAATACCCCCCTCACCTCATTCATTCGACACACAATCACGAGTTCGTGCCTACTTCTACATAACTCGTTCTTCCCTCTCTTTTCTCTCGCCAAGGGCTCGCACTCCGACATCCGAGGCAAACGATCCACTCGATCGTAGTTCCGATAAACCGAAATCGACGCTACTCCTCACCTTCGAGCACTCAACTCGATCACGAGGTGCCTGTGTTCGACTACCTCGAGTCTAGTAACGAAGTTCTGCCGGATTAGTCGCAGTAACGGTCCATAGTAACGAAGCTCTGCCGGAGTAGCCGCAGAAAGGGTCAACGGTAACGAAGCTCTGCCGAAATCACTGGTCAAGCTAGGAAGATCCGCCTGTTAAGTTGAGTCGTCACTAGGTTGCCATCTAAACAAAACTTTACATTTTTGTACCTTTTATCATGCACTACGATAATATCAAATACGGACACTAGGTCAACTACACATACTAAAACACGTAACGTCCGTACTTCAACCACAAACACTAAAATACACTAAATAGACCCGAGTAATTCCGAGATCCGTTCCTAACTGTCTATGCATCGTGTCCCGTTTAGTGTATACTCCGAGGGTGCAACTCCTCACAATGTGATTTACTTACATTCGCATTTACAGTTTTTCGTATGATTGATTGCTTTTATGAACTTATAATCGCATGCTAAATCACCTATCACGGAATTCAAAATGTAAAACAACTAAAACTGATCAAAGTGATGGTCGGGTTCCGTATTAGTCCGGGTGATCGCCTTATTAGGTTCGATACATCCCTATTAATACCGAATCGACGCATCTTAAGCATAATACCAGGTAAGGTACACCTCGAGAATGACTAATATCCGTATTATCGCATTAAAACTGACTTGCTAATACTTAAAATATTAGTACTCTCTACTCTCCTACGTGCATCTTTTCATGGCCTGCCTGTCACGTGAAATCGCATGCAAAGAATGTAAACTCAACTACTTTGACAAAACTTACTTGTCCTTAAACAACCGACGTAGCAAAAGGCATAGGGTTAAAACAACGGATGTTACAACAAAAGAACTAGGTTATCAGCCCACCGATTGATTAGTATAGGCCGCTATAGTGCGGGCGGGATTGAGTGTTGGCATCTATCGGATGTTGGCTTCCCAATACGTACCCTCACCCCTTACTCAGAATCGATGGTTTCCGGATGTCCGAAACCATTGGCAATGAGAGTCATTCCAGGCATGGAGTGCTTAAGGGTACAAGTATTTATCTTTACGCCCCGTGCCACTCAACTTTGAGCCGGCAAGGGATCAAAGTTGACTTGAATGGTTTCCGAGTCCCCATAATTGACTCGGTGGCGACTCCAAAAATCGGCAACGAATTCAGTTCACTAAAAAGGTCGCCTTACCAAATGAATCGGCCTTTAACCATTTACAACCACGACTCGATCAATTCCCAAATGGAAACACGGGTGCCCGCAACCGTCTAGTACAAGTCCGGATCGTCATCCGAATCGAGGTCCGAAACATCGCCCCGTACGCGAGATCAGACCGGCCCCCGACAGGGTGGGGGCCGCGTGGGTGGCTGCCGCCACACGATGAAAATCCGGGTCGGTCCCGCGCGGGGCACCGTGCGGTGCGGACGGACGTCCACAGTTTGGCGACTCCGCTAGGGATTTGGAAACAAGTTTCCAGTGGTGGTGTAACTTGAACGAGGTCGGTGAAGCTCATTTCTTAGTTCCTAGTTGTGGTCACTACAGGTTTTGGCTCTAAAAAGCCCACACTAACCGATATCAGGACCAACCGACCTCTTCGCAGTAAGATCTTTAGGGACACGCGGAGAGATCCTCGGTTGATGCTCCGACCGCCTAACGTGTTACTCGCGGGATTAATAATCGGATAGCTCCGAACGGACGGCATGGCACTCGTCTCCCAAGATGATTTGTCAATGCCTAAGTAAGGACTATTCGTGGGCGGTAGCCCACCTTAAACCTACCCATGTCTGCATCCTGCATGAGTGTATACATTCCTAGTTATGTGTAGCGTGTTTGCGAACAACCCAAATAAAACACTAAAAATATGGATTCAACCACGCCAACATATTCAACCGCACCCAATTTCGTTTTCAAAAATACCTCATCTTTTCAAAAACGACCTTTTAAACGCCGATACTCCGGTCAAATCGTGATTTCTAAAAGGGAAAAACATTTTTAGATGCCATCATCATGGCAAATTTTACACTCACCGCTTTAAAAAAAATATAATATTTTCAATGCCATCACCTTGACCAAATTAAAACCCATCAACAACGAATACCGTTAATACCACCGAAACTCCCGATCAATGGGATCAAGGTGGACCAAACGGTTACATTTCATTTCAAAAAAAAAATTACACGCATACCGTTAACACAACCGAAGCTTCAATTAATGAAGTCAAGGAATCCAAAACGGTTACATTCTAGAAACACTTTTCACAATACATCACTCTCCACTTACTGTCAAACGCTAGTTGATGCAACCGACAAACGTGGATCACTCGTTTTGAAAGCTTTTTCTAGACACACTATTCATCACCTAAGTTCTTTGATAAGGATTTAGTTACACCTTTAAAACACCATCATTAGACTTCACGCTCTACCACGAGCACCGCATAAACCGCAAGTATCGAACTAGCTAATTAATAGTAGTCTCGATAAAAGCATCACGTCATCATTTTCAAAACTGGTTCCCCTAAGAACCATGTTCTTTTCAAAAAAAACATTTACACTTTCGCTATCGTCGGATTCCCGACGCACACGTATAGCAACACATTTTCACATCACAAACGATGTCACCACACCATCGTCACCCTAATTTTACAAAATCATCCTTTTTCAAAAACTTTACTCTGCAAATATTGGTCGTTCTTGGAATAAAAAAAACTAAAAATTCTTTGATCCTGAGCCGGGATCGCGATCAACTTCTTACGTCGTACAACCGTGTGATTAACTGTCTATGTTAGTTACTAGGATCATCTCCACTCGAGGTCTTACATTTTGGGTCGTCTCATTCCGAGAAGTCCTCTTTAAACCTCACCTTCGAGGTTTGTGTCAAATCATCTCGTTACAGAGACCTATGATCCATAAGGCGTTCCGCCGAATACACCAAGAGTCTAAAGCACCCAAGTCCCTAACCCAGTGACCGCGCACACACGCGAGTCAAGGGTCTCATTTCCGCGTCGCTCAGTCACGAGCATTCCTCGAGTCCCTAAGTCATCCGGTGGATCCGATCTGACATTTTGATCCTTTTCCACTAGAATCACTCCACAACATGTCGGTAGATTCAAGCGCCATCGAAAGCATCCGCAACGATATCAATACCCTAACCAAATTGGTTCGCAACATCCATACTTCAGTAACCCGTTTGACTTTCTCCGTTCATTTCATCGACAACCGCCTCAATTTCCTAGAGAGTAGAGACCCAGAAAATGAAACGAACGCCAATCCGGGCAACTACCACGCCCAAAAGCCTACCAAGGATAGATTATCCCAATGCTTCGCCCGATCGAAACTTCCTAAAGTCAATACGGGAAAAACCTCAAGACCTTATAAAACCACATCCAACAAAGTAGAAAGACCATCGAGGGAATTCACCCCAATCAATTCTTCCTACACCGAAGCTCTTGAGCATCTTGTCGATCAACGGAAGCTCGAGCCCATAGGTCCTACTGCGGACCCACCCGTAGACAAAAGGGCAAAGTCATGGAATGCCAATAAATATTGCCATTACCACCGTGGCAATGGGCATGATACCAAATCTTGTTTTTGGCTCAAGCATACCATACAAGATATGATAGAAAATGGGACTATCCCTCTCCCTCCACACGAGAAACCAAACGATACCGCAAACCCCTTTAGCGTTTACACTGTCCTTGACAACACCATCGATTGTTCTGACGGAAGGGATTTGTCGTGAATCCCACCGATCAAATAATTAACCGGCTATTCCTACGGTAGATAGGGCAAGTCGGGTCGAATCCACGGGGACGGTAATGTATAGCCTAGACTAGGTCGGCCCAAATACTAGACTAAGTCAACGAGCTAAGCTAGAGAATGATAAGAGGGAGAGAAGGCTAGACTAAGACTAAAGTACCGGAGAAACAAACAAGGAAAACGGGCTAGGATTAGGTCGGGGTCAAAGGAGTAACGGAATGGTCAAGGAGGAGTTAGAGCGAAGGAGGTAGTAGGGTAATCTAGGTAATCTAACTTAGACTCACCTAGAGGTTCCTCATGGAACCCATCCGGCGACACACATGACAAAGGAAGGCAAGAAAAACAAGCATTCTAACCTACTTAGTCATTCAAGCATTTCAACAAACATGTAATATGCATCACCTAAGAGGAAACCCAAATCTTCCACCAACATCTCCAACAAACCCTTAATCACCCAATTAACACCCTAATCACCTTACTAACCCTAGCAAGAGTACTACTCTAACATTATCAAACTAATTCTAACAGAAACAAGAGGAAACAACACAAACATCAAAACATACATAATGAAACTACCAAGTATGATGAACAAAACCATAAACAATAACTAAAGATTGAAACTTGAATTAAACAAACAAGATAAAGAGTAAAAGGAAGAAAGGATTATACCATACTAGTGAAGGATGAAAAGATGAACACTTGTATATAAAGAAAACCCAAATTTATCCACCAATGTTGTCAAGATTGAATGGGTTCTTCAAGAGATCTCTTAATACAAGATTAAACTAAGATTAACTACTAATTACCGACTAATCTACACTAATCTAATCTAATCTAACCTAAAGTAGTCTAGGGTTTAGTGGGAAGTGAAGAACATAAGCTTTACAAAACAAGGGAAGAGTATATATAGGGTTACAAGTGGAAAGGAGAGGAAAGAAAAGAAGTCCGGCTACAGCTCGCCGATCCCGATCGGGACGGGGTCATCCCGACCGGGACGGCCGGTGGTCCCGACCGGGACGGGTTGGTCCCGACCGGGACGGCCCTGCAGTGGCTCCTCTAAAAGCGCACTTCATCCCCGACGGGATGAGGTGCATACCCGTCGGGGATGAGTCTTGTAGGCCTCCAATATGAACTTTTTGGTCCCTCCTTGCTTCACATGGACTTCTCATCGATTCTCGGGACTCGGGATCGGGTCTCGGAGGCTCGGGATTGGGTCCCAAGGTCTCGGGGTCGATTCCAAAGCATCGAGTCATCGTTCCTTTACTCCGTTGGCTCCAAAATGTGTATGTATAGAGTCGGAATCGCTCCAACTCTTCCAAATCGGTCTCGGGAACCTGAAACGAACTAAAGGAAGCATAAGAAGCCCCTAAACCGCTCCCAAGGAGCGATTCCACAAGGAAAATGGGACCAAAACACTACAAAATAGGCACCACAAACCACACTTATCAACTCCCCCACACTTAACCCTTACTCGCCCTCGAGTAAGCACATACTAACTACTATACTAGCCGAATGGGTATTAGCGCACCCTACGCCCTTTCAACTCACGTGAGTGCACTTAGAGGAAAGGTGCACTCCGCAAGGCAAGTCGAGTCTTGCGACAAAACTGTGGATGCAACCGGACACAAAACACATAAACAAACAAGCACACAAACAAACACACAAAAGGTTGCACCCAAAAGAAAAGAAATACCGCTTCCCTCAAACAAGCGGTGAAAGAAGCACCGGTTTAGGACTCAAGGAAAGTGACAACGTTCCTAAGCTAGCAATACAAACCAAGATGGACTAAACCCTAATAGTATGACGACAAAGCAATAAAAATGTTGGTAACTTACCTCGGTTCCTCCTAACCTTCTAAGAACGTACTACGGGACGATCGGCGGGATGGAAAAAGGTTGAACCACGGTGTTAGTCGACACTGTAGGTAAGTGAGACCCCGCCCCCTTTAGCAATGAGCCAAGAGGGTCGTCCCATGTCCGAAAACCGCCTAACTAGTCCAAGTAAAAAGGTGGAAATATGCAAAATGAGGGAAGACCGACCCTTGCCGCTATCATCCTTCCTAGGGACTCGGTCCTTTGGTAGGCTCTTCACGGCAAAAGTCGGAAAAAGACTTATTTTTGTGGGATGAGGTTTCTATTTTTGTGAGACTATTTTCTTTTGGCATTTTCTCTTTTCTTTTGCATTTTTGTTTTGTTTTGCCATGTCAATTCTTTTTCTTCTTTTCTATTTTCTTTTTGGCTTTTGTGCCTTTTCTTTTTCTTCATTCTTTTCTTTCTTTCATTTTCTTTATTTTTCTTTTCTTTGCCCTTTCTTGGCAAGATTTGGCTTTTTGGCATTTCTTATTGCAAAGAAAGACGAATTCAACAATTTGCAATTTTATTGTGTGGAAATGTGTGGGAGGTAGGTAAATGGGTAAGTCGGGGGTCGCGATTTCCCTTCAAACCCACAAAAAGTGGAGAACTTGGACTAATTAAACAATCTTAAACATGGTCACCTAAGGGACGGGACTCGGCAACCAAGGCCTTTTCACACCGTGGGTGGTCATAATGGTCAAAATGCAAATCCCGTAGTAAATCCCTAGTAATCTAGGTGGACTCAAGGTAAAGGACCAACAAAATCATTGATTTAGGGTCATTCTACTAGATTAAAGTCCAAGACTCGATTTACACTACTAGGAAGGGAAAGTACACACTTACACACTAGCCTCTAAACCGGGTTTTCGAAAACGGTTTACACACAAGACACACAACATAGCACAACACAAAATTAAAGACATGACGAAAATGAACGAAAGAAAAAGAAGCAAAAGCAACAAAACAAAAACAAAACAAAACGAACACATGAACAACACAAACACCACCCCTAGCTTCCAAACAAATCACCAAACCACCCACAAACTTTACAAAGCTCCACCCGAGCACACAACATCACAATCTCCTCCAAACCACGCGAGAGATAAAGAAGAAAAAGGGATAAGATGTTACCGGTAGTCTTGAAAGCTCTCCAAAGGTAGCGGTGATTTAAGCAACCTATAAGGAAAGAGGAGGCAAAACACACACAATACAACAAATACACGACATAAAGACACAAAAGGAAAACACACAAAAAGGAAAATCTTTTTCATTTTTGTGAAAAATTTTCAAATTTTTAGGGTTTTTTAAAGATTTTTTCGAAAAACTACAAAAATAAAGCTAACTATGCTAGAATACCACTCCCCCACACTTAAGTCGAGCCATGTCCTCATGCTCGACCGTAGTGCATGGGAGCACAAAAGAAACTACGAAAATAAAGCTAGAAATCAACAAGAAAAGTGGAGAAAAGGGTAGAAAGCGTCCGGCCGGGGTGTAGTCAAGTCACCATGGGCCGAGACAAGAAAAGATATGGAAGGGGGAAGAAAAATAAAAAGAAGGAAATAAAAGGAAATGGGAGGGGAGGACTAGGTGTAATCAAGTCACCTAGCCCGGATTCCGCCTAAATCCGACTAAATCCTCAAAAAGAAAGAGTGAAAAACTTGTAAAATTTGGATTTTGAAAATGACTCTCGATGTAGTCACATCATCGAGAATCGGGAGCAACCAAAACCAAGGCCTCGAAGGTCTCCGAGACACCATGACTCAAGGGGAAGGGGGGCAAACAAGAAAAAACAAGCAATAATAGACGGAAAAGAAAGGATAGTTGTCGTACCCATAGGATAGCAACTCACTCGCTCCATCGTCTCCAATGATCAATAAAGGCACTTTGCTAGTCTTCCTCATTGCTATCCCACTTCGAACTTGATAGAACCGCATGGTAGAGGTAGTAATGGTGCGAGGGGGTGGGATTTGATGTGTATACCGGTCTAAAGTAGATAGAAGATGAAGTGAGGATACGAAAATGAAGTATGCGGGTGGTATGATATGAGCAAGGAAGGTAGGGAGGTTGGGTGGGGGTATACAATGGTTGGGTGGGCTTAAATGTCGAAGAAGAGGCACCAAATAGGAGTAGGGGGTCATCCCGGTCGGGATGGGTGGTCCCGGTCGGGATGACATACCCGTCCCGGTCGGGAAGCCTCCTTCCCGATCGGGATGACACTCCAGTGAACTCGATTTTTGGCACCCTCAGCCCGATCGGGACGGCCCCATCCCGGTCGGCACGACACACCCTTCCCGGTCGGGAAGGGTCTTCATGACTCCCAGGACCCCAAAAACCGACTTCCTTACTCACGATCCAAGCTCTATCATTAACCACTCCTTTCTAGGAGTCACTTTCACTTTACCTATCACAATAAACTCAAATAAAACATCAAATTCTCTCCCTCACAACGCTCATGAACAATCCAATATTACAAGAATACCACAAAACTAACAAAATCAAGAGATAAAAACACACAAGTACAAGCACAAGTACTCTAAAGAGGAGAGGAGAATATACAACATGACGGTTCTTTAGGAACTCCGTCAAACCTAGGATGGTGGACTCTTCTTCTACCGTAGCCCTCAAGGGCATGGAGGAGCAAGTCGAACGCTCTACCGACATCATAATGAAGGCCCAAGAAGCGCTCGAGCCTAGCCAACCTCCACGGCCTCCAAGGAGGAGGCAAGAAGTAGGAATCCCAAGACCCATCGTCATCATTCATGTTGTCTCCGGGGTCTATCCATCCTACGAGCTTAACCGACCTCTTCCTCCCTAAGCATCACCTCCAATCACAAGCAAGCTTCATCTCCAAGAAATGAGGCACAAAAAGCGGCTTTGGCCTCATCTCCTCAATGCACACCCCCACACTTTACTCAAGTTGTGGTTCCCCATCTTCATCACTCGGCCCCACATCATCATGGAGGAGAGGATTGAAACTTCTACCGGCGGTTTCAATCCCTTCCAAACCATCGCTTGGTTCACTAGCAAGGGGCTCTTGATGCTTATCCACGTTCTCGGACAAGGGCAACTCGAGGCTATCAATCTCACCCAACAACTTCACAAACTCTACCAAACCATCCAACTCACTATCCTCCTCCAATTCCTCACCAATGTTGTCTTCACCGAGGGTCATCTCCTCATTCGTCTCTTTTTGGGTAGACGATTGAGGTTCTTCAAAGCAAATCTCTCTATCAAAGGGAACAACGTTAGCGGCTTCGTGATTAGGTTGCTCCTCTTTCTCAAGTGGGCACCCTTCATCTAATTGCGATGTTCGGGATAAATACATTACGGTTTGAACTGATATTGCATTTAATCGAGCATCCCTCGCCTCGTTTGCCCTTCGCATTTGGACCCATAATTCATCTTGTTCTTTTTGCAATTGAAGAAGCGAATGATACAACTCCAAGTTTGACGATTGGTGGTCATTGAGGTCTTGTAAAGCTTCTTGATAATCTTGATGATGCCCAAGGGGTGGGGTATCATATTGTTGGTAGTGAGGTTGAGGTGATTGGTAGTATTATGGGTCATGGGGTTCATATTGTGGTTGGGGTGGAGGGTAATATGGTGGGTTTTGGGGGTATTGGCTTCCATAATGTGAATCTTGATTGAACATGGTGGGTTCACATTGATAACTCGAGTAATAGTCACCATGATCGTAGGATTGGTAATTGTTCACTTGTTGGTAGCCATTTTCATAACCTTGAGGTTCATACCCACTAGAGTCTTGATCACCCCAAGAAGCTTGATAGTGATAGGGGGACGTCATGTCATAGCTTTGGTTCATGGAAGGAGAGGAGTAGCTCATATCGGCTCCCGAGTATGTGGAGTTTAGATCAAACCCCATGCTTGCTCGAAAATCGTAGTCCATACCCGATTGGAAACCTCTCACCCCAGCAACCGTCCGTTTAAGCGGCTCTAAGTTGCAAGAAGAAGATAGTCACCACCTCTAAGCACAAACTGTAGACTAAGAACAAACGTGAGAAGCCTAGTGCTTTTTGGGCACTAGACAAGAGAGAAATAAACCACACACACACAAGAAGCAAGGTAACAAAAAGGAAAAAGAAAAACACAAACACAAAGACAAAGTCAAGTAACTAGGAAAACAAAGTCTAAACTAGCACCGTCCCCGGCAGCGGCGCCAATTTGACGGAAGGGATTTGTCGTGAATCCCACCGATCAAATAATTAACCGGCTATTCCTACGGTAGATAGGGCAAGTCGGGTCGAATCCACGGGGACGGTAATGTATAGCCTAGACTAGGTCGGCCCAAATACTAGACTAAGTCAACGAGCTAAGCTAGAGAATGATAAGAGGGAGAGAAGGCTAGACTAAGACTAAAGTACCGGAGAAACAAATAAGGAAAACGGGCTAGGATTAGGTCGGGGTCAAAGGGGTAACGGAATGGTCAAGGAGGAGTTAGAGCGAAGGAGATAGTAGGGTAATCTAGGTAATCTAACTTAGACTCACCTAGATGTTCCTCATGGAACCCATACGGCGACACACATGACAAAGGAAGGCAAGAAAAACAAGCATTCTAACCTACTTAGTCATTCAAGCATTTCAACAAACATGTAATATGCATCACCCAAGAGGAAACCCAAATCTTCCACCAACATCTCCAACAAACCCTTAATCACCCAATTAACACCCTAATCACCTTACTAACCCTAGCAAGAGTACTACTCTAACATTATCAAACTAATTCTAACATAAACAAGAGGAAACAACACAAACATCAAAACATACATAATGAAACTACCAAGTATGATGAACAAAACCATAAACAATAACTAAAGATTGAAACTTGAATTAAACAAACAAGATAAAGAGTAAAAGGAAGAAAGGATTATACCATACTAGTGAAGGATGAAAAGATGAACACTTGTATATAAAGAAAACCCAAATTCATCCACCAATGTTGTCAAGATTGAATGGATTCTTCAAGAGATCTCTTAATACAAGATTAAACTAAGATTAACTACTAACTACCGACTAATCTACACTAATCTAATCTAATCTAACCTAAAGTAGTCTCGGGTTTAGTGGGAAGTGAAAAAAATAAGCTTTACAAAACAAGGGAAGAGTATATATAGGGTTACAAGTGGAAAGGAGAGGAGAGAAAAGAAGTCCGGCTACAGCTCGCCGATCCCGATCGGGACGGGGTCATCCCGACCAGGACGGCCGGTGGTCCCGACCAGGACGGGTTGGTCCCGACCGGGACGGCCCTGCAGTGGCTTCTCTAAAAGCGCACTTCATCCCCGACGGGATGAGATGCATACCCGTCGGGGATGAGTCTTGTAGGCCTCCAATATGAATTTTTTGGTCCCTCCTTGCTTCACATGGACTTCTCATCGATTCTCGGGACTCGGGATCGGGTCTCGGAGGCTCGGGATTGGGTCCCAAGGTCTCGGGGTCGATTCCAAAGCATCGAGTCATCGTTCCTTTACTCCGTTAGCTCCAAAATGTGTATGTATAGAGTCGGAATCGCTCCAACTCTTCCAAATCGGTCTCGGGAACCTGAAACGAACTAAAGGAAGCATAAGAAGCCCCTAAACCGCTCCCAAGGAGCGATTCCACAAGGAAAATGGGACCAAAACACTACGAAATAGGCACCACAAACCACACTTATCATGTTCCCACCTCGACCCTATAAAAGAGAATGTTCGGAATATCGAGGAAGATCCTGACAACCCACGGGCATCCACCAAGACGAGTGAATCTATGTCCGAGTCAAAGTCTAGTTCATCTTAGGGCCTAGGTCTAATAATATAACAAATGTCTTTTCGTTTCTCGCATCGAGTCAGGAGTTGCGAGGGGACCTGTCCTCCACCTCTCCAAAAAACAATGTCTCGGGCACGTAGCCCGCTTATTACTATCAATAAAAAGAAATAAACTTTTCTTCCTTTATAATGCGCCTCGACAATCGCTTGATTTAATAATGCACTTTCTTGCTTAGAACTTGATATTATGCAATTTATCGATAACAATCAAACATACCTCAAAACAACGAGGAATTACAAAAATCGAGATCCCGTGTTCTCTTTTTACCTATCCCGTGTCTGGTATAGAAAGCCACAAAGTATCCCTTAGAACGAGCATTCCCGAATCCTATGACAAACCTAGATAGTCTTTTAGCTTGTGATCAAAGACGGAAGGCAAACCCATTTTCCACAATAAACATCCCTCAAATAAAGACTGACCAATTCTTACCATAGGTGCTAGTCTGACAAAAAAAGAAAAAAAAAAAAAGAAGGGTCTGAGATGGCCAAAAGGAGCCAAAGAAAGAATGAAACCAAGGATAAATTAAACCGGCCCAATTCAATGATCAAGACCAAAATCAACGGTCAAATGAAACCCCCAATCATACAATTCAACTTTAAGTTCAAAGTCCGAACAAAAAGCAAAAAAAAAAAGAGAGAAAAAGAAAAATGAACAGGTCAGTCAGCTAGCTCCCAAATACTAGCCTCCCTACATTACAACCTTTAAGACCTTCCCGAGACACTTGTTAGGAGACAGTCCGGAATTTTGAGGATTCAAGCTCAATAGGATAATCCCAACCGTTAGGGCCAGACATGGAAATCAGATCCCACGTAATTTACAACGCACCCCATTGAAGTCTGAGTCATTTTTACTCAGCTTCCCCTTTCCTACCATATTACGAAACCGTAACCCCATAGCCTTAACTCCACAAAAATCAAGCTCCAGATCTTAGTTCATCAGAGCCACTCAGTACCTAGCTCCACATTCCAAAATCATCCAAGCCAGTCGCCTTGACCCAAACGCGGTATCTCGGTAATTGTCACTTTCAAGGGGTCACACCCGACCATTTCACATTAATTTTTAGCTAGGATGAAAACCCATGCGAAACACTCTAAATATCTCACTTTGATAATTGGCGTAACGGGTCTAAAGCAAAATCACTCACATCTATAAAGAACTACGAACATGGTTTGATTCCGTTTAAACACGGATACGTAGGCAACCCTTCTTCGGGTACAACCAACCAAATAACAGAATTGATTACTTGATTCACATACAAACCGGAACCTTTTTCCACGCTCCGGTTAACGAGTGATTCCAATGACGAAGCACAAACGACGAGCCGATGACCGGGTGAAAACCCGAAAGGGCGCCCCGGGCAAAAAGAAGAAACGAGTTGCGAGTCGTCGTAAAATATATAAATATATATATATATATATATATATATATATATATATATATGTATATACAAAAAAACAAAAAAGAAGAAAAAAAAGAGAGCAAAAAATGGTGAGCCGAGGACGGAGTGAAAACCCGAAAGGGCGCTCCGGGCAAAATGAAGAATCAAGTTGCGAGCCACCACAAAAAAGGAAAACAAAATTAAAAAATGTGCTTCTCATTAAAAAAAATCAGTTAAATCAAGCCTTTGTCGAGCCCCTTTACATCGAGCATCCGAAATCCGGCTACCCCGGAAAATGACGACGTGTCAAGCAAAACCCTAAAAAAACTAGTACTAATACGCCACATAATATCAATTAATAGAACATAGTACTAAATGGCTGGGCTCTACCGGTCCGACTTTCCCCTTTTCTCGCCATTCGGGTGTGCTTGTTCGGGTCTCTCACCATCGGCCCCTCCAAACACAAGCTTCCACCGCCCTAGCTAAAGGCGGGCCCAGCCAATCCCACTTCCCCTCCTCACTCACATTCTCAAATATGAGTCTCATCAGTCTCAACCCGTTTAGATGAACTGACAAGTACTAGGACCGGTAACGCCGTCTCCGGTCGGGCGCTTAGTGACATTAGCCCAAATAGCTTCTTTATTCTGTAACACTGTCTTCTCAAAAATCTGGAACCTTTATCTCACATCCGACAACCCCGAACGTCAGGAACGACCTCCTGAAGTCGCTAAACCCCTTTCCAAAAGCCGAAATGCCTGCGCAAGAATGACAGGTCCACGTGGACAATACATTACGTCTATTGGGTCCACCAGACTGAGACGTCTCGTTTTTTTAGGGGGGTAAGCTACCCCACAGGGGCGTATTGTAGCCCCGAATGACATCGTCAATTTGCGTCTTTAGCCCAGCATGACATTGTCACTAAGATATAAAAAGCGGTCTAATTGCGTCTTTAGCCCACCACGACATTGTCACTAAGATATAAAAAGGGGTCTAACTTTTTTTCTTTTTAGCCTCATCTTAAACATGAATGTCGACACAGTCACACTTGTCTCCTGGCACCGAACACGCACTCGGTCGATACACTTTAGCTAGAAAGCATTTCTTACATCTCGTCCATCTCGAGTCAAAACATTTTAATCGACGTGCTATCTGATCCGATTCCCGGCTCAAATTAATGCATTTCAAAGCATCCAAAAGGAACTGTTTTCATACTTCTGTACAACGTCAACGCACCCCAAACTAGGTCAGATCGCAAAAGGATGAACGCAAAAGTGATTACTTGTCATCTAAGTCCACATTTCAAAAGCAAAACAAAACGCAACGCTAACAAATCAATCGAAATACTAAAGGTCTAAAATATACAAACTAGGGAGGACCCCTAGAAGCCGCGCTATCACAAACTCACCAGTGTCATCATCCAAGCCTAGATCCTCCAGCTTAAAAAGAGGAGACAAGATGCCATCCTTGCCCAACAACATATCTAGGGTAACTGTCTCGGGAGTCCCTCCCACATCATCGGTAGCGCCCGAAGCATGAACATCCTTCTCCGCCTCGGTCCCGAACCTAGCCTCACCCCATGCAGAGGTCTCGTCCGGAGTCCGAGCCAGCTGCTCCTTAAGCTTGACAATATCCCGAGATGGCAGGAGCGACAGCAACTTGGCCTCTTCCGCCTCGAGCTCGGTCACCCGAGTCTCCAGTTGCCCAACCATATCAGGGGTATCCTGCAAATGTCACCCGCACTTTAGGAAAACATAAAGACAACCTAAAAGCCAACCTTAGGTACGCGTACATACCGATCAAGGTCCCGAAGTGTCACAGGAAACCCTCGAGGCGTAGGTCCGGAAGCAGTTGGCAGCCTGCCACAACCGCTGATGGCAAGCTAACGAAACCTGAAAGGCGAAACCATACAAGTTAGCCAAACAAAACCTAACCCTTAGAACCCAAATCTGAAATAGAAACCGAAACTTACCTGTAGACACCCAGATTTGGACCTGGTGGCTACAGAGGTGCCCGACAAACACCCAATGACGATAGGACTGCAACGCGACGCGGGTTCGCGATGTTATAGATAGTTTTTCTATAGAACGGATCAAATAATTACTCGGAAAAATTTAAACTAGCATGATGGCAGCCTTAGTCGTGTCGTTACGGTCGCATAGACACTAATTAAAGTCAATTCCGATATCGGGACCCCCGAGTCGGTCTCGAAACTCAAACCGAGTCAGCACCACGCCAAGCAAACCTCGGGATGCACACCCGAGGCCCACTAACATTCACGGCGCTAGGTCAAGCTGCGGGAGCCTTAATCCCCAAGTAACAAATCGTATCTTCAAAACTCCAGCCGCCCTACCTCACGTGTCTCAGCTTCACCGTGCCCAAGCCCAGGCGCCTGAGTCTTGGTTCGCCCCAGCTCAGGCGTCCATAAGGGCAACGAGGGCCGAAAACACCTATAAATACCCTACTCTGCCTCATTCATTCAACACACAATTCTCATTCTTCTCTTCCCCTCCAAACTCTCGCTAAGGGCTCGCACTCCGACACCCAAGGCAAACGATCCACTCGATCGTAGTTCCGATAAAAGCGATATCGATGCTACTCCTCACCTTCAAGCACCCCACTCGATACCGAGGTACCTGTGATCGACTAGCTCAAGTCTAGTAGCGAAGCTCTGCCGGATTAGCCGCAGAACTATTCCTTAGTAACGAAGCTCTGCCGGAGTAGCCGCAGGAAGGGTAAACGGTAAAAGAGTTCTGCTGGAGTCACTGGTCAAGCTAGGAGAATCTGCCTGTTGAAACTGAGTCGTCACTAGGTTGTCATCTAAACAAAACTTTCCATATTCGCACTTTCTTTTATTATGCAATACGATAACACTAGATGTGGACACTAGGTTCACGAACATCTACTAAAACACGTATCGGCCCAACTTCAACCGCGAATACTAAAACACACTAAATAGACCCGAGTAATTCCGAGATCCGTTCTTAACTATCTATGAATCGAGTCTCGTTTAGTGTACACTCCAAGGGTGAAACTCCTCACAATGTGATTTACTTACATTCGCATTTACACTTTTTCGTATGATTTATTGATTTTATGACCTTATAATCGCATGCTAAATCACCTAACACGGAATTCAAAACGTAAAACAACTAAAACTGAACAAAGTGATGGTCGAGTTCCGTATTAGTCCAGGTGCTCACCTTACTAGGTTCGATGCATCTCTATTAATACCGAACCGACGCATCTTAAGCAGAATAGTAGGTAAGGTATACCACGAGAATGACTAATATCCGTATTATCACGTTAAAATTGATTTGCTAATACGTATGATACTAGTACTCTCTACTCTCCTACGTGCATCTTTTCATTACCTGCTTGTCACGTGAAATCACATGCAAAGAATGTAAACACAATTGCTTTGACAACAATACTTGCTTGTCCTTAAATAACCGACGTAGTAAAAGGCATAGGGTTAAAACAACGGATGTTACAGCATTTCTGCCACAACAAAAAGAACTAGGTTATCAGCCCACCGATTGATTAGTAGAGGCCGCTATAGTGTCGCTGGCGGGATTGAGTGTTGACATCTATCGAATGTTGGCTTCCCAATACGTACCCTCACCCCTTACTCAAAATCGACGGTTTCCGGATGTCCGAAACCATTGGCAATGAGAGTCATTCCAGGCATGGAGTGCTTAAGGGTACAAGTCTTTATCTTTAGGTCCCGTGCCACTCAACTTTGAGCCGGCTAGGGATCAAAGTTGACTTGAACGGTTTCCGAGTCCCCATAATCGACTCGGTGGCGACTCCACAAATCGGTAACGAATTCAGTTCACTAAAAAGGTCACCTTACCAAATGAATCGGCCTTTAAACATTAACAACCACGACTCGATCGATTCCAAACAGAAACACGGGTGTCCGCACGCGTTTAGTACAAGTCTGGATCGTCATCCGAATCGAGGTCCGACACTTCGCCCCGTACGCGAGATCGGACCGGTCCCCGACTGGGAGGGGGCCGCGTTGGTGGCTGCTGCCACACGTTGAAAACTGGGTCGGTCCCGCGAGGGCGCCGGGCGGTGCGGACGGACGTCCACATTACCCAGTATGCCCGGTCACGCCACTCCATCCCAGCCTCCATCTCCTCAGCGGAACACGGGAAAAGAGGCTATGTAAAGGTTACCCTAGTCACATCGACCCTGAGCAATGTCAAAGGGAAGTCTGGGGGCTGAACAGCATCAACTGAATCGGCAAGCCGAAAGAAAAGCGAACTGTTCAAAATGAAAGCAAACACTAAACCATAGGACAAAACAAGCGATAAAACCAAAACCAACATTTCAACAACCTTGACCTTGGGGGCTACTAAGTAAAAAAACCGTAAGAAGGAAACTTACATCCTCGATGCGCAGCTGGCTCACCAGCATATTCTCCGACGAGTAGTGACTTGTCGTACTCTTAGCCTGAGCCAACCACCATTCAATCCCCGCCGGAAGCCTTACCGGACGAGCGTGCACCATCCTAGGTGCCAATCGAGAGAAATAGGAATAAAACCAATCTTGCAAAAACCCAAAAACATCATTAGCAAAACCAAAACAAACTAGGTGAAACCTCAAAACCTCCCCTAATCAAAATCAACCCCCCAGCGGAAAAAACGTGAAAACCCCCAGCAAATATAATTAAGACCACCCATACCGAAGCACATGACAATCTATGCGCGATATCTGAACAAAACAAACTCAATCGACTCCCAAAGCATTCCTAAGGTAAAGTTTAAACTCGTGAGTCTAACGAACCGCAAAGCATTCAAACCTCAATTTCAGTTCAATTTTAAACGAGCCCCTTGTAGCGCTCAAAACAATTTTAAACGAGCCCCTGTAGCGCTCAAAACAATTTTAAACGAGCCCTTGGTAGCACTCAAAATCCGATTTTAAACGAGTCCCTAGTAGCACTCAGTTTAATTCAACGAGTCCCTAGTAGCACTCAGAATCAAAACAATTTTAAACGAGCCCCTTGTAGCCCTCAAAACCATTTTAAACGAGCCCCTTGTAGCGCTCAAAACTATTTTAAATGAGCCCCTTGTAGCGCTCAAAACAATTTTAAACGAGCCCCTTGTAGCGCTCAAAACTATTTTAAACGAGCCCCTTGTAGCGCTCAAACCCATTTTAAACGAGTCCGTAGTAGCACTCAATTTAACTCAAAACCCGATTTTGGATGAGTCCCTAGTAGCACTCAATCCAGTTCAAGTTAAGTCAAGTCAATTCAATGAGCCCCTGGTAGCGCTTAAAATTCCGATTTTGGATAAGTCCCTGGTAGCACTCAATCCAATTTCAATTCATGTCAATTTAATTTAATTTAATTCAATTCAGTTTTAAGTGAGTCCCTGGTAGCACTCAGAATAATCAAATCAACCAGAAACGAGTCCCTAAGCATTCAATTCACGTCCCCCTAAGAAATACCTAAAGCAAAATCGAAATCAATACAACCATCCGCCAAGGATATCTAACCAGAATTAAGACACCAATAAATACTAAAGCAAAAGGTCTGAAACTACTAAAACAGAAACAAACGAGGCTCGAAATTCGATGCACATAAAGCACGCACCTTTTAAGGCAAGACAAAACAACAATAATGAAACAATTACTAATCGACATAGATAAAACACGATACTAAGACAAGCATAAGAACCACACTTAACACGAACACGCTGCACCCAAATGCATAACAAAACAATTTGAACCAAACTAATCTAAACTAATTCTGAACAAATCTCAAATGCCTAACAAATTAAAACAAAGCAAGAACAAACCCGAACAAGATAAGACAAATACACAAAACAAAAGCAACTCAACTAAAACCAATAAACAAACAACAATTTTCTCGCCTAACGGGTCTTAGTTATCCGAGGCGCGAAGAAGTCTGAAACCTCCACAACATTTTAATTCGAGTGGATACCAACGCCCTCGAAGGAGTCTAAAACCTCCACAACATTTTAATGCGAGTAGATACCAACGCTCTCGAAGGAGTCTGATACCTCCACAGCAATTTTCATCTGGGTGGAGATTGACGCCCTCGGATGGTTTATTTTGTCTTAGGGGTCAGAGCATCCCTGAAGACAGCTACTCGAGTGGAGACTAACGCCCTCGAGTAGTTTACAACAGCAATCTTTGTCCTAGGGGTCAGAGGCATCCCGAAAAAAAGCTACTCGAGTGGAGACTGACGCCCTCGAGTAATTTATCTTGGTTTATTTTGTCCTTGGGGTCAGAGCATCCCCAAAGACAGCTGCTCGAGTGGAGACTGACGCCCTCGAGTAGTTAACAACAGCAATTTTGTCCTAGGGTTCAGATCATCCCCGAAGACAGCTAATCGAGTGGAGACTGACGCCCTCGAGTAGTTAACAACAGTTATTTTGTCCTAGGGGTCAGAGCATCCCCGAGGACAGCTATGCGAGTGGAGACGAACGCCCTCGAATAGTTTATATCATCTTGTTTTGTTGATAAGTGTGTTTTGTAGTGCTTATTCGTTGTGTTTGGTCCCGGTTTCTCTTGTGGAATCGCTCTTTGGAGCGGTTTCTTGGCTACTTACGCTTCTTCTAGTTTGTTTTAGTTTCCTAAGACCAATCTTGGAGAGGTGGAACGATTCCGACTCGTTTCCGACACATTTTGAGTCAACGAAGAGAAGCAACGATCACTCGGTAGCTTAGATTCGATCCCAAGCCCTTGGGACCCATTCCCGAGCCCCTTAGACTTGATCCCGAGCACCGAGAATCAATGAGAAGCCTATGAAGAGCAAGTAGGGACCCTTGAGATCTCATTTGAAGCCTACAAGACCCATCCCGGTCGGGATTGCATCCATCATGACCGAGATGAAGTGCAAAGGAAAGCAACGATTCTGGGCAGCCATCCCGGCCGGGACCAAGGTCCTTCCCGGTCGGGACCACCCATCCCTGTCGGGATCATCACCCTTCCCGGCCGGGAAGGGCCCAGCAGAGGCCGCGTCACTTCTTTTTTTCTCCTTTGCTCGTGAACCCATATAAATACCCTCCCTTTGTATTGTTTAAGCACCTTACATTACTCTACACTATTCTAAACCCTAATTAGACTCTCTTGATCCTTAGCTTAGTTTTACATTAATCTTTCCTTAATCTTTTGTTAATCTTAGCTTAATCTAGTTAGTTAATCTTGTATTAAGGGATCTCTTGAAGAATCCATCGAATCTTGACAATATTGGGTGGAGATTTTTGGGTGTTCTTATAATACAAGTTCTCGTCTTTTCATCCTCTTGTTAGTTGGTTTAATCTTCTTATTCTCTTTTCTCTTAATCCTTGTTTAATCCTTCAAGTTTTAATCTTTGCTTATTGTTCTTTGATCTTGCTAGTTCATAATGAATGTTTGGATGTTTGTGTTGATTTCTTTTGTTTATGTTGATGTTAGTTTAGATATGATTGAGTAGACTCTTGTGGGGTTAGTAGGGGGATTAAGTGTGGATTATGGATGATTAGGGTTTGATTGAGGGTAAAGGTGAATTCTTTGTTGCTAGTCACATGTTAAGCACACTATGTGTTTGTTGAATTGCTTGTTTGAGTAGAATTGGCCATCCTTCTCATGCTAGTCTTCCTCTTCTCATTGTGTGATTGATTTGTGGTTGAATCCTTGTGTATTGGGTAGCATCTTGCATGAGTATTCGGGTTTTGTCTTTGACGCGAGAGCGCGGACCGACCTTAGTGACTAGGTGAAACCTAAAACCTCGATTTCCCAATTATCCTACTACACTTATGAACCCAAACTAACCCTACCTTTTCCCAATTTGATTTCTCCATCCTATTAGCCTTTGTTTCTCTAGTTTACTTGTTTCATTTAGCTTTAGTGTTTCATTTAGTTCGTGTTATATCTAGTTCATTGTTAGTTCACTTTCAGCCCTTCCAATCAACATAATTTATCAACTCCTGTTTGTTTGTCCCCCTTTGTGTTGTGTTGGTGACCTAGTCTTGTTTTTGAGTTGATCTTAGTGTAGACACCTATTACCGTCCCCGTGGACTCGACCCGACTTACCCAAGCTACGTGTTAGGTTTAGTCGGTCTTTATTTGATCGGTAGGACCCACGGCAATACCCACCATCATTTGTCCTAGGGGTCAGAGGCATCCCGAAAGACAGGTGTTCGAGTGGAGACTAACGCCCTCGAACGTTTTATCAAGGGTTCACAAGCATCCCAAAAGTTTGTTCAAACATAGGTATGAGCATTCTTTGCACTTACACTTAACACATCACTAAAAACATTTAAAAAAAACTAAACAAACCGTTTAAACAAGCAAAAAGAAGACGAAGCGCGCGCGCATAAAGAACCAAGAACGAGATATCAAGCAACGGCCCAGGCCCAAGCAAGCAACCACAAGAGAAGACGTCAGGTATGATTTCTAAGTTATGGCTGGCGAGCCTCAACACGTAGTCCAATGGACTTAAACGACCCGACCGGACAGCCACCAGGTCGTAATCTTCGATTAACCTGGGTGGCTATACTTTGACTTTTGCCTTGTCCAAGCCTCAGTCAAAGTGGGGGCTTCTGTAGACACCCAGATTTGGACCTGGTGGCTGCATGAGTGCCCGACAAACAACCGATGACGATCGGACTGCAACGCGACGCGAGTTCGCGATGTTTTAGATAGTTTTTCTATAGAACGATCAAATAATTACTCGGAAAGATTAAAGTAACATCAAGGCAGGCTTAGTCGTGTCATTACGGTCGCGTCGACACTAATTAGTCAATTCCGGCATCGGGGCCCCGAATTGGTCCCGAAATAAGCAAAGTCAAAGACGAGTCAACGCGTCAGGCCGAGCAAACCTCGGGACGCACACCCGAAGCCCACCCGGCGCTTGACACACTAGGGTTAGGGGGAAGCCTTAACCTCCAAGATAACCTAAGATATGCATCTTCTCCGTTTTGGAAAGTTTTGATATCGGATCTTCAAAACTTCAACAGCCTCAGCTCAGGCGCCTGAAGACTGAACTGCCTGACACCAGGCGCCTGAAGACCGAGCCGCTTGACCTCGGGCATCCATGTGGGTGACGAGGACCGAAAACACCTATAAATACCCCCCCCCCACCTCATTCATTCGACACACAATCACGAGTTTGTGCCTACTTCTACACAACTCGTTCTTCCTTCTCTTTCCTCTCGCTAAGGGCTCGCACTCCGACATCTGAGGCAAACGATCCACTCGATCGTAGTTCCGATAAAGCGAAATCGACGCTACTCCTCACCTTCGAGCACTCAACTCGACCCCGAGGTGCCTGTGTTCGACTAACTCGAGTCTATTAACGAAGTTTTGCCGGATTAGCCGCAGAAACGGTCCATAGTAACGAAGCTCTGCCAGAGTAGCCGCAGGAAGGGTCAACGGTAACGAAGCTCAGCCGAAATCACTGGTCAAGCTAGGAGGATCCGCCTGTTGAAGTCGAGTCGTCACTAGGTTGCCATCTAAACAAAACTTCACATTTTTGTACCTTTTATCATGCACTACGATAATATCAAATATGGACGCAAGTTCCACTACACATACTAAAACACGTAACGTCCATAATTCAACCACAAACACTAAAATACACTAAATAGACCCGAGTAATTCCGAGATCCGTTCCTAACTATCTATGCATCGTGTCCCGTTTAGTGTATACTCCGAGGGTGAAACTCTTCACAATGTGATTTACTTACATTCGCATTTACAGTTTTTCGTATGATTTATTTCTTTTATGAACTTATAATCGCATGCTAAATCACCTAACACGGAATTCAAAACGTAAAATACTAAAACTGAACAAAGTGATGGTCGGGTTCCGTATTAGTCCGGGTGCTCGCCTTATTAATACCGAACCGACGCATTTTAAGCAGAATACCAGGTAAGGTATACCTCGAGAATGACTAATATCCGTATTATCGCGTTAAAACTGACTTGCTAATACTTATAATATTAGTACTCTCTACTCTCCTACGTGTATCTTTTCATGGCCTGCCTGTCACGTGAAATCGCATGCAAAGAATGTAAACTCAACTACTTTGACAAAACTTACTTGTCCTTAGACAACTGACGTAGCAAAAGGCATAGGGTTAAAACAACAGATGTTACAGTATTTCCGCCACAACAAAAGAACTAGGTAATCAGCCCACCGATTGATTAGTATAGGCCGCTATAGTGCGGGCGAGATTGGGTGTTGGCATCTATCGGATGTTGGCTTCCCAATACGTACCCTCACCCCTTACTCAGAATCGATGGTTTCCGGATGTCCGAAACCATTGACAATGAGAGTCATTCCAGGCATGGAGTGCTTAAGGGTACAAGTCTTTATCTTTAGGTCACGTGCCACTCAACTTTGAGCCGGCAAGGGATCAAAGTTGACTTGAACGGTTTCCGAGTCCCAATAATTGACTCGGTGGCGACCCCACAAATCGGCAACGAATTCAGTTCACTAAAAAGGTCGCCTTACCAAATGAATCGGTCTTTAAACATTTACAACCACGACTCGATCGATTCCCAAATGGAAACACGGGTGCCCGCACCCATCTAGTACAAGTCCGGATCGTCATCCGAATCGAGGTCCGAAACATCGCCCCGTACGCGAGATCGGACCGGCCCCGACAGGGTGGGGGCCGCGTGGGTGGCCGCCGCCACACGATAAAAAACCGGGTCGGTCCCGCGCGGGGCGCCGTGCGGTGCGGACGGACGTCCACAATATATTCACCGATTCAACACATATATTTAATTCTGAGTTATACATGTTCAGCTATTCTGATAAGTGTAGTTTGTAGTGCCTAATTTGCTGTGTTTTGGTCTCATTTCCTTGCGGAATCGCTCCATGGGAGCGGTTCATGGGCTACTTATGCTTCCTTTAGCTCGTTTCACTACAAAAAACTGATCAAATTGCGGCGGACTAATTGCGGCGGACGAATATTCCGACGTATGAAAGATGTTTGCGTCAAAATCCGTCGGCCTGTCCGACGTACTCATATTTGCGTCGGCTATGCCGACGCACAGTCGACAGAAGTTGCGGCGCGTTGGTAAAATTTAGCGCCAAAGAAGTTTGCGGTGGCATACGACGGAATGGGCGTCACAAATTATATGAATGTGGCGGACAGTCCGACGCATCGTATGTCAAAAGCCGACGCGTTTAAGAGCCTCAAGTTCAGAAGTTCGACAAAAAATGCGTCGGGATTTGTGAGGGATAGGCCGACGCATAGACTTAAAAAAAATCGAAATTTTAACCCATCATTTAGTCATTTACCCGACCCCCAACTCCATTCTGTCATTCTACCCAACTTCACCCCAAACCCCTAATTTTAACCCTAACCCCCAATTTCAAAACTCAACCTCCACCCACCACCTGTCGCCGGCGACGTCACCGACGTTCGTCCCAACCTCCGCTCGCGCTCCCCTTTGTTCTCTTTCGTCCTCCTACCGGCGCGCCGTTCCGGTGACCTTCGTCCTCCTGCTCCTTCGTCCTCCTGCCGGCGCTCCGGCGTCATTTTCTGTCGTTTTCCGGCGTCTTCCGGCCTGCTAATGTATGTACTACTGTATTGTTATTGTTACTGAAAATGATTTAGGGTTAATTAGGTTTATTAGTTTTGGGTTAATTTTTGAGTTGAATGATTATTATTGAGTTGTTATTGTGATGTTATTGAGTTAATGTAGGCTTGGTTGAATGAATTATTTGACAACACAAGAAGAAGAAGAGAAGAGAAGAAGAAGAAGAAGAAGAGCAGGAAGTAAGGTAGTATTTTGATTGATTGATTGATTTCTGATTCCTGGGCTTGGTGTTACTTTGGTATTATTGTAGTCGCCTTAGTTATATATCCTTGATTACCTGCTTATTCATGGTAGGCAGCTAATGGACTACTACTAACCTTCCTTCTTCCCATTTCAATTCATACTAATACTAACTACTGTAAGTAAGTAATTAAGCAAGCTAAGTTTGGTGGTGTATATTCAAATTGGATCAATGTTACTAGCTTTGTTTTCTCCATCTTGTTGGTGTTTTGTTGATTCTGACTGACGACCAGACGTCTTAGCTACCTACCTTTATTTCATCCATTCCATTCCATTCCATTCACCGGAGTAGAGAAGATGGAATTCCCTCATTTGATCTTCTACTACTACTAGTAATACGTGAGTATATTCTGTATATCTTAATTTTTGTATTTCCCTGCATAATTCCAGTGTGTTAGATATAGGAGTATAGGAGTATCAAATGTATAGTAGTAAGTTGAATTCTTCATGTATGCCTGCCATCATCTGAATTACTCGTATCATCATTATTATTGTTCCAGTAGTGTAGACGTGTAGTGTTATTACTATTCTGAATTCGTACATGTCATCATGTGAATGGGAATGGAAGACTCCATCACTCTAGTCTTCACTCTCTCTCTCTAACAAAATCATCATCTACACACTACACTCATTGCGTTTTCTACTTATGTCATCATTATGTACTCTACGCATTATTCTTCTTAACTTAGATTCCTAATTTGTATTTAATACTACTAATCTACTATTACTACTAATCTACTACTACCACTACTACTCATTCACTACCACTACTACTACTTAACTACTAATAATATTACTAATCTACTATTACTACTACTGATAATACTACTAATCTACTATTACTACTAATCTACAACTACCACTACTACTCATTCACTACTACTACTACTTAACTACTAATAATATTACTAATCTACTATTACTACTACTAATAATACTACTAATCTACTATTACTACTAATCTACTACTACCACTACTACTCATTCACTACTACTACTACTACTACTTAACTACTACTAATAATATTACTAATCTACTATTACTACTACTAATACTACTAATAATACTACTAATCTACTACTAATAATACTACTATTACTACTACTACTACTAATACTACTTAAATACTACTAATCTACTATTACTACTACTAATACTACTTAAATTATGGTATGTGATTTTGGCAACTGAATTATAGTATCCTACTTTAAGATCTAGAATTGCTTAAATGTGACATTGTTAATATAGGTGGGATCATAAGTCGATTTCAAGCGCCTTACGCGATTCAGTTGTTGGCCCCTACATGGCCGCCACCGGCACCTTCCGGAGTTGGACTGAGGCACCCCAGCGAGATAGGGACGCTATGTACGCGCACTTTGAGGTAAAGTGTAAATCCAACTCCCAAATCCACAGTTTTTTCTATTTACTTTGTAATTTCTAACTACATGATTTCTCTGTGTCAGGGCAAAGTCATGATTGACGCCGGGTATGATCTACGGACTCAGTATGAGAAGAGAATCAAGAAACGCGTTAGCGATATCTTCTACAATGCCTTGAAATCTACTAACAGGCCGCTGTGGATACCGGTGGGTAAGTGGACGGAGTTACAAAGGAGGAGAAGTGATCCGGAATTCAAGAAGAAGTCCGAAGTGAAGAAAGCGAACCGGCGATGCGGAGATAAGGACGGTGTCGCGAAACCGACGAGCTGCCTCGGGAGTAAGAGCGCAGTTGCCCATTACAGAGAGATGGTATGTCTTTTCAAGTTAAATTATTATTAAATGATCATTTGTTTCGAATAAATTAATCCACTCAACTAAAGGAATTTTGCATGTTCTAATTAAGGGGTCGGACGCTACCCCAATCCGGGTGTTGGAAAAGACAAAGAAGACGAAGAAGGGAACCTGGATTGAACCGAGGGCGGGGGTGGTGCATGTGAGTCATCTTACCATATAATCGTATTAGCACGTTATGGTTGTTATCTAAGTACATTTCTGAGCTTTGTTGTTTCCCTAATAATATATTTTCTTATTGTAGGACAATTATGACAAAGCGAAGGAGGAGGCGTTGGCGGCAAATCCAGAGAAAATTGATGAGGCTGAGCTGTACCACAAGGCCACAGGCGGGTACGACGCGAAGAAACGAGTTTACAGAATAGGCAGCCTAGCTAGGGAGCTGTTCCGCCCATGCACCGGCAAGAGCAGTGCCGCCGTCGAGGAGGACCCGTACATGCCTACTCTCGCCACACAGCAGCGTGTGAAGACCGACAACCTGACCAAGAAGCTGGAGACATTAGCGGAACGTCAGCAGCTGGCGGACAAGAAAATTGAGGATCAGCAGAAGACGATAGAGGTGCTGCAGGAGAGGTTGGCCATGTCAGAGGATGGCTGTAACATGGGACATCGTTCACAGCGTCGGGACGACAATGCTGATGACGGTCATGGTTTCGGCTCTAGAACTGTTGAGCCATTGTCTTAGGTAGATTTCTGTTGTCATGACAATCTTAACTCTCTACTCATCCAACTACCAAATCAAACAAACTGCTATCTTATTGTAATGTAATCTAACTACCTACTAATCCAACTTCTAAAACAACCTACTCTCTTCTTGCAATATAATTTTATTTTCTCTGAAAATCTCGTTTATCTTCTACGGGAAGCGGAAATGGAATGCGGAGTATGATGTACGTTGTCTTGCACGAGATGTGCTTTTGTAATGCTGCTGGTTTGTTTGTATGAGTTTGTAATGCGACGTTGATGTGTTTCTTTGAGCGTATTTGGGGAAGTAGCAGAAGGAGAAATTGATGAAAAAATAGACCCGTATGTGGCGGACATTCCGTCGCAAATCCCGACACATAAGTTCTGTATGCGTTGACCCTTTCGACGTAAAAACCGTCGTAAAACTCAGCTATGCGACGGAAATACCGACGCATAGCAAGTTTGACTTAAGGTTTGACCGCCAACTTGGGCGTCGGGTCATCCCACGTACAATCCGACGCACAATTGTACGCGTCGGACTCGGCGCCACATACGGGGCCATTTGCGACGAATATTCGCGGGGGACTCCTTTCGTCGGCCTGTCCGACGCAAACATCAATTTGCGTCGGGTATTTGAGTATTTGCGGCGGATTAGTCCGACGCAATCCGACCTGTTTTTTTGTAGTGTTTCAGGTTCCCGAGACCATTCGTGAAGAGTTGGAGCGATTCCGACTCAATGCATACACTTTTCGGAGCCAACAAAGCGGAGGAACGATCACTCGATGCCTTGGATTCGACCCCGAGACCTTGGGACCCGATCCCGAGCCCCCTTAGACTTGATCCCGAGACCCGAGAGTCGATGGGAAGTCCATGTGAAGCAAGGAGGAACCTTAAAGATCATATTGGAGGCCTACAAGACTCATCCCCGACGGGTATGGCCTCATCCCGTCCGGGATGAAGTGCACCTTTGAAGAGGCCACTGACAGGCCGTCCCGGTCGGGACCAACCCGTCCCGGTCGGGATGACAGGCCGTCCCGGTCGGGATGATCCCGTCCCGGTCGGGACCAATGTGCTGTAGCCGCAACTCTTTAATTCATCCTCCCTCATTCTTGTAACCATATAAATATTTCCCTCTTGTATTGTTTAGGTATGTTATCATACCCTATACTCTTTTAAGCCTCTCTACAAGATATAAACCCTAGATTTAGTTCTCCTCTCATTAGTTTTAATCTTCCTTTAATCTTTAGTTAATCTTAGTTAATTAGTCTTGTAATTAAGAAGATTCTTGAAGACTCATCCAAGATTGACAACCTTGGGGTTTTATTTGGGTTTCTTATTAATTCAAGTTCTCATCTTTTTCATCCTATTGTAGTGGGTATAATTTCTCTTCCCTTAATCTTTGTTTTATCATCAAGTTTTAATCATTGATTATTGTTTATTGTTCTTCATTGTTCATAATGAATGTTTTGATGTTTATGATGTTGTTTTCTCTTTTCATTGTTGTAGTTAGTTTGAATATGTGTGAGTAATCTCCTTGTGGGTTAGTGGGGGGATTAAGGGTAGATTTTGGGTGATTAGGGTTTGATTAGGGGTAAAGAGTGAATCTTTGTTGTTAGTCACATATTGGGCACTCTATGTGTTTGTTGATATGCTTGTGTGAGTAGTAGTGGCCATGCTTCCCATACTTGTACTCATCTTATCATTGTTTGTCTAGTATGTGATCATGTTGAGGATAGTCGTAGTCACGAGAGTGCGGACTAGGGTCTACGTAGCGAGAGCCCGGACCCACCTTGACATCGGTCTACATAGCGAGAGCCCGGACCGACTCTAGCACTAGGAGACACCCATACCCACGATCAACCCGATTACCATACTATTCTTATGAACCCGACCTAACCCACTTCTTTCCGTATTTGATTTCATCTTATTAGTTAGTCATCATTTTTTAGTTTGATCTTTAGTTATTCCGTTTTAGCATTGTATTAGTCTAGTTCATTGTTAGCCTAGTTTTACCTCTTCCACCACCATAGTTTACCAATTATCGCTTCCTTTGTGTTTGTTTGGTAGCATAGTCTTGTTTTAGGTGGACATAGTCTAAACTTTGCAACACCGTCTCCGTGGATACGATCCCGACTTACCCTAACTACCGTTAGGTCTAGCCGGTTATTTTATTTGGCAGTGGGGACGTGACAAATTCCCACCATCAATTTGGCGCCGTTGCCGGGGACGGTGCATTGTTTAGACTTAGTTTACTTATAGCTAGACTTAGTTACCCTTCTTTGTGCTCTTCTATCATCTCTTGTGCATATTCTCTAGATTTTTATTGTTTCATTAGTTTTATTTCTCCTTCTTTTCTCTTTGTCTCTCGATTGTGCTTGTTTATTGTCGTTACCTAGTGCCCATAAAGCACTAGGTGTTCTCACGTTTGTTCTAGTGCGTAGTGTATGCCTAGGCGGGGAGGCGACTTCTTTCTCTTTAATCTAGAGACGGAAAGACTTTTTCGAGCCTTTCGCCAACGGACGATTAACCGGGTTAGAATCTCTCAACCAAGCGCAAGCAATACTCATCAAGAGCAAGCTCAAGGAAACGATTTTGAGGAAGCATCTCGAGAGACGGCCGAAGGGAATTTCACCAATCCCTTTGGATATTCTAGTCCTAGTTCCCCCTCTACATCTACTTCAACTCCGTCTTCACCACCATCTCCCTTACATCCAATTATGCCGAATTTTGATAAAGTTTGGGCAGCATACCGGCTAAAAATAGGCTATTTTGAGTCAAAATCATAAGTTCTAAATTCGGTAGCTTTCCGGGCTTTGAAAAATGGATAGGTTTGAAAAGATGCAAGCTTTTGAAATAGCGGTTTTTGAAAAAGAAGGCAAGTAAATTAAGTAGCACGTAGTCATGGAAACAGTATAATGACACCATGTATGCTCTTAATCAAAGTCTCGGTCGGTCGAAATAGGGTCTATACCAACGACGATAGCTTTCTCGTAAATCAGGACGGTCTTCCTAAGCCGAGTTGGTCTTAGAACCTCTCGTAAAACCCATGCGAGTTCCGCCATCGAAGTCTTTAGTGCACCCATTTAGGAATGCACCGCGGTATAGTGGGACGTCGGTCACAAGTAACAGGCCCGGGAAAGAATTGGGTTATGCATGAACCATTGAACTAAAACGTGTACATTACTAATCGAACGATTTCTTTTCGAGTCTCACCCTGAGGATGCCGATGGTAAGTGACTCATCAGTTGATCCCCAGCGGATTCGCCAAATTGTGGACATGACATAGGTCCACCCTGACGCGGCCACGCGCGGGTTGGGGGAGGCGAATGAATCTCCATATGAGATGGTCAAATTGAAATTTAAATCGAAGTAGGAGTCGCCACCGAACTTTGTGGGAGTTCGGGCCCGTTCGAACCCACTCTATGTCGTAGTGGGCCATATACAAAATATGGCCCATTTCCGATGTCAGAGTTTATCGGGTTCGTCCCTTAGCATTTGATACCGATACCGACATTATCGGATATCGTGTATTGAATGACTCTCGTTGCCAATGGATTCGGACATCCGGAAACCATGGTTCTGAGTAAGGGGTGAGGGTACGTGTTGGTAAGTTCACTAAGAACACCCAACCCCGCCCGCACTTAGCGGCCTTTACTAAGATATCGTTCGTTTTTTGTGTACACGCGTTAGTTCGATAGTGGAATGATATGCAAACATTATTTTCCCTAAGCATGTGAGAGAAGAAAAATAAATGGGTTGCTAAGTCGTTTAATGCATCTTAAACTAATAACGTCAAAGTTATTTTAACATATGAAATTCCTTTTAATCTAATAAAACAAAAGAAATAAAATAAACTGCTACAAACACGAGAAAACGAGTTAGTAACGATTGAATAAATCGAATAAAGATGCAAATACGATAATATGTCATGATTTTGAAAAAGGTTTATGACACATGATGGATTAACACGTGTTGACCGAGGTCGAAAAAGTATTTATCGAAATCTGAAAATATGTCGCGAAAGTCGCTATTTTATGTAAGGAACGAAAAGAATAAAAGACGAGAAAGCGAAGAAAAAAGGGTCGGCCTTCCAGGCTCTCGCGCGAGTCGCCTGGGAGACGCGCGACTCGCGCGGGAGTCTTTCCCGCTTTTCTTATTTTTCAAAAATCGTTAATTTTTATAAATCGCGTACGAATATGGATTAACTTATACTCGATTTATATTTTCGATATTCGTCGTATTTGATATTCGATTATGAAATCGATATCAAATAGTTAGAATGATTTTAGAAAAATTTTTGTGAAGTTTGTTTTGAAAAAGAGTTTGAAAGAAAAGAAAAAAATGTTAATTCTCTCCGCGTAAAAATCGTCGAATTTTGTTTAAAAGAAGATGTAACGATTTTTTTAGCATCAACGAGATTTAATTTAGTTCTTTGTTAGATACGATATTTGATTAGAGAATCGATATCGTATTTTAAGAACGTTTGTTTTATGAAAATCTTTTTGTAATATCATTTATTAGAAAAATAGAAAAAAGTGACAACGACCCATATTAAAAAAACGGACCGACACAACGACACAAAACAAAAAAAACGTGAAAAAGGAAGAGAAAGAGGAAGAATCGGGTTTGATTTTACACCCTCAACCTACATGCTTTGTTTTCTCGGAAAAGAGCTCGTCGGAAAGTGGCTTAGGCACGAGAGCGTCGAGACGATGTGGGTGAGTTAGGGTGTCGGTTTGGGACGTGTAAGATGACGGGTGGTGACCGGTTTTGAGGACAGATTCGTCGGGTTGTAGTAACGGTACCTCGATGCTATTTTTGGATGTACCGATGGTATGGGATTGGTTATGTAACGAAGGTGTATGATTATGAATTGTTGATATGTTATGAATTGTTGGTGTAATTGATTTGTTGGTAATTTATGTCTTGAATGTGTGACGGGAGGGTCCTATTTATAGGATGACTAACTTGCAAAGGAAGAAAGAGTCACCAGTCGGGTTGATGTAGGATTCCGTCTAAGGATAGGAATAAGTAATTCGAGTGGAACAAAAATTCCGTTTCTTGGTGAGGAAGAAATGTACCTTGGCTGAAATGGGGCTGCTTGGCCGAGTTATTTGATGCTCGGTCGAATACTTGATTTGGTATTCGGACAGGATTCCTACTTGGGATCGAATTCTATCCTTAAACGGATTTGTTTAATATTTTGCGAGGCTGATTTTTTGTAGTATTTGAGTCCAAACCGGACGTGTGAGGTGTCACGGATGGTCCGTGTGTCTCGGGAAATATCTTTGACCGGGTTTTGACTCGGTCGCTAAAAGACGGTTTTGCCCCTGGTGCCAAATTCGACCCAAATTAGCCTTATTTGACACAAAACGACCCACTGGGCTTGGATTTGAGGTTGGTTTTGTAAGATTTGTACTCCGTAATAATCCTAAACCAAATGTCCATGATTTCGAGCCCATATCCGAGTCCATTAAAGCATGTTTGCGTCCGATCATCATCGGGTGTTTGGCGGGAACTATTATAGACACCTGGCGGTCAAAATGTGGGTGTCTATAGAGCCCCCACTCTGACGGAGGCTTGGACAAGGCAAAAGTCAGAGTAGCTACCATGTCAATCAAGGATTAAAACATGGCAGACTTCCGATCGGGTTGTTTATAGCCCATTAGACCTGCGTGAAGGGCTCGCCAACCATAGGATAGAAATCATACCTGGATAGATGCCAATAATGTCGTGGGGACTTTGCCTGAAAAGTCTCAGGTGTGTCTGTTTACAGACACATCCCATCTTGGAGTTGCGCGGGAGCCTGCCTTGGAAGCTATGGGTGTGCCTGTTTACAGGCACATCCCATCTTGGAATTACGCGGGAGCTTGCCTTGGAAGCTCTGGGTGTATCTGTTTACATATACATCCCGTCTTGGAATTACGCGGGAGCCTACCTTGGAAGCTATGGGTGTGTCTGTTTACAGACACATCCCATCTCGGAATTACGCGGGAGCTTGCCTTGGAAGCTATGGGTGTATCTGTTTACAGATACATCCTGAAAGAAGTCGCTTGAGTTTCTCCACTGGGGAATTTTTGAGAATTCTTCGGGAGTCTTGGGTGTACCTGTCTGTTGATAACAATTTGCATGCAATATCTAGGCGACACACCGACTCATGCTGGGGAAGAAATGATTTTTGATTGATTTTTTGAAAGAAAATGCTGAAGAAAAAAATTTTGAAATTTTTTTTGGAAATAAGAATGCTTGGGATGACTTGATTCCTGATCAGATTCTGACACGGATTCCTAAAATCCTTTGGTTAGGCCTGTATGCCTAGATGAAGTATGATAAAAATTCTTATTCCCGTGATGACTAGGAAAGGGATTTTCTCAAATGGCTAAGTTTTGCAAATTTTAAAATGAGAATTTGAAGAGAGAGATATACCGACAGACTCGACTCTGGACGCGAGAGGACGAGTTGACAGACACGACTTTGACTCTCTAAGGGTTAGACCGTGACTCGGTAGGGGGTGGGCCACCTAAGATGACAAGACTCTTAAGTTGCGTTATCCCGTAGCCTAGGCGAGTGGCAACATGGTCGAAGTCGAAATGGGAACGATCTGTTATAGGAGAATTGCAGTAGTCTGTAATGAGACTGTTTTAGCAGTAACAATGCTGTAGTCTAGTGTTCCTTTTGAATTTTTGGTTTTGGGGTACATCTCCAAAGTGGGTATTATTCCGAGTCCTGACAGATTCTCGTCTTTGACTGAGCCGTGTACTAGGACACACTATAGAAAGGTGGCTAGATTTTGAAACTATTTGGATTATGTGAATGGATGTGTGGACATGACATAGGTCCACCCCGACGCGGCCACGCGCGGGTTTGGGGAGGCGAATGAATCTCCATGAGATGGTCAAATGGAAATTTAAATCGAAGTCGGAGTCGCCACCGAATTTTATGGTTATTCGGAACCGTTCGAGCCCACTCTATGTCGTAGTGGGCCGTGTACAAAATACGGCCCATTTCCGATGTCAGAGTTTATTGGGCTCGTCCCTTTTGCATATCGATATAGATGCCGACTGGAGCGGTTAATCGTATATTGAATGACTCTCGTTGCCAATGGTTTCGGACATCCGGAAACCACGGTTCTGAGTAAGGGGTGAGGGTACGTGTTGGGAAGTTCACTAAGAACACCCAACCCCGCCCGCACATTAGCGGCCTCTACTAGGATATCGAATGACGTTTTAATGCGCGCGTTAGTAATACGATGAATGATTATGCAAACATTGTTTTCTAAGCATGTGAAAAATTGAATGGGTTGCTAAGTCAATTTAATGCATGAAAATTGATTAACGTCAAAGTTGTATTTAACATGTGAGATTTGTTTTAGTATAATAAAACAAATGAAATAAAATGATGAGTTTGCTACAAAACAAACAAACGAGTTAGTATCGATTTGTAAATAATAATAGCAAAAAATAAATGTGCGAAATCGAGAAAATAAATATTAATCGAAATCTGAAAAATATTGTTGAAAAGAACGTTGTTTTGTATAAAAAACGAAGTTCGAAAAATAAAAAAAAAAAAGACGGAAAAGGCCGTGGCATGACAGCCGGCCGCGCGACTCGCCTGGGATGCCGGCGGGTCGCGTGGTGGCCTGTTTCGGGTCCGGTTTTCGAAAACTCGAAGTTCGTATTAAATCGCGTACGAATATTGCATGATTCGTACTCGACTTAATATTTTCGATATTCTTTATATTCGATAGTTGACTACGAAATCAATATCAAATACTTGGAATAGTTTTTAGAAAAGATGTAATTTTAGAAATCGATCGAAGAATAAATAATAAAACGAACGAAAACGTAGAAAAAAGAAATCCCGAATTCCAGGCCTGCGCGCGAGTCGCCCGGGCATGGCGCGACTCGCGTGCGGGTCTGTCCGTCTTTGTTCGAAAATTGTTATTTTGAACGAAAAGTAAAAGAAAAGAATTTTCACAAAAAAGATGTAACGATTTCTGATATCGTCGAAATCTTAATATAATTCTTTTCGATACGATATTCGATTATAGAAAAATCAGTATCGTATGTTTAAGAATATCCGTTATGAAAATAGTTTTTCGTTAATAACGATATTAGAATAATTAAAAAAAATGACTCTAGACCCGTAATAAAAAATGGACGAAGAGAAGGAAGGAGAGAAAGGAAGAAATCGGGTTTTGTTGCACCCTCAACCTACATGCTCTTGTCGACTCGGATCGGGGCTCGTCGGAATGTGGCTAGGCACGGGAGCGTCGAGTTTTGGTTCGGCTGAGGTGAAGGTTCGGACGGGTGAAGGTTCGGGTATGGGAGCCGGTTTTCCTTCGGGTTTTGAACGTAATATCGGTTTAACGATGCTAAGGAATTATATGTGTCGGGATGCTAGATAACTATTGCTGAAAAATCGTGTGTGTATGTGTGAAATTGTATATTTTCTCGGTCCTCTTTGATGTTGGATGCAAGGGGCTATTTATAGGAAATTCCCGACCTTGGCTTGGGAGAGTTTGACTACCGCTCAGGATAGGAAATGTAGGAATTTGAGGGAAATAAGAATTCCGCTTTCTTGTGGAGGAAGAAAGGCAAACCGGTGGATTTGCTCTCGTTTTGGACTGTTTCGGCCGAGTGTTTTACACTCGATCGGATGCTCGAATCGGTTTTTGAATAGGACTCCTGTTTGAGCTAGAATTACCGCTTGAGTAAGAAGCTGAGGAGAACGAGAATTCCGTTTTCTTGTGTGGGAAGAAAGGAGGAATACCGGCTGGTATGTACTACTTGGCCGAGTGGTTTAGCTCGGTTGAGTGTTTGAGTCGGTTCTCGGATAGGATTCCTACTCGGGATCGAATTCTACCTTAAACGGAATTGTTTATTATTTTGTGAATGGCTGATTTTTGTAGAGTTGGAGTGTGAACCAACCGTGTGAGATGTCACGGTGGACTCACGAGTTTCGAGAAATGTCTTTGACCGGGATTTGACTCGGTCGCTAAAAGACGGTTTTACCCCTGGTGACGGATTCGACCCAAATTAGTGTTATTTGACTCGAAACGACCCACTGGGCCTGAATTTGAGGTTGGTTTTGTGAGATTTTTACTCCTTAAAATGCCTAGGCCAAATGTCCATTATTTCGAGCCCATTTCCGAGTACGTTAAAGCACGTTAGCGTCCGATCATCATCGGGTGTTTGTCGGAAACTACTATAGACACCTGGCGGTCAAAATGTGGGTGTCTACAGAGCCCCCACTCTGACTGAGGCTTGGACAAGGCGAAAGTCAGAGTAGCTACCAGGCCAATCAAGGATTAAAACCTGGCAGCTTCCGGTCGGGTCGTTTAAGGTCCATTAGACCTGCGTGGAGGGCCCGCCGGCCATGGGCTAGAAGTGTACCTGAATTAGTGATAACTCCGTGGGGGAATTCGTCGCATGAGACTTAAAATGGGCCTGTATGTGGGCTCATCTTGTTAAATGCCGATGGGGAGTTATGCAAATCGCATGGTCCTGCTTGAGCCGTCCTGTACATATTTATGCAAAGCTGCAAAATTTTGCATGTAATATTTGTAGGAAAAATGACTCGTGCTGGGGAATAAAAATTTAAGAAAAGGGTTTGAATTTTTGAGTTTGAAAAAGTTTGTTTTGACTTTGAAAAGGAATAGGAATGCTCGGGATGACTTAGCTAAGCCTTAGGACAATGGCTTGTATGCTAAATGCTCTAGGATTGGGAATCCTAAGGTGAGGAGGAGAACTTATTTTCATGCTATAAATACCCCTTCTTGCTTCATAAATTTCATAATTCCACAATTCCTTAGTTCCTTAAAGAAAAGAATAAGCCCTGAAAAATTTATCCTTTCTTTTAGTAAATCAAATATGGGAATCGACCGATTAGTCGGAATGCTACACGAGTGGTCCAAATATTTTAAGGATGCCGATAGGGCTATCCTAAATCAGAATGGCGTTACCCAATTGTCCGTGATCCGTCAGATGCAAGTAGACTGCCACTTCTTGGATGCTTGCCTATCCTATTGGGATGATACCTATCATGTATTTGGTTTTCCTCGAGGAGAGATTTGCCCTATTCCTGAGGAAATTGCTGCTGCAGGAGGATGGAATCCTATACTTCGCCCTGCTATCCCTTTTTCGGTTTCTGACCCAAGGAGGAAGTTAAGGGAATTCTTAGGGCTTTCCCATATGGAGGTATCCCGTATGCTAGAAGGAGATACCGTTTCCCTGATCGACCTGGCTGAAAAATTCATGAATCCAGATGATGTCCGGGTTAGGCCAGTTCATAGTCGTAGGGCCTTTACTTTTTGTATGCTCCATGTTTATGCCTTCGAAGGGCATATGGACTTGTTATCTTGCATGGGCCACGTTAAACTTTTCACCGTGGCTGACCTGATGGAGACGGAGCACAGCCCGGCTTGGCTGATTACAGGGGAGATTATTCAAGGTTTGGATAATCGTAAGAGGGATCCGTCAATTCGGTTAACTGGGAGTACTCGGCTTCTGCAGGTATGCCGTTCCTTTGAATTTTTTGAATTTTTGAATTTCCGGCCTCTCCCATTTTTCCGGTTTTGCGCGGTTTTTTCCCGATTTTCCGGCTTCTGCGGTTTTCTCGGTTTTCACGCCTTTTCACGTTTTTTTTTTTTTTTTTTTTTACGTGATTTTGACGATTTTTGCAATTTTGATTTTTTTTCGGATTTTTTCAGCTATGGCTATTCGAGAGGTTATCGATCTTGGACCCTCCCTTAAATGTGAGCCGATATCAACCCAGGCAAGTTATGTCGAGGAGACGAGCCATTGCCTTTTCTCGCTTCAATACCCAAAAATATTGGGATGAGGTGCTATCTTTCCATGGAGGCCTGTTGATCCGTTGGGTCGTGCCATGGTGGCCAATTTACCTTTGGACTGGTCTAGAATCTCGAGATAGGGCTAGATAACAGGTAATCCTATCTTTTAGGCAGACAATTCACCTCTTTCCCGATCGCATACTTAGGCAATATGGTCGGGCGCAAAGAATCCCAGAAATCGAGGCCGTTGTGAGTGAGTCTACTCAGCTAACAGATGTGATGTGTGACACCTGGATGCAAAGGTGGTATACATGAGCTACTTGGCCTGTTCTTAAAAATTCTCATTCGATCTGGGTAACCGATTCTTATGTAAGGTGGACCCGAGCTGACTCAGCTAAGACCCGGGCTGCCCTGAAAACTGATGAGGCCTATGACCTGTTACGCCGGGAGCATGCTAAGGACAATAGGAGCTTCTTTACTGAGGGAGATATTTCGACAGGTCAGAAAAGAAGATCTAAGACTCAGACTGAAGGGTCCAGTAATAAGGGTGCACGGGGGAGAGTGATCCCCCAGATGGACTTAGAAAGGAGACTGGGGCCAAGACTGGCTGCTAAGGATCGACTTGGTCCTCGAGACAGGCTTCCCGAGCCGATTAGGGCTCGGCTTGAACCGGTGCAAAGGGTGGAAAACCCAAAATCGAAGAAGCGGGTTCGAGCAAAGGAAGTTCCCCTTGTGATTAGGGAACGTTCGCCCCCGCCCCGTCGGCCTCGGGCTCCACGTGACCCGAAAGATAAGGAAAAGGGCAAAATGTACGAGTAGTCTCCTAAATTTATTATTTAAGTATTACTACTATTTTTTGTGGTGTGATTTTGTTGCTCTTTTTTTGTGATGTATTTTTTGAAATAAAAAGACATATTAGTGAAAACCGTTCCCGTTTTTTCGTTTATTGCAATGGTTGTACCCTTTTGAGGGGTTGCCTACGTATCCAAAATTAATGGAATCAAACCTTCCGTAGTTCAGAAGTATTTTTGCAATTTTTGAAATACATCAAGATTATTAATTCGAGATGCGCAACGGTAGGATAAATGATCCTAACTTATTGACTTGCTTAAAATTTTGAAAATTCATAAAAAAGACGCTTTTATAAACTCTTTGCAAATGACATTGAGATAGGGTTTACGGGTAGTAACGCTTCAGTTGGTCCAAGTTTGTTGGATTGACGAACTCGTTTCCGTCCAAGTCCGTTAGCATTACTGCTCCTCCTGAAAGAATTTTCTTCACCAGATATGGTCCAGCCCAATTGGGTTTGAATTTTCTCCTTGGGTCAACTGGTAGTAAAGCTCGAACAGATTTTAGGACTAGATCGCCCTCTTTGATGTTCCTGGGCCTAACCCTTTTGTTAAAAGCCCGTTGGATCCTTTTCTGATATATCTGAATATTATTCAGAGCCCGGGACCGCCGTTCGTCTAAGAGGATTAGCGAGTCATATCGGGCTTGGACCCAATCTACTTCAGGTACCTGGCTTTCGAGCAGAATCCTAAGAGAGGGTACTTCTAGTTCGACCGGCTGGACTGCTTCCATTCCATATGTCAGATAGTATGGAGTTGCTCCGGTTGCAGTTCGAATCGATGTCCGATATCCCCATAAGGCAAAGGGTATCTTGTTGGGCCAATCTCGGTAATTCTCAGCCATCTTCTTAAGAATGGTGACAATTGTTTTATTGGCTGCCTCCACCGCTCCATTTGTTTGAGGACGGTAAGGTGACGATGTATGCCTTTGGATCTTGTACTTTTCCAGCAGAGTGGCAGTTTCAGCTTGGAAATGGGTCCCATGATCGCTGATGAACTCGTGTGGAATCCCATATCGGCATATAATTTTGTTTTGGATGAACTTAGCCACATGTTTGGCATTCAAGATCCGGTATGACTCGGCTTCGACCCATTTGGTGAAATAGTCGATAGCCACTAAAATGAAACAGTGACCTCCTGCCCCAGAAGGGTTCACTTTCCCGATTATATCAATTCCCCATGTCGAGAATGGCCATGGTGATGTCATTGTATATAGTAGGGATGAAGGCATATGCTGAACATTAGCGAAAATCTGACAGTTGTGACAGTGTTTGACATACAGCTGACAGTCAGTTTCCATGCTATTCCAATAGTAATCGAGTCTTGCGATTTTTCGGGCCAACATATGGGCATTCATGTGTGGTCCGTTTTCGCCATCGTGCACCTCGGCCATAACTCTTTTGGCTCGAGTTTTGTCAATGCATAGAAGTAAAGCCCCCTGTTCTGTCTTCTTATATAGCTGTCCATCGTCTGTGCGGATGAACTGGGTTGCCCATCTTCGCAGAGCCTTCTTGGCCCGGTTTTCAGTTCCCGGAGGATATTCCCCTGACGTCAAGTAGGTTAGAACAGCCTGGTACCAAGGTTCTGGATCAGTTATCTCAATATCTTGGATAGTGTTGATATATGCTGGCTCAGACCGTCTTTCGACACAAATGGGCATGCTAGTTAGATGCGCTGGGATATTCAGTAAAGATGCTAATTTTGACAGAGCATCTGCAAACTGGTTTTCTTCCCGAGGCAGGTAAATGTACTCCACTTTTTGGAATTGTTTTTCGAGAACCCTTACTCGTGCTTGGTAAGCCACGAGATTTGCGTTCCGAGTCTTCCATTTTTGTAGATTTTGATTTATGACTAACGATGAGTCACCGTGGACCCGGAGGTTTGTTACTCCTAAATCGGCGGCGGCTTGCAACCCGTGAATGCATGCTTCGTATTCGGCTGCGTTATTAGTCACGTCAAAATCTAGCTTAATGGATAATGGGGTATGCTCACCTTGTGGTGAGATTAGCAAAATCCCGACACCAAATCCTCGAAAGTTGGATGCTCCGTCAAAATACAGATCCCATGTGTCGGCGTCGGTATGGAATATGTCTTCGTCTGGGAAGGCCCAAGTATCGGTGTGATCTTCCTCGGATACCGGACTATCGGCGAGGAATTCTGCTACTACCCGGCCCTTGATGGCTTTTAAAGGTACGAACTTGAGGTCAAACTCAGCTAGCATTAAAGTCCACCTGGATATACGGCCGTTAAGGATGGGCTTCTCGAATAGATACTTGATTGGATCCATCTTGGATAGCACATGTACCTCGTGACTAAGCATGTAGTGTCGGAGCTTTTTAGTGGCCCATACTAATGCTAGACACGTCTTCTCGAGCATAGTGTATTTGCATTCATACTCCAAGAACTTCTTGTAATCCCCTAGAAAATCTAACGCAATACAGTGGCGGAAACACTGTAGAGTTGGGATTAAAACACGCTGACAAACTATATCTTATTAAAAGAAATGGTAAGTCGATACAAAGGCCACTTTTTACAAAAGGGCTAAATAGAAAATTCTCCAAATGGGTTATACAAATCCATAAATTATATGAATAAAGAAAGAGTAGGATCCACGCTACTCGCTAGCTCACACCCAAAACCTAGCAGCAAATACCTGTCATGTTATAAACATAACAGCCACGTCAGTGGGGAGTAACTCGGACGTTCTCCCAGCCATATTATATCATATGGAAAAATAATAGTATTATTATATCAAAATACTTAAAATGAGAAAACATTAAAAACAATATAATAAAATAAGTTCCCGGAGGAAACTTAAAACATTTGCAAACCTGCGAGTCAAAAATTCAATCGATAATATAATATTCAAAAATGGCATTATGGAAACTCGTTCAGTGTGCACAAGGCTAGACTTTCACTAGGATAATACTGGAAACTAGCTTCGAGAACTGTAGACTTAACTCATAACAGAATCCAGTCTCTAACTAGGCAACTCAACTATAACAGGACTGCGTGCAGCGAGGTCCTGGCTTAAGTAATGTACACCCCTCTTGGACACCAACCGTAATCCAGTTCAACCCGACGGCGACTTACACGATGCGATATCTAAGTTTAAGGTCAAAATATACACACTCCTGAGCACAAACCATGCTCAGTTCAACGACCAATGTGTCTCAACATAGACACACCAGCTTTATAGTTGATGGCAAAAATGTACATCCCAGACTATATTACTCTAACCCCACACTTCTCTTTATTCCATAACTCCAAAACAAGCCATTATCGATAGTCAAAAGTAATTATAATCAATATAAATGATATGGATAAAAGGAATAACCATTTTATATTAAGAGGGAAACTTTCTATAGATAGAAACTTACTAATTTTAGAAACTTACTAAAAATAGTCTTATAGAAAATACGTAAGTTATTAAAATAAGTGAAATGTATAAAAATAGCATTTCTAACGAGATTAACATTTAATTATTATCGTCGTTATCGTAACTTTAATATATTCCTAAATTCGTTACTCCAAAATATAAATAAAATGTGATAAGTCATTATATAGTATTTTTATAAATAATTTAGGAAGTCGAGGTAAAACAATAAATCTTAGAAAAGAGATATTTTAAGAAAAACGATATCAAAATTAATTGAGTCAACGAGTTATATAAATGAAATGAATTTTATAAAGGGTTCAAATTATTTTTAAGAAATAGCTCTGATTTATGAATAATACAATTTTCAATAAAAATAGTCAATCGGAAACAAATAGGAAATTATTAGTGAAAATAGTCTCGACTAAAATGTATTTAAAACTAAATCGACTATTTTCTCATTTATTAGTATAAATCGTAAAACGGAAATTAATTTATTAAACAAGTATACAAATCTCGATTATAATATAAAAATATGATTTTGAGTTAAAATTATAAATAGACGAAATATGACAAAAATATGAAATTGATATTATTTAGTTACTAGTGTCACGATAACCAACAAAATATTATAACGATCGTAAATAATTAAATTACTAACGATTTATAAAACGATATCGAAAATCGTAAAATATTTATAAAGCACACAATTTATAAAATAATATTTTTAGCAAATAATAAATAGCTAAAATTAGAAAATGGAAGTTAAAATATTTACTACATACTACTACTCAAACATACGATATAAAATCGAGTAACGTCCTAAAGTTACCTCGGGTCAAAAACCGAAATGATCACGTATTCGTCCTTGATCAGTCCAAGCTTCAAATTAGTAGAATTGTCGTCTTTAAGCTCCAAGTAGAAGGACCGTTCAACATCACGGAAATCGAGAAGACAAAACAAGAGAATGAGACAAGCGTATTCGACACAAAATAGAAAGGAATTGATGTGTCAAAAAGAATCTCGAAGGCCGCACTTAAAAGGGGTCGAATACGACAAGGTAAGGGCAGAAATTGTCACGAAAGTGACCAACAAAGAAGAATTAAGTAGCAGCAGGAGTTACGCACAGAATATCAGCAACACCACACAAGAAAACCGAACTTGGTGGCATCTCTACATCGATTCATCGATCCGAAAAAAGGAAAAGACGGATTGACAGTAGCAGCTGTGCAGAATGCCAGGTAGAAAAACGAGAAACGAACAAAAGAGAAAGAAGAAGAAGAAGACAAACAGCACCAGCGGAAACAATAACAGCCACAACAAACGCGACAGCAGTGAACAGAAACGACGTAAAATGACACCAGTACTGTCATCAACAGCGGAGAGAAATGGAGAGGATGAGCATCAGAACAAGGAAGAAGAAACAGGGATCTAGTCGATAAAAGACAGCAGTGAATGGCAGAAGAGAAAATGTAACAGCAACAAGGATGACAACCACAACAACCGCACAAGGAGCAGCAAAACGAAAACAGACGAGCATCAGGACAACGAACAGCATTGACAACGACAAACGATGGACTGAAACGGGACAAAAAGTTGCGAGGAAGAAGAAGATAAGCAGCAGAACGCAACAGCAGCAAGAGCACGAAACAGCAGCACCATCAACAACAACAACAACAACAAATGACAGAAGAAAATCAGACCCGAATCAACCATGACAGTCGCAGCAGCGCACAAAGGAGAAGAAGGAAGAAAAAAGAAGAAAAGAAGTAGAAAGAAAAACGAGAAAAAAGAATCTCACGTTTAAAAGCAGTAGCAGAGCAACGGTAGAAACGTAGCAGCAGCGGCGATGACACAAAACCGAAACAGCAGAAATAGAACACGGCCAGGGGCGCACGAAAACAGGAGCAGCAGCGGCGATGGACATAGCAGCAGCAGCAGCAGCAGGAAGCAACAGCAGCATCGGAGCAGAACAGCGGCAGCAGCAGTACAACCGACAACAGCAGTACCAGCATCAATAAACACGGGCGAAAAGAGTAGAGGAAGGAGAAGAAAAAACAGAGAACGAGGTGGAATCAATACCAAACCGAGGAATCAGGGAAATGTAGCAGCAGCCACGAACAAACAACGATGGCAGCAGCGTAACAGCAGTCGGACTCAGGCAACAATACGCCCCGGCAGCAGTAGAAAACGTAAGCAGCAGCAACAGAAAGGAATCAGGAAAGAAGAAGGAGAAGGAGAGCGTGAAGAGGAGGCTAGAAGACGGAGATGATGCAGGTTGAAAAGGATGAATGAATGATGAATTGAGACGGTGGAATGTATTAGAGAAAGTGTAAGGGAAAATGAATGAATGAATGAATGAGGCTGAAATGGTGGAAAGAATGAATATCAACACAAAAAGGTGAAGCGGTGGAATGTATTAAGTGGGATGAATGAAGACAAGAAGGAAGTGGTGGAGGATGAATAGACCAAGGAAAAGAATGTATGTAACAATAGTAAGGGGACACATACAACGAGAAATCGGGAAAGGGGATGAATCCTCTCCAATAAATGAATCGGTTTAGAATTACGAATTAAATGAATTCCGTAACAAAAGCTGACTGACCCAAGAATCGAATTAAAACGAGTTAAAAAGATTAATAACTAATCGGGCCGTCGAATAAAATGAGTAAATAAATTACTCGAGACGAAAACAAAGCTTATAGAAATAAATAATTAGACGATCAAATGATTCAAATAGTATATCCTGATAAATAATAGATTTTCGATAAAGTGAATTAAGTTGATTTCTCGAGGGAAGGAAATAAATATTTTGACGAAACTTAAAATAAATTAGCTTCGAGCTTAAAATATATAAATAAAAAGAATTTAGAATTTAAATCGTCGAAATAGACTTTCGGTAAAATTAAATTAAATAGAATGAATCGAAATGGAAATAAAATATGTTTTAAAATATAAGAAGAGTTATCGAGTCAAATAGAATTTTAGGAGTTTGAAACGATTAAACGTTAAATTCATTTTATAATAATTTTAAGAATTACGAGTTAAACCGTAAACAAAATAAAAATACGAATATAATTTAAAATTAATTTAATTTATAAAATCAGGGGTGTTACAATCTTCCCCACTAAAAAGAAGTTTCGTCCTCGAAACTAACAAAAACATAATAATAGAGTGGAAAACAAGGTTGTATCACTTGAATAAAATGAGAATGCTTAACTCGCATTAGAATCTCGATTTTTAAAAATTTTACAACTTCAAACGTGATATGAAATCAAAATCGAAGACAAAATTTTATTTCAAGATGAGTTGGGCTCAGTTCCCAAGGTTTAAAATCATTTAAATTAGTAAAATCGCAAGTTAAAATTATTTGGTAAGGTAATGACGATAGATCATATTTGTTAACGAACTCGAGGGGGAAAGAGTACCCAAATATTTTCAAAACAACAGTGAAACGTTTTAATTAAGAAATTCGACCATACTTTATTTTAAGACCAAGCAAAAATTTGAGAAATCAAGTTTTGTAGTTAGTAAATAATAATCGACCAAGTCGTCAAACACTTTCAATGACAGATTTAAAGTCTAACGACAATAAAACAAAAATATAGACGTACAAAGTTTTTCAGAAATTTTAAATCGTTTTACATAATAATCTTATAAAAATCCAAAATATTTGCAATTATGAAAGTTTTCATAAAATCAAAATTTTAAATAATTTCGAAATACTTTAAAATAAATTATTTACACCCTTTGAAACGGAACCAAAAATAAAACAAAGACGAAATACAAAGTTTTGAAATTTATAACTCAAAATGTTAAAATCTCATGAAAATTCAATGTTTTTAAATTAGTCAATCTTTTCACAACACAAGTTTGAGGAAAATATTAAATGGATAAATAGAGTCAAAGTCAACGACAAATCGAAATAAAAGTTTTCAAACCCGATTAAGAAGCCGAAAGGAATTGGCTGAAGAAGAAGAAGCGGAATTAAGGGAAAAGCTAAAGGGAGGAACGAAATTGAGAGTCAAACAAAGCTCTCAAGGAAATATAGAAGAAGTTAACCATCTCGAGATTCCCGGTATGACTCCCACAACACGGGTTCCTAATTTCTACCAAATACGTTAAGTCCAATATTAGGCACTAGGTGGTATTGCTCAGTCACAAACTCCAAAAATGTCTTACGTGATTATCCAATCGATCAAACGACACGTTACCAATCCACAATTGCCTAACAATCTAATCTCATCAATTAAATTTCCAATGGTCATCAGGCAAACCCCAAACTCGCAATCGATAAGATTCCTAAATCCAAAGATCATAAAGTTTGAACTCGAGGTACACCCCAAAATTTCTCGAGTAAGGAACACTAAACAAGATCCACCAATTTAACAATGATCGGGTACAAAATTCTCAAAAAGATGACCAACATATTTAATATGCCACAAGTACAGAACTTGGGAAAGTACAACGAATCCTCAAACACGCTCAAACCTATAGGTAATGGCGCGAACACTAACATCTTCAAAACACGACTTTCGACTCAGGTTTCTGGGAACTCCACCAAAGTTCATATCGTAACAACGAAACCACCAAATATTTATTAACTCAACGAAGCCACAAACTCGTTGGTCTAAGGGTTTTGAACTATAAATTCATCAGGATGATTCGCATTAAGTATTTCTCGAAACAACGCGATAAATCCAACCTCTAATTGTGCAATATGTCTCTCTTCTTCAACGATTTAATCCTTAATAAATACAGGTAATCTATGTCAACCAAAATTTCTAATGATATTAATCAAAACCTTCGATGGTACCACAACACTCAGGTTAACACTTTAAACAATGCTCTATGATCCCAAATATTCACGATGCATCCATCAAATAAGCATTAGATAAGAATCTCCAAAGTAATATTATCAGTTGTATTTAGTTCAGTTCTAGGTTAGGTACTAGGTATCCATCAAATATGATGTACTCTTACTACTTCAAAGTATATTCAACTCTAAGTACTCTAAAATAATCAAAGTAACCTATAACCCAATGTTCAGTGTCTAAGGTATCATCCTAATTCCCATAATCAACAATTTGCCATTCAAATCAATCCTCAAGAATTTATTACTTGCTTAGAAGGTAGGGTAGACTCACAATCCTCAAACCAGGTAACAAGGGTTTACTAAACATCAAACATCTATAATACGGGGTTCAGTAAGACAGAAACCGGTACCAAAGGATCTCAAGAGGAGGATGGTAAAATAGAAGAATAAATCAAAGATTGATCACAAGAATGAAGACGCGGATATATACGAGAAGAATTATAAGAAGCAGAAGCAGGAAGAAAAGAATCAATGATTCTAGAAGATAAAGACCTAAACCGAGAAGGGAAAGTATGGACCTCTAAGGTTCACGAGGAAAGTAAATAGATTACTTCATCTTCTTGTAGAGGAACGAGCATGCAAGTCATGGGTTGCTACATCTAGATTTACTGCGACATCATGGAACATGAATCTACTCTTGATCATCTTACCTGTAGCTTGAGCAAACCAAATCTGGGCTGAAGGGTCGCCATTGTATCTTCCTTGTAGCACAAAGTCGTCCACTCGAATTAACAGGCGTTGAGAGTTCTAAGCAGGTCTTGTCCCGATCAGGAGCAGCATCTCTTCAGCATCTTGTTCATTCATATTCTTCCAGACAAAAGCAACAAATATTCAATGCTAATCATTGAGTAACAAGAACATATAAACCTAACAGTTAAGTCCTTACTTTGGTTTCTACCCATCTCTCACTAAAATTTCTTTAATATTCAAATCATTTACTAGTATTTTTCCTAAAATCAGGTGTAAGCGTCGGGAGCAACAATGCTCTGATACCAACTGTAATCCCCTAGAAAATCTAACGCAATACAGTGGCGGAAACACTGTAGAGTTGGGATTAAAACACGCTGACAAACTATATCTTATTAAAAGAAATGGTAAGTCGATACAAAGGCCACTTTTTACAAAAGGGCTAAATAGAAAATTCTCCAAATGGGTTATACAAATCCATAAATTACATGAATAAAGAAAGAGTAGGATCCACGCTACTCGCTAGCTCACACCCAAAACCTAGCAGCAAATACCTGTCATGTTATAAACATAACAGCCACGTCAGTGGGGAGTAACTCGGACGTTCTCCCAGCCGTATTATATCATATGGAAAAATAATAGTATTATTATATCAAAATACTTAAAATGAGAAAACATTAAAAACAATATAATAAAATAAGTTCCCGGAGGAAACTTAAAACATTTGCAAACCTGCGAGTCAAAAATTCAATCGATAATATAATATTCAAAAATGGCATTATGGAAACTCGTTCAGTGTGCACAAGGCTAGACTTTCACTAGGATAATACTGGAAACTAGCTTCGAGAACTGTAGACTTAACTCATAACAGAATCCAGTCTCTAACTAGGCAACTCAACTATAACAGGACTGCGTGCAGCGAGGTCCTGGCTTAAGTAATGTACACCCCTCCTGGACACCAACCGTAATCCAGTTCAACCCGACGGCGACTTACACGATGCGATATCTAAGTTTAAGGTCAAAATATACACACTCCTGAGCACAAACCATGCTCAGTTCAACGACCAATGTGTCTCAACATAGACACACCAGCTTTATAGTTGATGGCAAAAATGTACATCCCAGACTATATTACTCTAACCCCACACTTCTCTTTATTCCATAACTCCAAAACAAGCCATTATCGATAGTCAAAAGTAATTATAATCAATATAAATGATATGGATAAAAGGAATAACCATTTTATATTAAGAGGGAAACTTTCTATAGATAGAAACTTACTAATTTTAGAAACTTACTAAAAATAGTCTTATAGAAAATACGTAAGTTATTAAAATAAGTGAAATGTATAAAAATAGCATTTCTAACGAGATTAACATTTAATTATTATCGTCGTTATCGTAACTTTAATATATTCCTAAATTCGTTACTCCAAAATATAAATAAAATGTGATAAGTCATTATATAGTATTTTTATAAATAATTTAGGAAGTCGAGGTAAAACAATAAATCTTAGAAAAGAGATATTTTAAGAAAAACGATATCAAAATTAATTGAGTCAACGAGTTATATAAATGAAATGAATTTTATAAAGGGTTCAAATTATTTTTAAGAAATAGCTCTGATTTATGAATAATACAATTTTCAATAAAAATAGTCAATCGGAAACAAATAGGAAATTATTAGTGAAAATAGTCTCGACTAAAATGTATTTAAAACTAAATCGACTATTTTCTCATTTATTAGTATAAATCGTAAAACGGAAATTAATTTATTAAACAAGTATACAAATCTCGATTATAATATAAAAATATGATTTTGAGTTAAAATTATAAATAGACGAAATATGACAAAAATATGAAATCGATATTATTTAGTTACTAGTGTCACGATAACCAACAAAATATTATAACGATCGTAAATAATTAAATTACTAACGATTTATAAAACGATATCGAAAATCGTAAAATATTTATAAAGCACACAATTTATAAAATAATATTTTTAGCAAATAATAAATAGCTAAAATTAGAAAATGGAAGTTAAAATATTTACTACATACTACTACTCAAACATACGATATAAAATCGAGTAACGTCCTAAAGTTACCTCGGGTCAAAAACCGAAATGATCACGTATTCGTCCTTGATCAGTCCAAGCTTCAAATTAGTAGAATTGTCGTCTTTAAGCTCCAAGTAGAAGGACCGTTCAACATCACGGAAATCGAGAAGACAAAACAAGAGAATGAGACAAGCGTATTCGACACAAAATAGAAAGGAATTGATGTGTCAAAAAGAATCTCGAAGGCCGCACTTAAAAGGGGTCGAATACGACAAGGTAAGGGCAGAAATTGTCACGAAAGTGACCAACAAAGAAGAATTAAGTAGCAGCAGGAGTTACGCACAGAATATCAGCAACACCACACAAGAAAACCGAACTTGGTGGCATCTCTACATCGATTCATCGATCCGAAAAAAGGAAAAGACGGATTGACAGTAGCAGCTGTGCAGAATGCCAGGTAGAAAAACGAGAAACGAACAAAAGAGAAAGAAGAAGAAGAAGACAAACAGCACCAGCGGAAACAATAACAGCCACAACAAACGCGACAGCAGTGAACAGAAACGACGTAAAATGACACCAGTACTGTCATCAACAGCGGAGAGAAATGGAGAGGATGAGCATCAGAACAAGGAAGAAGAAACAGGGATCTAGTCGATAAAAGACAGCAGTGAATGGCAGAAGAGAAAATGTAACAGCAACAAGGATGACAACCACAACAACCGCACAAGGAGCAGCAAAACGAAAACAGACGAGCATCAGGACAACGAACAGCATTGACAACGACAAACGATGGACTGAAACGGGACAAAAAGTTGCGAGGAAGAAGAAGATAAGCAGCAGAACGCAACAGCAGCAAGAGCACGAAACAGCAGCACCATCAACAACAACAACAACAACAAATGACAGCAGAAAATCAGACCCGAATCAACCATGACAGTCGCAGCAGCGCACAAAGGAGAAGAAGGAAGAAAAAAGAAGAAAAGAAGTAGAAAGAAAAACGAGAAAAAAGAATCTCACATTTAAAAGCAGTAGCAGAGCAACGGTAGAAACGTAGCAGCAGCGGCGATGACACAAAACCGAAACAGCAGAAATAGAACACGGCCAGGGGCGCACGAAAACAGGAGCAGCAGCGGCGATGGACATAGCAGCAGCAGCAGCAGCAGGAAGCAACAGCAGCATCGGAGCAGAACAGCGGCAGCAGCAGTACAACCGACAACAGCAGTACCAGCATCAATAAACACGGGCGAAAAGAGTAGAGGAAGGAGAAGAAAAAACAGAGAACGAGGTGGAATCAATACCAAACCGAGGAATCAGGGAAATGTAGCAGCAGCCACGAACAAACAACGATGGCAGCAGCGTAACAGCAGTCGGACTCAGGCAACAATACGCCCCGGCAGCAGCAGAAAACGTAAGCAGCAGCAACAGAAAGGAATCAGGAAAGAAGAAGGAGAAGGAGAGCGTGAAGAGGAGGCTAGAAGACGGAGATGATGCAGGTTGAAAAGGATGAATGAATGATGAATTGAGACGGTGGAATGTATTAGAGAAAGTGTAAGGGAAAATGAATGAATGAATGAATGAGGCTGAAATGGTGGAAAGAATGAATATCAACACAAAAAGGTGAAGCGGTGGAATGTATTAAGTGGGATGAATGAAGACAAGAAGGAAGTGGTGGAGGATGAATAGACCAAGGAAAAGAATGTATGTAACAATAGTAAGGGGACACATACAACGAGAAATCGGGAAAGGGGATGAATCCTCTCCAATAAATGAATCGGTTTAGAATTACGAATTAAATGAATTCCGTAACAAAAGCTGACTGACCCAAGAATCGAATTAAAACGAGTTAAAAAGATTAATAACTAATCGGGCCGTCGAATAAAATGAGTAAATAAATTACTCGAGACGAAAACGAAGCTTATAGAAATAAATAATTAGACGATCAAATAGTATATCCTGATAAATAATAGATTTTCGATAAAGTGAATTAAGTTGATTTCTCGAGGGAAGGAAATAAATATTTTGACGAAACTTAAAATAAATTAGCTTCGAGCTTAAAATATATAAATAAAAAGAATTTAGAATTTAAATCGTCGAAATAGACTTTCGGTAAAATTAAATTAAATAGAATGAATCGAAATGGAAATAAAATATGTTTTAAAATATAAGAAGAGTTATCGAGTCAAATAGAATTTTAGGAGTTTGAAACGATTAAACGTTAAATTCATTTTATAATAATTTTAAGAATTACGAGTTAAACCGTAAACAAAATAAAAATACGAATATAATTTAAAATTAATTTAATTTATAAAATCAGGGGTGTTACACTTCTTACTGATGTAGTAAATGGCCCGTTCTTCAGAATTGACCGTCTGGGCTAGCATAGCGCCCATGGCTGTCTCAGTCGTTGTTAAATATAGCGATAAAGGCAAACCGTGCTGAGGTGGCATTAACACCGGTGGAGAGGATAGAATTTCCTTGATTTTATCGAAAGCGATTTGACATTTGTCGTCCCATAGTGTTCGTTCTCCTTATCTCCTTTTCGGTCTTAGGCGGTTGCATTTCGGTTATCGCCTTGATCTTTGCTGGGTCAACTTCGATGCCGCGTTGGCTAACAATGTGGCCCAGTAACTTGCCCGATGTTACCCCGAAACTGCATTTTTGAGGGTTTAACCTCATGTTGTACTTGCGTAGTCGGGTAAAGAACTTCCTTAGGGCTGCAATGTGCCCGTTTCGGTCCTTGGATTTGACGATCATATCGTCGACGTAGACCTCTACTTCCTTATGCATCATGTCATGCAATAAAGTAGTAGCGGTCCGTTGATAAGTGGCACCAGCGTTAATAAGCCCAAATGGCATCACGGTATAGCAGTAAGTCCCCCAAGGTGTGATGAAGGTGGTCTTACTCATGTCTTCTTCCGCCATTTTGATCTGATTGTATCCGGCATACCCGTCCATAAATGCCAGAAGGGCATGATCGGCCGTGTTATCCACCAGTATGTCGATGTGTGGCAACGGAAAATCATCTTTTGGGCTGGCCTTATTAAGGTCCCGGAAATCTACACATACTCGGACTTTGCCATCCTTTTTGGGTACTGGCACTATGTTTGCAACCCAGTCTGGATATTCAGACACTTGGATAAAGCCCGCTTTGAATTGTTTATCAACTTCTTCTTTGACTTTGAGAGACCATTCGGGCCTCATTCTTCGGAGTTTCTGTTTTACCGGCTTGTACCCGTCTTTGATGGGTATTCGGTGTTCAGCTATCTCCCGATCTATTCCCGGCATGTCCTTGTAGGACCATGCAAAAACGTCTTTGAATTCCTGGAGGAGGTCCACGAATTGTTGCTTCTCCTCGGGATCTAAAGATAGGCCCAACCTAAGTATCTGAGGCTCTAAAGGGGTTCCTACGTTGATGGAATCGGTTTCTTCGATTACCGGATCTCGGGATTCCCTTTGTTCAAGTTGCTCGATTAGATGCGGAGGCAATGGTACCTGTTCGTCGGGTTTCTCAATGTCATTGCAAGTAATATTTTTGAAAACATTTTGAAAATAAGCCAAGTCGTAAGCGGAACGGTTATCGTTATTATTGATAGTAAATTTTGAAAAGAGCTCGAAGAGAGCTGCCATCTGATCGTTGGTCAGAGGCGGGATAGGGAGAGCCCTCGGGACAGACTCCGGGGCTCCCGATGGTGAGGCTAAAGAAGGGAGAGGGGTTACAGACTCGATCCTAGTACTGGACCCTCTAGACTTTGACTCAGACTCCGACTCTGACTCTGACTCGGACTCGGACTCAGATTCAGACTCGATAGCATGCATATCTCCTTCGCCAGTAGTTAGCTTGTAGACTCGACCCTGACCGTCGGTCCACTTGATTGTCTTCCTCCAAGCTCTCTTCCCGGTGTCGTCGGCACCAACTTCCGAGATCAGCTTGGTTGGATCAAAGTTGCTGCTGCGAAGGATCAAGCTGACCAGCTCTTGCTTAGGGGTAGGGATGATCTTGTCTTCCCCAAAGAGTAGTCCTAGAATGGGCTCAGTGTTGCTTGGGCCCCCCTTTGATTCGGCCTGGATAAGGGCGAATATGTCATCTGGAATGAAATTGCATTCCCGAGCCAGTTTGGTCCCGGGATATGAGATGGTGGGCCGATAGAGGCCTGTTTGCACGGTTTCAAATACCGGGGTGACGAACGTGACCGTCCTGGTTTGGTTCGTGTAGCCGGATGCCATAGTATAGCCTAGACCGAGGTGAGATTGCCCGTTGTTCAGGGTTTCGATGATCTTTCCCGGTGGTAGATATGGCCTTGAAGTGACTCCCGGTAGGCAACCCAGGTTCTGTAGCATCGTATAGATGCTAACGGTGAAGTATGGCTGGAAAAGGTACCCTTCTTCGATCATTCCTACAAAGTTGAATCCTCGTCGGTCGGCTGAGCCCGTCGTGTTACAGCTTGACACGGTTATGGGAGTGGCTTCGAGAGTGATGATCCCGTCTTGTAAAGGTAGTTTGACCTTCCTATGAAGAGTGGAGGACACCGCTTTGACTGCGTGAATCCATGGTCTTCCAAGTAGCAGATTGAAAGATGAAGTAACATCGATCACTTGGAATTCTAACTCCTTCTCGATCGGGCCCGTTATGATGGTCAGTTTAACGGCCCCAGCCACTGATTTTGGGCTTCCATCAAAAGCCTGGATAGTCTTTGCGGTCGGAAGGTAGTCAGCCTCGGTAATGCCGAGGGCCTTGGCTGTCCTTAAAGGAAGGACGTTAACCGCGGACCCGTCATCAATTAGGGTCATCGGGAGATATTTGTTTCGACAAATCACCGTAATGTATAGGGCCAAGTTATGAGTGGTCCTGAATGGTGGAAGGTCGGACTCGGAGAAGGTGATGAGTGGGCCTTCTCCTTTGGGCTTGTCCTTGAGATATGGCAAGACCGTGGCTACCATTTCAATGGGGGTAACCGAGGAGTCGACCTTGATTTCATCGAGGGCCTTAGTAAGCGCCGCTCGATGCTCCTGTGAACTAACCAAAAGCTGCCATATGGTAATATCGGTTCGGACCCTCTTCAATTGTCTGACTAGGGCCGTGTCGGCGTTTGGTTCTTCAGGAGTGAGTTCCGTCCTGGAAGGTTCAGTGACGGTTTCCGGGGTGGCAGTGATGGTGTGTGTACCGGCCAGAGCTCTGGCTTTAGCCCTCCGGACTTCCTCGATAGTGACGGGGATAGCCTCCCCTTTAACCAAGTAGACATCATCTTCGTCATCGTTCCATATCAGGTTGATTTGGGAAATGAAAGGGGAAATGAGATGAGAGCAGTCAACTACCTCTCCAGTAAAAATGGCGTGAGTAGCGAGAGGATTGTTTTTGTTACTTGGCTTGTCACTGGGTAGCGGTATTTTCCCATTTTCGATCAGATCTTGGATAAGATGTTTCAATTTCCAGCATTTCTCCGTATCATGCCCATTGCCTTGGTGGTAGTGGCAATAGGCCTGAATGTTGTAGCTTTTGGACCGTTTTTCTACGGGAACTTCCGGAGTTGGGCCTATCGGTTGGATTAGGCCTTTTGAAGATAGCCTTTGTAAGGCATTAGCGTAAGTTGTCCCAATGTCAGTGAATACCCGATTTGGAGTATTCTTCTTGGTTGAGGTGTCGAGTGAGTTTACCTCGTCGAAGATGCTTCGGGCCGCCGTTGTGTTGGCGGGCTTACTGGAGGATGAACTAGCTCCTTGATACCCCTTGGTAGAGGCCTTATTAAGGCTCTCTTGCCTTAAATCGTCTTCGATTCTGGTACCCATTTCGGTCAAAGTTGCGAAGTCGGGTATAATAGCGTACCTGAGATGGACTCGGTAAGCAGGGAGGAGGTTTTTGACAAAGGCCTCCACTAGCACCTTTTCGGTGGGCTTGTCAACCAGCTTCACACTTTTGGTCCGCCACCTTTGGAGGTATTTGGTGAAACCCTCCTTTGGTTCTTGGGCCATAACTTCCAGAGTACGCATGGTAGTCTGGATTTCAGCATTATCCGCGTAGTTCCGTGCGAATTCCATGGCAACATCGTCCCAAGTTTTGAATTTCTTGGGGTCGAGCCTGTAGTACCAGGCTTTTGGGTGTTTCTCCAGAGAGGAAGCAAAGAGATGCTTGAACATGGTCGATTTGACCCCCTTGACAGCCATGAAGTCTTTGAAGGCCCGAATATGAAGTACCGGATCTTCGGTCCCATCGAACATTGTTAAGCCCGTTAAGTTAAGGTTAGCGGGCAATTCATCAGTTAGGGTCGAATAGGTACGGGCATTTTCCGTGAGAATGGTGTTTCTGGTGGTCGAGTGGACCTGTTCCTGCAGCTTTTGGACTGCGCCGGCTAGCGCGGCTAAGGGCCCATCGTCATCGATCGAGGCGTTAGGAGTTCCCTGTTCTACGGCACTAACCCGAGTGACGATAGCGATCTGGTCTTCCCTCATTTGCCTCAATTGGTCCTGGATTTGGGCCAACGTGGTGTTTAATTCGTCGATGGCTTTTTGCGTCATGGTTCGAGTGAAGGGTGGCCTGTCTGTAAGAGCACCGCGTAATTAGCAACTTAACCCGAATCCTAAGGAAAGTACATCCCGAGCAAGGGAAAAAAAAGAAGAAGACTAAAAAAGACGGTAAATGACTCGGAAAAGACACCTAGACGGGTGACTTGTGAAGAGGTGGGCCTTCCTCAGGATCCAACGCTGTGGGTTGGGCCCTGTCCGGAGGAAGGTTCACGTGAGGCATTCCCAGACTTTTAGACTCGATTGTGTAAACGGGCCAACCTTTGTAGGAGTATGTCCTACGTAGGTGGGCCTTGCCTTAGTTAGGTAAGGCGGACTAGGATAGGGGGGGGAACTCGTGATGTAAGATCGACAGAGTTTCGACGCTAGAGACTTCAACGACTTATGACACGACCCGACACTGCTAAATACGGGAAGTCTAAGAAGAGGAAGTTTTGAAATATGAATTTTTGAAAAGCCCGAAATGAATCGGGTGGAGAAATTCGGCCCTTTTTCGAAAAAAGAAAAAGGAGTGGGCCGAATGACGGGTTTTGAAAGTTTCGAAAATATTTTCGAGTTTTGAATTGGGCATAATACCGGCTAGAAAAAGGCTATTTTGAGTAAAATCATAAGTCCTAAGTTCGGTATATGACCCGGGTTTTGAAAATTGGATATTTGAAAAAGGATGCAAATTTTGCAAAGGAAGAAAGAGTCACCAGTCGGGTTGATGTAGGATTCCGTCTAAGGATAGGAATAAGTAATTCGAGTGGAACAAAAATTCCGTTTCTTGGTGAGGAAGCAATGTACCTTGGCTGAAATGGGGCTGCTTGGCCGAGTTATTTGATGCTCGGTCGAATACTTGATTTGGTATTCGGACAGGATTCCTACTTGGGATCGAATTCTATCCTTAAACGGATTTGTTTAATATTTTGCGAGGCTGATTTTTTGTAGTATTTGAGTCAAAACCGGACGTGTGAGGTGTCACGGATGGTCCGTGTGTCTCGGGAAATATCTTTGACCGGGTTTTGACTCGGTCGCTAAAAGACGGTTTTGCCCCTGGTGCCAGATTCGACCCAAATTAGCCTTATTTGACACAAAATGACCCACTGGGCTTGGATTTGAGGTTGGTTTTGTAAGATTTGTACTCCGTAATAATCCTAAACCAAATGTCCATGATTTCGAGCCCATATCCGAGTCCATTAAAGCATGTTTGCGTCCGATCATCATCGGGTGTTTGGCGGGAACTATTATAGACACCTGGCGGTCAAAATGTGGGTGTCTATAGAGCCCCCACTCTGACGGAGGCTTGGACAAGGCAAAAGTCAGAGTAGCTACCATGTCAATCAAGGATTAAAACATGGCAGACTTCCGATCGGGTTGTTTATAGCCCATTAGACCTGCGTGAAGGGCTCGCCAACCATAGGATAGAAATCATACCTGGATAGATGCCAATAATGTCGTGGGGACTTTGCCTGAAAAGTCTCAGGTGTGTCTGTTTACAGACACATCCCATCTTGGAGTTGCGCGGGAGCCTGCCTTGGAAGCTATGGGTGTGCCTGTTTACAGGCACATCCCATCTTGGAATTACGCGGGAGCTTCCCTTGGAAGCTCTGGGTGTATCTGTTTACATATACATCCCGTCTTGGAATTACGCGAGAGCCTACCTTGGAAGCTATGGGTGTGTCTGTTTACAGACACATCCCATCTCGGAATTATGCGGGAGCTTGCCTTGGAAGCTATGGGTGTATCTGTTTACAGATACATCCCGAAAGAAGTCGCTTGAGTTTCTCCACTGGGGAATTTTTGAGAATTCTTCGGGAGTCTTGGGTGTACCTGTCTGTTGATAACAATTTGCATGCAATATCTAGGCGACACACCGACTCATGCTGGGGAAGAAATGATTTTTGATTGATTTTTTGAAAGAAAATGCTGAAGAAAAAAATTTTGAAATTTTTTTTGGAAATAAGAATGCTTGGGATGACTTGATTCCTGATCAGATTCTGACACGGATTCCTAAAATCCTTTGGTTAGGCCTGTATGCCTAGATGAAGTATGATAAAAATTCTTATTCCCGTGATGACTAGGAAAGGGATTTTCTCAAATGGCTAAGTTTTGCAAATTTTAAAATGAGAATTTGAAGAGAGAGATATACCGACAGACTCGACTCTGGACGCGAGAGGACGAGTTGACAGACACGACTTTGACTCTCTAAGGGTTAGACCGTGACTCGGTAGGGGGTGGGCCACCTAAGATAACAAGACTCTTAAGTTGCGTTATCCCGTAGCCTAGGCGAGTGGCAACATGGTCGAAGTCGAAATGGGAACGATCTGTTATAGGAGAATTGCAGTAGTCTGTAATGAGACTGTTTTAGCAGTAACAATGCTGTAGTCTAGTGTTCCTTTTGAATTTTTGGTTTTGGGGTACATCTCCAAAGTGGGTATTATTCCGAGTCCTGACAGATTCTCGTCTTTGACTGAGCCGTGTACTAGGACACACTATAGAAAGGTGGCTAGATTTTGAAACTATTTGGATTATGTGAATGGATGTGTGGACATGACATAGGTCCACCCCGACGCGGCCACGCGCGGGTTTGGGGAGGCGAATGAATCTCCATGAGATGGTCAAATGGAAATTTAAATCGAAGTCGGAGTCGCCACCGAATTTTATGGTTATTCGGAACCGTTCGAGCCCACTCTATGTCGTAGTGGGCCGTGTACAAAATACGGCCCATTTCCGATGTCAGAGTTTATTGGGCTCGTCCCTTTTGCATATCGATATAGATGCCGACTGGAGCGGTTAATCGTATATTGAATGACTCTCGTTGCCAATGGTTTCGGACATCCGGAAACCACGGTTCTGAGTAAGGGGTGAGGGTACGTGTTGGGAAGTTCACTAAGAACACCCAACCCCGCCCGCACATTAGCGGCCTCTACTAGGATATCGAATGACGTTTTAATGCGCGCGTTAGTAATACGATGAATGATTATGCAAACATTGTTTTCTAAGCATGTGAAAAATTGAATGGGTTGCTAAGTCAATTTAATGCATGAAAATTGATTAACGTCAAAGTTGTATTTAACATGTGAGATTTGTTTTAGTATAATAAAACAAATGAAATAAAATGATGAGTTTGCTACAAAACAAACAAACGAGTTAGTATCGATTTGTAAATAATAATAGCAAAAAATAAATGTGCGAAATCGAGAAAATAAATATTAATCGAAATCTGAAAAATATTGCTGAAAAGAACGTTGTTTTGTATAAAAAACGAAGTTCGAAAAATAATAAAAAAAAGACGGAAAAGGCCGTGGCATGACAGCCGGCCGCGCGACTCGCCTGGGATGCCGGCGGGTCGCGTGGTGGCCTGTTTCGGGTCCGGTTTTCGAAAACTCGAAGTTCGTATTAAATCGCGTACGAATATTGCATGATTCGTACTCGACTTAATATTTTCGATATTCTTTATATTCGATAGTTGACTACGAAATCAATATCAAATACTTGGAATAGTTTTTAGAAAAGATGTAATTTTAGAAATCGATCGAAGAATAAATAATAAAACGAACGAAAACGTAGAAAAAAGAAATCCCGAATTCCAGGCCTGTGCGCGAGTCGCCCGGGCATGGCGCGACTCGCGTGCGGGTCTGTCCGTCTTTGTTCGAAAATTGTTATTTTGAACGAAAAGTAAAAGAAAAGAATTTTGACAAAAAAGATGTAACGATTTCTGATATCGTCGAAATCTTAATATAATTCTTTTCGATACGATATTCGATTATAGAAAAATCGGTATCGTATGTTTAAGAATATCCGTTATGAAAATAGTTTTTCGTTAATAACGATATTAGAATAATTAAAAAAAACGACTCTAGACCCGTAATAAAAAATGGACGAAGAGAAGGAAGAAGAGAAAGGAAGAAATCGGGTTTTGTTGCACCCTCAACCTACATGCTCTTGTCGACTCGGATCGGGGCTCGTCGGAATGTGGCTAGGCACGGGAGCGTCGAGTTTTGGTTCGGCTAAGGTGAAGGTTCGGACGGGTGAAGGTTCGGGTATGGGAGCCGGTTTTCCTTCGGGTTTTGAACGTAATATCGGTTTAACGATGCTAAGGAATTATATGTGTCGGGATGCTAGATAACTATTGCTGAAAAATCGTGTGTGTATGTGTGAAATTCTATATTTTCTCGGTCCTCTTTGATGTTGGATGCAAGGGGCTATTTATAGGAAATTCCCGACCTTGGCTTGGGAGAGTTTGACTACCGCTCAGGATAGGAAATGTAGGAATTTGAGGGAAATAAGAATTCCGCTTTCTTGTGGAGGAAGAAAGGCAAACCGGTGGATTTGCTCTCGTTTTGGACTGTTTCGGCCGAGTGTTTTACACTCGGTCGGATGCTCGAATCGGTTTTTGAATAGGACTCCTGTTTGAGCTAGAATTACCGCTTGAGTAAGAAGCTGAGGAGAACGAGAATTCCGTTTTCTTGTGTGGGAAGAAAGGAGGAATACCGGCTGGTATGTACTACTTGGCCGAGTGGTTTAGCTCGGTTGAGTGTTTGAGTCGGTTCTCGGATAGGATTCCTACTCGGGATCGAATTCTACCTTAAACGGAATTGTTTATTATTTTGTGAATGGCTGATTTTTGTAGAGTTGGAGTGTGAACCAACCGTGTGAGATGTCACGGTGGACTCACGAGTTTCGAGAAATGTCTTTGACCGGGATTTGACTCGGTCGCTAAAAGACGGTTTTACCCCTGGTGACGGATTCGACCCAAATTAGTGTTATTTGACTCGAAACGACCCACTGGGCCTGAATTTGAGGTTGGTTTTGTGAGATTTGTACTCCTTAAAATGCCTAGGCCAAATGTCCATTATTTCGAGCCCATTTCCGAGTACGTTAAAGCACGTTAGCGTCCGATCATCATCGGGTGTTTGTCGGAAACTACTATAGACACCTGGCGGTCAAAATGTGGGTGTCTACAGGATGGAAAAATTCTGCCTAGGAGAAGCCCCCAGAATGACAAAGCTAACTGTTAAGAACATGACAGTGTCGTGACCGGAATGATGGCGCTTTTTGAATGTGTGTCAATGTGGGTGGTTGTGCCCTTGGTGAAAGGCTGCCTACGTATTCACGTGTAGTGAAATCAAACCAAGTCGTAGTTCAGTGGATTATAGTGCCTTGTTTATTAGGGCTTTGTGTGTAACTAGCCATAGCGATGGTGTAGGCTAGGTGCATTCCCAGTGATGTCTTGATCAAAGGGCTAGAATGGTTAGGATATTGATCCTCTGACTGTGAGCGTTCTCCGGGATAGCCCCCAGAGGTGGTGTGCACTATTTGGGCATGTTCTATGCCGACAGCAAGTTGAGTTCCCGTGTTCGGGGTTGGTAACTGGTTTGAATGAGAAAAATTGGGATGGGATTTTAACGAGTTCTGCTCTCGGGAATTTTAACGAGTTCTGTTCTCGGGGATTTTGATGAGTTTTGCTCTCGGGGATTTTAACGAGTTTTGCTCTCGGGGATTTTAACGAGGGATTTTAATGAGTTTTGCTCTCGGGGATTTTAACGAGTTTTCCTCTCGGGAATTTTAATGAGTTTTGCTCTCGGGGATTTTAACGAGTTTTGCTCTCGGGGATTTTAACGAGTTTTGCTCTCGGAGATTTTAACGAGTTTTGCTCTCGGATTTGCGTATGGTGATTGTGAATTCTGTTATGTAAAGGGGAAGCCGAGTAGAATGGCTCGAACTTTGATCGGGATAAGTTTTGATAATGCGAGATCTGATTTCCATGTCTGGCCCTAATGGTTGGGGGGGTATCCTATGGAGCTTGAATCCTCAAAATTTCGGGCTGTCTCTAGCCTGGGTCTCGGGAAGGTCTTGAGGGTTGTAATGTGGGAAGGCTAAATGTGGTGTTAGCTTACCAGCTTGATTGTCTCTCCCTTATTGGATGGTATGAGTATTGATAATTTTGAATTGATCGTTTTCACTACGGTCATGGTTTTTTGAATATTTTTTGGTTGACCTCTTAGCCCCGGTCTCGGGATTCTTCATTTGGATTGACCGCTTAACCTCGGTCATGGGTGCCTCTTTTTTTTTATAATGGCCTGCTTTTTTTGTTTTGGCCTTTTGCTTTTTCTTGTATTGGACTTTTGATTTTTTTTGTCCAGTTTTTCCTTTTTTTTTGTTGGTCAGACTAACACCTAAGGTAGGGATTGGTCAGTATTATTGGATGGGTGTTTATTGTGGGAAATGGGCTTGCCTCCCGTCTTGAACCCAAACTAGGAGACTACCTAGATTTGTCCTAGGATTCGATACCGCTCCTGCTAAGTGTAGTTTTGTGGCTTCCTATGTCAGACATGGAATAGGTAAAGGAAAACACGAGTCTCATTTCCTGCGGTCGTTATAGATGTGCATGTAATAGTCACGTGCATGTGGTCACAGTGTATGATGGTGTTCATCATGTTCTCGGAAACACATAAGGGAAGTATATATGAGAAATAGAAAGGCTGATTTCATTGAATTTGAAAAAGAGGACAGAATACAATTGACTCTGACTCTGACTTTGAAATTGAAATAAATAGTATATTATAGACTCAGACCCAGACTTGGACTTAAATCAAATCCGGACTCTCGGATGCATGAGAGGTAGATTGGATGCTTTGGTCATCGGGCCCTGTATAGTCCATGAGGGGCTTTGCAAGTGACAATGTTTCCAAAACGGGAGTCTTCCCGGCATCGAGGAAGTCTTGAATGAGTTGTTTCAGCTTCCAACACTGTTCTGTATCGTGTCCCTTCCCTCTGTGGAATTTGCAGTAATGCTCGGCGTTCCATGCTTCGGAGCGTCTTTCCAAAGGTGGGTCGGCTGTTGGACCTATTGGTAGTATTAGGTCCTTCAGAACCAACCTCTGGAAAGCGACGGTGTAGGACATATCCAAGTGGGTAAATGTCCTTTTGACTGGTTCTTGATTTCTGGAGAGGTGACTTGAGGGTTACCTCCCTCGATCTTGCCGTCTTGAGGGTACCGGACAGTTTCGTAAGAGTGTTCACCCTTCAAATGGCTCAGTTGGGTGATAGGCTGTCTTACCCGCTATAGTTGTGTTAGACGGGATCGCGTTCTTACAAGGTCTTCCTCGATGGTGGTCACCCTGGCATTTAGGTTATCTAGGGCGGTATTGATTTTTGAGAAGATATTGTTAACGGAGCAAGACACCATAAGCATACTCCCCTGGATATCCCCTTTCTCGACGGCGCGGGATCTGTTGTGGTTTGGTAACGCCTCACTCATAGGATCCCTGATCGGAAGAGACGACAGGTGTTAGAACTCGCCTAAACTCGGTTTTGCGCAAGAGAAAGAGTCAAACTAGACATGGCCCGGGGTGACGGGTCGACAAAGACTCTTGGACCGGGATACTCGAACGTTGATCTAGACGAGGTAACGACCCTGGCTTGGACTCGACCATGAGACTCGGACGGTGTATGAGGGCGAGTCTGAAAATGGGGCAACCGTGTTTGACCGCGTCGCGTGCTCGGACCAACCGTGGTGACCTAACCCTAGATGACTCGAGTATTTGTAGCATAGGTACGACTCGAAGAAGGTATCATAAGGACGCCAGTGTATGATCAACGTGGGGTGCCCTTAGGATGACCGTGGTTGACTGCTCGGTTGGGGGATAGCCCCCGAGTGAGGCTAAAGAATCTGATAGGACTCAGATGGTGTGACACCTAAGTGACTCGAAAGTGGGATACGTGAGACAACACGTGTAAGCCATGACCCTTAGACAACACGTGTAAGCCATGACCCTTAGAGCAACCGTGGTTGATCGCTCTGCTGAATGGTGGCCCCCGAGTGAGGAAAAGCCTGAAAAGGAAATGACTCGGAAAAGACACCTAGACGGGTGACTCGTGAAAGGTGGGCCTCCCTTAGGATTCGGCTATGTGGACCGAGTCCCGCTCGAAGGAAGGTCCACGTGAGATACTCTCTAGACTTTAGACTTGAATGTGTAAACGGGCTTCCCTTTGTAGGAGTTCGTCCTACGCAGGTGGGCCGTGCCTCGCCAAATAAGGCAGACTGGGATGGGGAAGAAACTCGTGATGTAGGATCGACGGAGTTTTGATGCTATAGACTCTAACAACTTATGTGAAGACCCGACACTACTAAATATGGGAAGTCCTAAGAAGAGGAAGGTTTTGAAAAGGGAAATTTGGATTTAGAAAAACCCGAAAAAGTCGGATCGGATGGCCCGATTTTTTTGAAAACCAAAAAGTCTTATCGAGGCGAATTTTTGGAAATTTTGATAAAGTTTGGGCAGCATACCGGCTAAAAATAGGCTATTTTGAGTCAAAATCATAAGTTCTAAATTCGGTAGCTTTCCGGGCTTTGAAAAACGGATAGGTTTGAAAAGATGCAAGCTTTTGAAATAGCGGTTTTTGAAAAAGAAGGCAAGTAAATCAAGTATCACGTAGTCATGGAAACAGTATAATGACACCATGTATGCTCTTAATCAAAGTCTCGGTCGGTCGAAATAGGGTCTATACCAACGACGATAGCTTTCTCGCAAATCAGGACGGTCTTCCTAAGCCGAGTTGGTCTTAGAACCTGCCGTAAAACCCATGCGAGTTCCGCCATCGAAGTCTTTAGTGCACCCATTTAGGAATGCACCGCGGTATAGTGAGACGTCGGTCACAAGTAACCGGCCCGGGAAAGAATTGGGTTATGCATGAACCGTTGAACTAAAACGTGTACATTACTAATCGAACGATTTCTTTTCGAGTCTCACCCTGAGGATGCCGATGGTAAGTGACTCATCAGTTGATCCCCAGCGGATTCGCCAAATTGTGGACATGACATAGGTCCACCCTGACGCGGCCACGCGCGGGTTTGGGGAGGCGAATGAATCTCCATATGAGATGGTCAAATTGAAATTTAAATCGAAGTAGGAGTCGCCACCGAACTTTGTGGGAGTTCGGGCCCGTTCGAACCCACTCTATGTCGTAGTGGGCCATATACAAAATATGGCCCATTTCCGATGTCAGAGTTTATCGGGTTCGTCCCTTAGCATTTGATACCGATACCGACATTATCAGATATCGTGTATTGAATGACTCTCGTTGCCAATGGATTCGGACATCCGGAAACCATGGTTCTAAGTAAGGGGTGAGGGTACGTGTTGGTAAGTTCACTAAGAACACCCAACCCCGCCCGCACTTAGCGGCCTTTACTAAGATATCGTTCGTTTTTTGTGTACACGCGTTAGTTCGATAGTGGAATGATATGCAAACATTATTTTCCCTAAGCATGTGAGAGAAGAAAAATAAATGGGTTGCTAAGTCGTTTAATGCATCTTAAACTAATAACATCAAAGTTATTTTAGCATATGAAATTCCTTTTAATCTAATAAAACAAAAGAAATAAAATAAACTGCTACAAACACGAGAAAACGACTTAGTAACGATTGAATAAATCGAATAAAGATGCAAATACGATAATATGTCATGATTTTGAAAAAGGTTTATGACACATGATGGATTAACACGTGTTGACCGAGGTCGAAAAAGTATTTATCGAAATCTGAAAATATGTCGCGAAAGTCGCTATTTTATGTAAGGAACGAAAAGAATAAAAGACGAGAAAGCGAAGAAAAAAGGGTCGGCCTTCCAGGCTCTCGCGCGAGTCGCCTGGGAGACGCGCGACTCGCGCGGGATTCTGTCCCGCTTTTCTTATTTTTCGAAAATCGTTAATTTTTATAAATCGCGTACGAATATGGATTAACTTATACTCGATTTATATTTTCGATATTCGTCGTATTCGATATTCGATTATGAAATCGATATCAAATAGTTAGAATGATTTTAGAAAAAGTTTTGTGAAGTTTGTTTTGAAAAAGAGTTTGAACGAAAAGAAAAAAATGTTAATTCTCTCCGCGAAAAAATCGTCGAATTTTGTTTAAAAGAAGATGTAACGATTTTTTTAGCATCAACGAGATTTAATTTAGTTCTTTGTTAGATACGATATTTGATTAGAGAATCGATATCGTATTTTAAGAACGTTTGTTTTATGAAAATATTTTTGTAATATCGTTTATTAGAAAAATAGAAAAAAGTGACAACGACCCATATTAAAAAAACGGACCGACACAACGACACAAAACAAAAAAAAACGTGAAAAAGGAAGAGAAAGAGGAAGAATCGGGTTTGATTTTACACCCTCAACCTACATGCTTTGTTTTCTCGGAAAAGAGCTCGTCGGAAAGTGGCTTAGGCACGGGAGCTTCGAGACGATGTGGGTGAGTTAGGGTGTCGGTTTGGGACGTGTAAGATGACGGGTGGTGACTGGTTTTGAGGACAGATTCGTCGGGTGGTAGTAACGGTACCTCGATGCTATTTTTGGATGTTTGGATGTTATGGGATTGGTTATGTAACGAAGGTGTTTGATTATGAATTGTTGATATGTTATGAATTGTTGGTGTAATTGATTTGTTGGTAATTGATGTCTTGAATGTGTGACGAGAGGGTCCTATTTATAGGATGACTAACTTGCAAAGGAAGAAAGAGTCACCAGTCGGGTTGAGGTAGGATTCCGTCTAAGGATAGGAATAAGTAATTCGAGTGGAACAAAAATTCCGTTGCTTGGTGAGGAAGCAATGTACCTTGGCTGAAATGGGGCTGCTTGGCCGAGTTATTTGATGCTCGGTCGAATACTTGATTTGGTATTCGGACAGGATTCCTACTTGGGATCGAATTCTATCCTTAAACGGATTTGTTTAATATTTTGCGAGGCTGATTTTTTGTAGTATTTGAGTCCAAACCGGACGTGTGAGGTGTCACGGATGGTCCGTGTGTCTCGGGAAATATCTTTGACCGGGTTTTGACTCGATCGCTAAAAGACAGTTTTGCCCCTAGTGCCAGATTCGACCCAAATTAGCCTTATTTGACTCGAAACGACCCACTGGGCCTGGATTTGGGGTTGGTTTTGTAAGATTTGTACTCCGTAATAAGCTTAAAACAAATGTCCATGATTTCGAGCCCATATCCGAGTCCATTAAAGCATGTTTACGTCCGATCATCATCGGGTGTTTGGTGGGAACTATTATAGACACCTGGCGGTCAAAATGTGGGTGTCTACACTATTATATTGTCAACTTTCATCATTTGTAAACCAAATTAGAACAATTGTATAATTGATCACTTGTAACTACTATCATTTTATTCAAATAAAAAGAGGCTCAAACCATAGCAAATTATATACGTTTATATTGAAAATGATTGATATACCTTTATATCAATATATTTTAGATAATGAATAATTATTTACAAAAATTACTATTCATCAGTGAGATAAGAAATTACTAAAATTATTCTTTTAATATTTTAAATTAGAAAATGAATTTTATAATAATTCCAATATAATGTATTTTATACGAAGTATTATTTAATAATGGGAAATGATCAATACAACCTTAAGGGTTGTATCTAAGAGATTAAAATAGAAAACAGATTCTTAATACTTGTATTAATTGCATAGATGTATGTGCAATTTTTTCTTTAATTTCTAATTTTATACCAAATTTGGAAGATATTTAATGCTTAAACACAACCCTAAGTATTGTATTTAACATAACTCTCTTTAATAATACCTACATACAGTGGTTTTTTGTCAATTTCAATTAATATTTATCATATAAATATAAATATCAGTAATCTTTAATAATTTTGACGATATCTCTTCAACCTATATTCTATCTCGATCGTGATCTTCATACTCGGGTTGTTTGACATTTCTAGATGAAATGTTCTGAAGCAAAAAAAATTGATTATTTTAGATTAAACACATCTCACCAATTTATTTAAATATTTAAGTTTGTTAGTGGTGATTTTGTAACATTTGTTCATTATATTAAAGAAGATAAATTTATGGGAAAACAACAATTTATGAAAAGGGCGAAAAGATCTATGGAAAGGGGAAAGAGATTTATGAGAAGAATAGTAATTTATGATGAGATATAAATTTAATTGGTCAACTTTTCTTTATGAAAAAATTGAAAGATGAATTTCTCAAGAAATTGGAAGAAGTAATAGTTTGGTAACGTGTAAATGTAATTAATTGGACCTTTTTTGGTTAAATTTTCTCTTTTTTTTAATTGGTCAAATTTTCATTTTTTCTAGTTCAACCTTTTTTTCTTTTGAATTTATTACTTCCCTTGTAAGTGTAATTAATTGGAGATTTATTTTAATTATATTCCATAATATAACAGGTAAGTTAAAAAAATTAAAAAAATACATGTCATCAACTACATAGACTTGATAACTGTGACAAAAATTTGAAAAATAGAGAAATATATAATAACAATTAAGTTTCATATACTTAGGCAAAGTTACATAGTAAAAAAATCAAATTTCAAGTTAACTAATAACTTTATACCCTTTTGTACACTCATCAACAATACTTATCTATAAACAAATTATTTTTCAAGGTCCACCATCCATTACTTCTTTTTATCTAATTTTGTATTCCACGTGCAAAAATAAGTGGAAAGGAACTTAAAGGACGGAAGGAGTAACTTGTATGTAAGCGGTTAGAGTATTATTTTTGGTGAATATAATACGGAGTATGGTTTATAATGTTTGGTGAATAGTTATGAATAAGAATTATGAAGTAGTAATTTTCACTGACAAAAACTTGTTACCAACCTCATCGGAAACAGTTATTTTATGTTGATTACAATATTTGTCTAAATAAACAAATAATGTGCAAAACGTTCCAAATACTCCATAAATAATACGTAACTTATTTCATAAATAAATAATCGGATAAAACTAACTTCAAAGAAAATTGAAAAAATAATACTAAAAATATGGTTTATTATGTGGTGAATAAACTAACTACTAATTGCATTACAAAAAAAATGTAATACAAATCAACACTGTTCGGGAACAATAATAGTTGAGTGTAGGTTAATTATTTACGAAGTAGCTTATTATTCAAGTCTAACTTAATTATATTATATTTGACACGCTCTAAGGACGATGCGAGATTGACGATTTGAAACGCAAGCAAATGTGTCCAACCACTTTAAGACATACGGAGTAGTATTTATTTTGAATTTAGAGATAATAGACCCGTATAAAGTTTATTTAGAGTAATCATATATAGATATTTGAATGGTGGAGAGCCGATATACGTAACTTAATCAAAGAAAAGATTTGCTTATACTTCTGACGATATTGGGCCGTTGACGAATAATTAATTGTGTGATTAAACTTATGGGAAATTATAACGTTTTTGTCAAGTGAACCATATAAGGGATTCACAAATTTAAGTCATGAAAAAGAATAAATGTGGAGTAATATGTATGTTGCATTTGTTTATTTTATTAATTTTTTAGAGAATACATAACTAATTTGAAAAAATAACTCAAGTTATAAATGACCCTTGACTATTCTTCCCTCTAAGTTAAATCAGTTAAATAATGAGTTGTTTTCGTCTCATATTATACTATCGTTTGTATGATTCGTCCTCTTTTTAGTTTATATCTACTGAAATAAGTTTTATGAAAATAGGGGTCTCAGAAACTAATTAATGGACTAATAAGATAGTCCACTTCGTATTAAAAGTGAGGAATTAATTGTTTTTACCATTAGATTCATTCAATATCATTAACTAAAGGGCGGTTATTCAAAGTTAATATTATTTCTAGGAGCCATACTTTACGAAAAAAAGTTGCATGTTACTTAATATTTCAATGTAATACTTTAATTCAATTTTCTATGAAAAGTATTTTACTCAAATGGGGTAAAAGGAAAAAAAATAAAGAAAGGAGTACCAAACTTTGAAAAAAAATATTTAAAAAATGTAATATTTTTAAAATTGTAACCATATAAGTACGATTCAATATTGTTTCGAAATTTTCAAATTAAATTGATCTAGTAAATTTTGGAAATAAATAATAGAGCATTAATGTGTCTGAATGTTAATTGCAAATTATAGTGAGACTAGTGGTAAAATTTGTACAAAAAGGATTACTAATACAAAAATATTTAGCAAGTACTCTAAAATACATTAATACGGAGTAGTAAATACTACTAATAGAGTTAGGTACTCATGCCAAATACTGACATTTTTTAAATGGCATAAATGAAATAGTATCAATAAAAATGAAAAAAATTGGGGATGAAACAGTAAAAGTCGGGTATGATGTTAAATAACCCTATCATATCTTTTTTTTCTTCCTGGTGAAATCACAAACATTCTGCGAGGACGCCGTAAAATGTTACTTCACGCAATTACATGCTTTTCTACCACTTTTACTTCTCGTCGTCCATAATTTTACTTAACGTCGCCCGTATTTTAATAGATATATCTATTTTACCCCTCACTTTATTAACACTTTTACCTTCATCCTTTATTATTTTTTATTCATTAAATTTGAATGAAATTCATACTACACTCAACTTCAATCAAAAATTTTAGAAAATTGAAAAACGGTTTCAAGCAATCCGACTCCAATTAATTCTTTCGTGTCATCGCAATTCCAAGTTCAAGGTAAATTATTTCTTAATTTCTGTACTTTAGCATGAATACGATTTCGGTTTGTTATACTTTTTTTTAATTGCATACTTTGTAGTTAGAAATCTATCTTCGCTATAGAAATCGAACTCAGGCTAAGGCGTAGAACATCTACACCCCAATCAAGGCTCAGGTTTGGAACTACCACGCCTCTCTCTAGAGAGAGGTTTAGAACTGTCACGCCTCGCAAGTTACGTTTACTACTCTCAAGTCTTAAGTCTCCCAGACGTAAACATCACTAACATAAATTAATTCGTTTATTTGATATATTAGATATATAAAGTTAATTTGCCAAATATGAATAAGTGAAATAGATTGAGCTAGGTTTCATGACCAACTCCAAACTAATCACTTTGATTAGATCTTAATAACTAAGGTGTGAGGGGTGGCACTTTGATGACTGTTATTGGGATGAGGCGTGGGAGATATGAGTCTCTACCCACGACAGAGCATTAAACACTCACTTATCCTCCTAGGGAGAGAGGCGTGGGAGATATGCACCTCTATCCATGAAGAAACGTAGAACTCTCACTTCTCTTCTTGGGGATAGGCGTGGGAGTTCTGCACCTCTACCCATACCTATTCTCCCACACCTATTCTTGGGGAGGGGCGTGGATCTTCTAGTTTCGGGTATTAAGTAAATGCTAGTTATATACGAATTGAATAAAATGTAGTTTAGTAGTTGAGTTAACGTGGTTTTTTCGCATATCCATTAAAACGAGTCGAATAATAACTACATTGACAACATCGAAAACTAACCTCGATAACGTCATCATTGTCCAAGTTGTTCTCGGTATAGGGAAAATTCAAATCAAAATGATTATTATTTTCCGCGTTCGGCATGTTCCGATCAATTGTAGAATAATTAAAATTCAAAAGATAACCGTTTTGTTAATTCGATAATTGTAACACCCCCGTTTATCCAGGAGCCTTAACGAGGCCTTCCGGATAAATGGAAGTGTTACCATCTCGGGTTAACCGAGGCAGTAGTCCCATCACAAAACAATACTGAAACACAGCCGAGTTTAGTAGATTATTTAAGGGATGCAAACCAAGTATGAGAACTAAGTATGGTTACAAAAATCCAAAACGACTACATGAATTAAACGGTCTACTAGGTACTAACAATGGAAACATAAGAGTGTAACAACAGTGGCCACACACTCCCTTCCCGAACAGCAATTCCCTTCAGTTAAGCACACATCAATGGTCCATATCTGCATCAATACTCTGCTCCCCAAAAGACCGAAAATGTCAATTGGATCGTCACAGACCCCCAAATAAATAGGGTGACAATTTAAACATTGAAAACACGGTTAGAACATGCTAACATTAATATACAGGTACGGAATACGAAACATCAAATCTCAACAATCTTAGTACCATTATCGGTACCACTTTACAATATCATCTCCACATCCTCAGTACCATCACGGTACCAATCAATTTTCCCATCACAATATTTTCCTCTCAATATTCTCATCTCAACTCTTCTGGCAGGCCCTTTCATTCCGAGTGTGCACACCCCCCGTAGGTTCGACAACCCGCGAGGAGAAATCAGGGAGGGGACCGTGATCAAGAGCCTCGGCTAGGTCTAAGGCTAGCCTCACCAACTCCAATATAAATATTTATCAATCATTCTCCCATCATTATTCAACATTATTCTCATTAGCACGATATCACATCGTACTCGTAACTCATACATGCGTCATAATAATAATAATATTAACGTATTCTAAGTAAGGAAAACCTTACTTAATTAGCAGATCGCCACAGTGTCGGCAGTATAAATCACCACGGAATTTCTACGAAGTCCGATCCTAATAAAATATTATATACATAAATTAATAACGAACTTAACATATTTGTTTATAACGCGACTCGATACTGTGCTAATTAAAGTAGTGACTACGACCACTTATCACTACATTATAAGACCAGGAGCATTTGTTAGACCAAACGGCATCACCACAAATTCATAGTGGTCATACCGAGTTCTGAATGCGGTCTTAGGAATATCTTCATTCTTGACCCTCAACTGGTGATAACCGGACCTCAAATCAATCTTTGAAAATATACCAGCGCCACTCAGTTGATCGAATAAATCATCAATACGAGGCAAAGGGTACCGATTCTTCACAGTGACATTGTTCAGCTCCCTGTAATCGATGAACAACCTCATGCTCCCATCCTTCTTCTGCACAAACAAAACAGGAGCACCCCAGGGCGATACACTAGGTCGAATATACCCCTTATCCATCAATTCTTCCAACTGCTTCTTTAACTCGGTCAACTCCTTAGGCCCCATACGGTATGGTGCCTTAGAGATTGGCCCCGTCCCTGGCTTCAGCTCAACACAAAAATCGACCTCTCGCCTTGGTGGTAAACCTGGGATCTCTTCCGGAAATACGTCCCCAAACTCGCTCACTACAGGAATTGAATCGGAAGACAACTCCTCGGCTCGAGTATCTCGTACATGGCACAAGAATAACGGACTTCCCTTCTTCAGATGGGTCTTCAGGGTAATGGCTGCTATGATCTTCACAGTTGGGTTCATCACAAAGCCTCTATAAGACACTCTAATGCCCTTTGGACCTCTTAAAGACACTTTCTTGAGGTTACAATCAATCTGGGCTTTAAACCGCCCCAACCAATCCATTCCCAAGATAATGTCAAAGTCATCTAAGGGAAACTCTATTAAATTAACTGGCAGGTCAACTCCCCCAACTATTAAGGACACACTATGAAAGACTCTCGTACACCTAACCGACTTCCCCGAGGGTGTGATTATATCATCAGCTATATTTTCAGAATCTACTAACCCCAAACTCGGTACATGGTTACAGGCTACAAATGAATGGGTTGCCCCAGAATCGAACAGAACAAAAGAAGGTTTCGAGTTAACGAGAAAGGTACCCGTGATAACTTGTGTGTCCTCCTCAGCAGCCTGCTTCCCCATAGCAAAGAGCTTCCCAGTGTTTTGGCCTTCCTTCAGGTGCCCCATTAACAGACGTAGTTGGTTTGGTTGCTGCAGTTGACTGGTTAGTACTCCCAGATCCCTGATTGTAACTCCCTTGTGGCCGGTTCCAGTTTCCCTGTGATCGGTTCCAGTTCCCCTGGTATCGATTCCCTTGATTAATACTCTCGGATCCCGCCACCGTAATGGAGTTAGGGTTACCCTTCTTCACTCGACACTCGTAAGCACGGTGCCCTGATTTTCCACAGGCGAAGCACTTAACTGGTTGTCCATTGCAGTCCGTCCCTGGGTGGTTGTAGTTGCAATTCTTACAAGTATAGCTCCTTGCATCTCTCCTACCCGGGTTATAACTATCACCCCCATAATTGTACCCTCCAGAATATTGAGGCCTTGGTCCCTGAGGTCGATTATTCCCATGTCTTTTCGCATCCCCCTGCACAGCTCCCTCAGACTCGGCTTTCCTCTTTTCACTCTTCTGACCGCTCAGCTCCTTAATGCAATCAGCTATTCGCTCGGCGTGCCCGGCTCTCAAGTATACCTCTTTCACATCAGCATTATTCCCCATGGGTAGCCTTTCCAATATTCTGATAGACAAGCCCCTCTCGAAGCGGGAAGCCAATAGTTCAGAACTCAAATTGAGGTCAGCAGAATAAGTGGCCAGCTCCATAAACTTGTCATAATAGTCCTCGACAGTCATGTCGTCTGTCATGGTGAAACGATCAAAATCAGCTCTTTTTGCACTACGGATATGTTCGGAAAGAACTCCGCCCTCAGCGCTTCTGCGAGACTCTTCCACCCAAAGGCATACTCCCCATAATCTCCTTCCTCATGCTCTGCAATAAGCTTGTCATAGTTAAGGTGCCACCATAAATCGGCCTTGCCACTCAAATAGAATGCAGCTTGATTTAGCTCCAAATGCCCCGGACACTTTACGGTCTGGAACACCTTCTTCATTTCCCTCACCCAGTTCTCTAGCTGTGACGGCCCACCAGTCCCGTCATATTTACTGGGACGAAGGCGTGCTATCGAAGCGCTGATGGTGGCCGCGTCTGTTGCCGGTGGTTTCGGGGCGTTGATGTTTCTCAGAGCTTCCAAAAGTGCATCGTTAGTTGCCTTTAAGCGCGCCATTTCTTCGGCACTCAAAGTGGATGGGGTAGAACTAGTAGCTGCGTCCTTTGACATGATTACTTCAAAACAACAATAACATACACATGAGCCTTAAATGCTCATACATCATAACAATACATTACTATTAGCGTTGTAATTAATCATATCATTGTAAACATCACACTTGTAACTACTCGTACAATTATGCAATTCAAAGGAAATTCGTATCATCATCGCGGACCCATCCTATTCTACCCCCTCTCAATCTCACACGTAGTTACCGGGTCCAAACCAAAAGGGCCGGAGGTTGGTATGAGGACGTCTCCTCAACCAGAGATTTTAAGTGGACTCCTAATGGTCTATCACCGGGGTTCATTTTAATTCCTATATTCATTTATTCAGGCTCCAGAATCGATCACTCTGATACCACTTTGTAACAACCCCGTTTATCCAGGAGCCTTAACGACGCCTTCCGGATAAATGGAAGTGTTACCATCTCGGGTTAACCGAGGCAGTAGTCCCATCACAAAACAATACTGAAACACAGCCGAGTTTAATAGATTATTTAAGGGATGCAAACCAAGTACGAGAACTAAGTATGGTTACAAAAATCCAAAACGACTACATGAATTAAACGGTCTATTAGGTACTAACAATGGAAACATGCTAAGAGTGTACCAACAGTGGCCACACACTCCCTTCCCGAACAGCAATTCTCTTCAGTTAAGCACACATCAATGGTCCATATCTGCATCAATACTCTGCTCCCCAAAAGACCGAAAATGTCAATTGGATCGTCACAGAGCCCCAAATAAATAGGGTGACAATTTAAACATTGAAAACACGGTTAGAACATGCTAACATTAATATACAGGTACGGAATACGAAACATCAAATCTCAACAATCTTAGTACCATTATCGGTACCACTTTACAATATCATCTCCACATCCTCAGTACCATCACGGTACCAATCAATTTTCCCATCACAATATTTTCCTCTCAATATTCTCATCTCAACTCTTCTGGCAGGCCCTTTCATTCCAAGTGTGCACACCCCCCGCAGGTTCGACAACCCGCGAGGAGAAATCAGGGAGGGGACCGTGATCAAGAGCCCCGGCTAGGTCTAAAGCTAGCCTCACCAACTCGAATATAAATATTTATCAATCATTCTCCCATCATTATTCAAAATTATTCTCATTAGCACGATATCACATCGTACTCGTAACTCATACATGTGTAATAATAATAATATTAACGTATTCTAAGTAAGAAAAACCTTACTTAATTAGCAGATCACCACAGTGTCGGCAGTATAAATCACCACGGAATTTCTACGAAGTCCGATCCTAATAAAATATTATATACATAAATTAATAACGAACTTAACATATTTGTTTATAACGCGACTCGATACTGTGCTAATTAAAGTAGTGACTACGACCACTTATCACTACATTATAGCCACATATCACTATTATTCTGACTACTGCTTAGTACACTACTGTGACCTCACTATAATTACAATAGGTCTCCCTTGTGACGGTATATCTGTCACAAGGTTATAACGGGTCAAGTAGGTTGGAAAAGACAAAAGCGCATGGTGTTGATACTAGCCACACTTTTGTCTTATTTATACATGTGGTATGATATTTGACCCGTCTTACGTTTAAGATGGATATCTCCGTCTTAAACAAGAATTTGTGCTATAATTATACTCATACATTAAAATAATTTATACGTTATCACATAATTACCACATTATAAAAAAAACATCCATTATACTAATGTACCCTACCATCCATTATTATTATATGAATATTATGAATACGCTACTAATTATAAGACATGAAATCTGCAAGCATCAAGTTCTGAAATCTTAACAATGGCGCAGGGCTCCCTCCTTTTACCACTACGAAACCCGACAATACTACTCTACACCCCAACAATTCGATTCTCCCACAGCAATACAACCATGACCGCAACTCCAGAGGCAACAACACGAGGCAACGAATACATCGACAATAACGACAAGCAGCATTACCATATTTACCATATCAGCCCGACCCGATTCCCGACAATAATTAGTACGACATCGCTATTATATTGACACAACGACAATCTGACCAAGTACCATACAACAACAATGACGCACAACCACGGTTACCCGACGATACCGATTCCGACTTCGATAATTCGACACGAATGTACGTTAACCATGCTAAAAAAAATATAAAAGACGGTATAGCATACCCGAGTAACCTGTATTGTCAAGGTTAGACGACCGGTGGTCCGATCTGACTCCTAGGGTTACTCTTTTCCTTCCCCTGCTCGTGCGGCTGTTTGATGTGTACTGTGTTTTTTTTTAGTGATGTGTAACGTGTGTTTTGTTGGTGTATTTATAAGGGTGTAACTAGGCTAGGGTATTCTTAAGTGCTAAGTGTTTTGAGTTGTTATACGCACATTATTGGGCATGGGTTCTATATATACTTGGATTGTTCAACGATTCACTACGTGTTGTTCGGGTTTTACTTAGTGTAAGATAGAGACTCGGTATTATTTACTATAAGGTGTTGACCCGTTTGACTCACTATAAGATGCGGGTATTACAATAATGATTGTTTTTGTTGTCAGAATTCTAATTTGAATCCCCTATATACTAAAAGAATAAAAATTTTCTAAAATTTTCCCTCCAAAATGCATTATTTCTAAAAATGGAAGTTAAACAAGGAGTACTTTAAAATAAATTGGTAACCCATTAATACTAAGAGAATAAAAAATTTCTAAAATTTTCCCTTCAAAATGCATTATTTCTAAAAATGAAAGTTAAACAAGGAGTACTTTAAAATAAATTGGTAACCCATTACATTTCATGGATGATAATAAAATCATCAAAATGGTAAATTTATAGTATAGTCATTCTTAGATTCACACTAGAAAAATATATTCGATTTTTTTCTAAATAACGTTTTTGTTTTTCGAGTTGAATCTCTAAACATTAATTTTTATAAAAAAATGTGAAAATAGTCCAATTTCTATTCCATATATATATATATATATATATATATATATATATATATATATATGAGGGAATTAAGTGTTTCGAAATATGAGAATAACATAAATAAAAATATACTTTGTAGATATAATATTTTCATCTAAACATACCTTTATTAATTTTACTTATTACCTTGATTGCTTATCAATTTGAAATTATTTTCTCAAAATTGACGAATGTAAATACTAATATATCTACAATTTAAAATATTTAACTAGTATGCTACAAAGTAAACTTTACGTATACCGTGCATTTATGCACGAGACCTACACTAGTTAACTTAGTAAATAAGTAGGATAAATTAGGTTAATATTTAGTTAACTTAAATTAGGTTACTAAATTTGAAAGTAACATATCATTAATTTATACATAAATTATGAACGACGCTAAGTAAATAAACGGATTACGTTAAATAGTTCCCTCGGTGAACAGGCCTGCAGAACAAAAATGAAGGCCTTGAAAAATTTCAGGATCTGTGCATCACCTGTCAGTTTCCCAGTTTGCCATTCTTCCACCAACTTTCCCTGTTTTATTCCTCCTCAAAATTACCCTTTTCCTTCTACTTTTCCCCCACCTTATTCCTCCCAGAAACTAAACCTTAGTTGCCCAATTAGAGTTCAGTCCATAACTAGGGCTTCTTCTAATTCGTCAATGGCTTCCTCATCCCCTTGTACAGAAACAAAGCCATTTTCTGTTCTGTTTGTTTGCTTAGGAAACATATGCAGAAGCCCTGCTGCAGAAGGGGTTTTCACTGATTTAGTGAAAAACAGGGGACTTGATTCTAAATTCACCATTGATTCTGCTGGCACTATTGATTATCATGAGGTTTTTTCCCTAATATATATTTGTGCCTTTTGAGATATCATGAGCTCATTAATAATGTTGGTGTTTTTTCTTGTTTGTATTGTATGATTTTCAAGGGTAATCCAGCAGACTCAAGGATGAGATCCACTGCAAAAAGGCGTGGAATTGAGATTACTTCGATATCGAGACCAATTCGTCCCTCTGATTTCACAGAATTTGATCTTATTCTTGCCATGGATAATTCAAATAAAGGTCTCCATCTCACTTTCATTAACATTTGAATGCAATCAGTGAATTAAATGTGCTCTGTCATCTCATCTCATTAATGGGTTACTTTTAGCTGACATATTGGAGGCATATGAAAGTTGGAAGAAAAGAGGCACCCTAAACCTACCCCCTGATGCTGATAAGAAGGTGGAATTTTCCTCCTGTTTTCGTAAAGCTGTCAATTGAAAGTTTGGTGTTTATATATATCTACTACTCCGTATATGATTGGTTGATTTGCTTTGTGTATTGTGATTCAGGTTAAGCTTATGTGTTCTTACTGTAAGAGACATGAGGAAAAGGAAGTTCCAGATCCTTATTATGGAGGTCAGCAAGGCTTTGAGAAGGTAAAATGCTCATTCCTCATATATATATACACACACACACATGGTTGAATGATACGGAGTATGTACTCCGTAAGAGTTTGTTGAATCTCTAACTTCAACTTCAACTTCAACTTGTGTTTCAGAAGAAACAGCTGATATTTCATATGGCAAAGCTGTTTGATATTGCTTAGACTCACTATTGTGTTGATGACAATAGTGTGTCTGTGTCATCACAAAAATAGCCTCTTGGGTTGTTTAAACCTTGGGATAAGGATGCTAATATACTGTGATTTGACTAGCATTTATCCCTGAAACGAATAGGGGTAATGTCGTAGACTTGTACAAGCTGTCTCTTTAGATTTCACCTATTACTTGAAGTGGATTGATGATACTCAGTATCATTTTGGTCAGGTTTTGGACATCCTTGAAGATGCGTGTGAGTCACTGTTAGACAGTATACTGTCCGAGATAGAGGTAAGCAAAGCCTAGGAAAGGAATTGCTTGTTTTTGGAAGTAAGACGTGATGCCAAAATGAGATGCAATTTCAACAGTAAGTAGGCTTGCTTCCCAAATGAGTGCAAAGAACTAATCCCATCCCATCCCATCAAACCTGTGTAATGATAACTAGATTTCCTATTTGTCACAGTTATGCGTATTAAATACAGTAAATATTTGCAAATGGGGATAACTTATTTCAACAAGCCTTGCCTTGCAATGTTATGCTAGACTTCCAGCTTCCTCAATCACCAACCAAATCGCTTCTACTCCGTAGGCACTCCTAGTTGATATCTAAGTGAGGAAATTGGGAGTTAAGTGATCAATTGAGGGCGCCCTTGGTGAAGATAGCTTCAGCTTGATGTGGAGTTTTTGCCTAGAATGCGGAAAAACACCCACCAAGACCAAAACGGTTGACGACAAGGTCCTTCGATGTATAATTCGATAGTTTATGATTTCATCTCTTAATTCCTAGTCCCCAGCTGGCTGCGTACCATCTCGAACATTCACATAATTAATCATGAATTTTCTATTTGCAAACTCAGTATTAATGACACCATTTTCAATCTGGTTCGAGAGCTTGAAATAGAATGAAATTTGACTTCATTTATCGTGATACAGTCCCCACAATATGGCGACAAACAATACTCATAGAACATACATCAAAAATGATTATTATTCCCCAAATACTTCAGGCAATCAATAATTTAGGCCTGGAACGGGAGATTTAGAACCACTTCAAATTCTCAGTCTGGATCAATACAATGCAGGAACAGAAAATAATCTTATGAATGAATCCGATGCTTAAACACGAACATCCCAGCCAAGACTGGATGAACAAAAGTACAAAACTGAAAATTTACGATTTTAAAGCACCTAATTTTAACTGTTTCAACTCAGAATGTGCGATCGTATGCAAAAAGGATGTACACAGAAGTCATTCCCACATTAGTCCATCACCCACAAAATAAACTGGAGAAAAGAAAACTGTGAACTGCTAAGAAAAGTCATCTGATGATAATGCTGCATAGTTCCATATTCACTAGCACTATACCAACGCTACAATCACCAAGAGCTCGTGAAACAAAATCATTGCATGAAATATCTAAGTGGGTTTGAAAAGGGGGATGGGGATGGGGATGAGGATGGTCCTGTGTGGTTAAAGGGTTGCAGACTAGCTGGTGAGTTTCATGAGACAAAAACCCATTGTGTACTGCATTTCTTGATCACTGATGGAGATAGTCGTTGGCATGACTTCACAGTTTACACACTGCAAATCTGCTTTGTCAGAGGGAAGTGTCCAAAAAATTACACCAAGGAGCCAGGCTTGCCAAAAAAAGAGAAAGAAAAGGTGTTAGTCCAACTGGGTGGGGTGATATTTTTGTAAAGCTAGAAGCTTGCATTGTAGGAGGCAAAGATCTCCGTCTTGCTCCTTGCACGATAACGACGCTTCACATCATTAGGAAGCCTATGCAAGTCTTCTATGATCCCAAGATAACCATATAGTGTACGATCTTTCTTACCCACTAAATCTTGGATATCCTTTGCCTGCCCAACGGGCTCTCGATCACGATCATATTCCGTCTTGTGTAATGACTCTTGATCATCTTTTCTATTGTTGTCAGACAGCCCTTGAGTATCGCGTCTCTCATTCACTTGCTCTTGATCACCTTCTGCTCTGCCGACGGGCTTTTGTTCACCTTGAGCTTCTTCTAAGGACTCTTGACCACCTCGAATCTTGTCTACAGGCTCTTGTTCATCTTCTTCCTTACCTGCAAGTTGTTGGTCAAGTTTTACCTTGTCTAGTGGCTCATCCTCGTCTTCACTCCTGTCTATTCGCTTTTGATAATTGTTTGTCTTGTGTTCAGACTGTTCATCTTTTGTATTGTCTACTGGCTCTTGTTCAACCTCATCCTTATCTACTGGCTCTTGTTCGACTTCATCCTTGTCCACTGGCTCTTGTTCAACTTCATTCTTGTCTACTGGCTCTTGATCATCTTCACCCTTGTCTAATAGCTTTAGCATATCTTCTGGCTTTTTACCAACTGATTTGCAGTAGACAACCTCAGAATCAAGCTGTCCAAGCTTGGCCCTTCCACATTTATTCTCAGCAAATGAATAATGAAGTCTTTCGGCTTCTTTCAGGCCAGGCACAGTGCCACTAAACACAACAACCATAATATTCGGGTTCCCAGGATTCTTAAGGCATGCTTTGATCTCCCTACTAAAGCCATCAGCTGCAAAATACAGAATGAATCAATGAAATAAAGTAAAGAAATGTCAAAGTAAAGGGAATTTTTTTTTTTTTGGGGGGGGGGGGGGGTGACCATACGAGGACACACATCAAACTTCAGGTACTCCCTCTCCCTACCAAACGGATGTCCCCATTGGAGTTCAAGAAATCAAATTTTAAGATTGATTTCTCAAATATACGTAGATATACAAGGTAAAAAATCGTAAGATTTATCAAAATCGATACGTAGTACTCCGTATTCATTATTAGTCAAAATTGAGTGATAGGATCACTAAAATCAAAAGAGGACAATATAAATTGCATGGAGTAAGTACTTCATATAAGATAAGATGGATGAGTCCCATCTCACAGATGCAAAGTGGGTAAATACTAACTCACCTTTCAAAACGTCCTCTAGTTTGATAAAAACCTTTCCAATTTCAGTCAGTTGATAGTTTCTAGCTGGATAGTTGTGAATGATGACAACAGGTGGCCAGATGATAACATCCTCCCTCAAAGTCCAAGCCACGGGTTCAGGCAAAGATTGACAAACCCATCGACCATTAGCAGCTGCTGCATTATTCCATCCCATTATGACACATAAAGCTCGGTGGAGTCCTAAATGTTGTGCTCTATATCCAACCTTGAGAGATGAGAAAGCATGTGCTGCAACATCTTTAGTTTCACGGAACTCCTTAAAGCTGTTAAACATTAGTTACATAAAACAACCAATCGATTAAGGAAACAAAGTATGTAGAAGATATGCAAAGTTATGGTTCACTCACAAACTGGAGCAAGAATGGCTAGCCAACACAAAAAAGTCAGCCTTGAAAAAGCGAACGGGAGAAACCTCATAGCAGTAGAAATTACATGAAACATGAAGAGAAAAGGAGACATGAAAAATGTTGCAGCTTGGAAACAAGTAGCACGTAGCACAAAAAAGAAGCTTGTCAAACAATGCAGCCGTGAATACGGGTTTAACATGCAACTCTATTATTTTCGTGTCTCTAGGGATCCTGCAAATGGTGAGGCAAGAGGGGTCATATCCACACAACTTTACCAGTCTGTTAACCCCGTTTAAACCCAAATAGTCTGTTTTGAGATGACTTGTACTAATAATTAGCGTTGACAACTGCATTAAATGACCAGTAATTCACAATGAAAGAAAGCTTTTTGCAAATGGTGAGGCAAGAGGGGTCATATGCACACTACTTTACCAGTCTATTAATCCCGTTGAAACCGAAATAGTCTGTTTTGAGATGACTTGTACTGAAATTAGCGTTGACAATTGCATTAAAGAACCAGTAATTCACAATGAAAGAAAGCTTTTTGATAGCGGCAAAATGACCGCATTCAGAGGAATGCGTCAAAGACACCCAGTCTTACTGAATCAACAAGCATTAGAGTTCAATAATTGGAATCCACAACAGACAAAAACCTGACCTGAGAGCACATTACTGAGTCTCATGTACACTTTTCTCGGTTACAACTAAGAATTTGAACTCTAGCTGTCTAATATGATATCATTCATCATTAAGAAGTTCTTTTACTCACAAATTAGCCATTCATATACTCAACAGTCAACACCTTTATATCCACTACACATAAACTTCTATCCAAGCACCTCATACATAGTCCAAAGTTTCAGAATGGTTAGGTGCTGATTAGTGATTACAACTTCATACGTGACATTACTTTCCACCATGAAAGCATGCAGAAACAAAAACAATATTGAGCATGCACCAAATGACCAAAACAAACGCCTTAGAGAAAGTCAAGTAAATACTCACTTCGTCTCAGTCATTTGTTATAAGTTTCCTTTTACGGATCTATCACTCATTTGTTATCAGTTTCTACTTTAATGCAGTTTATCTGAGATATTAATAAGATATTGATTTTTTTTTGTGGTTCACATATTTTCTTAATCTTTTGGTAAAATCAACCGATAACAAATGAATGAGACGGAGGGGGTGATTGGTGAAGAAATCCAATGTCAGAGACAGACCTGGAACATATGTCGCATTTGAAACGACCACCACTTACTTGCCCCTTGAACTTTTTCTGGCGACTGATATTTCCATTCAAGTCGACCACGCATTTCAAAAACCATTCATCTACCGTTTCTTCAAATTTTTCAGGGTTTTCAGGCAATGGTTTCACCTTAAGTAGTGTCTGGTCTGGATCAAGTTCTGATGAACGAAGGGAATCATTCATACTTCCGGGGTCCTTATTGTCATGTTTCTGCTGGTTATATATGTTAGGCTCAGATTGCGAAACAGCACAATCCGGTGAAGTAGATGAGCAAACAACTGGTTTAGGCACCGACTTGAGCTTCTTTTTGAAGTTGGTAGCCTTAGCTTTTCCACAGGTCTTTACAGAAGATGTATTCTTCACGTGAGTATATGCTTTCAATCTCCTAGATTCTTTTATCCAAGGTACCTGCGTAGCACATGGATGAGAAACACTCTGAGGGAATTTCAGACGCATCTTTACATCACCTCTACTAGGTTCATCAAGTTCGTGTACAGGTCTTTGAAGAGGCATCGGCAATCCATTAGATGGTTGTCTAGCTTCAACGCCAGATACTCCTATATGCGCCATTGAATGAGATATATCATGATGACGTGTGATTCTATCTGAAAGTCCAAAATCTTCTTCATCTTCCACACTATGATGCCTCATGTCATAGCTCGAAATACCTCTACTGGCATAAGCTCTACGCTTTACATCACTCATCTCATTAACAAATCCATGCCTTCTTTTAAGTGTGGTATTAGCGTGCTCAGGTGAGGTCAAATCTCTGTTTGCAATTGTACGTGATGTGTTTTCGTCCATCAGAAGAATTCCATCATTCAGCCTTGAACCATCAGAATACACACAAAATTCCTCAGTCCTATGATCCGGATGCGAGTCCCATTCCCCGATATTCACCTCACCGTAAACCATCTCATAGACAATCCTGCTTTCATCATAGTTATCCGAAACATGTTGTATTTCCTGAAGTGGGCAACTCGGACTATTCAATCTAGAATATACATCCTCCATTGCAGCACCTCTACGAGAGTTTCCAACATAGTGGTCTCTAGGTAAAGAAGCATTCGCAACATCAATTACAGATGACCCTCGATCTTGACAGTCTTGCACAATTTGATCATCATCATACTTATATCCCGTTACTGGTTTTAGATAAAAATCTCTAGACCTTTGACTCTCAAGACATACATACCCATCAGACCTATGCACATTTGGAGCATAATCACCTCTACCTCTTGGACTAACACCTTCAACTGACAAGGAACGAGAAACCCCACTAGCATTAGGGTGTTGTGTACGGTAGTAACTACTAGGCCTAGATGATGGCATCCTAAAACTACTTCCTATCCCATCAACAGAACGATGTTGGCCTTCCTGAAGCAAACTTGCGCTTGGAATGCCCCGAGACGGGGTACGTTGACCACTAGACTGCAAGAGAGGTGTCAAACTATGAGAGCCATCCTCAGGTCGAAACATAAGTCCATTCTCTTCATCATAAGCTTGCCTCACAAATTCTCTCTCTGTACGTTGTAGGTGCTCCCTCTCCCTTTCCCTTAGTGAGTAATTCCTAGCATCTTCAATCAGAAGCCCAGAACTTTCCCTAGCACGTCCACGATACTCAAAACCTCCAGCATTGAGATCATAAGTACGCACATTCCTAGTACTCTCCCTACTTACAACGGTCAAAGGTCTTTCTACTAAATTGTCATAAAACTGGCCACTCATAGTACTAGATGGACCTCCTCTTGATCCATTGAATGAAGAATCCCACTGAAACCTAGCACAAGTAGAAGAGTCCCTAATTGATGAAACATGATCATCCCTATGCGAAAGGGTCCGGAATTCATCAGCATTCCCTCTCACCACAACATCAGCATTACCTATCACTTCGTCGCACACCTGTGAAACATAAACGTGTTCGTTTTCTCTAATTCGCTCGTCGTACATACCCATTTCCCTCCTACTGTAATATTTTGCCATTTCTCGTCTCTCAGATATCACTTAGCCCAGAATAAACCCAACTGCCTAAACAACACAAACTAAATTTCGGGAATTTTTGGCGGAAAATCAATTTTTTTTTTCCTAGTTCTTCGGATCAACAACAATTCAAAAGAAACTACAAGTTACGTTAATCGGAAATGTGATAAATCAAAATTCAGACACGAGACCTGAAACGCAGAAATCATACAAACGAAAACGAAAATACTACGGAAATTTAAAATGTCAATGTGAAATAAACTAAAACGGAAAATCCGAAGAAGGAAAACCTAATAAAATCGACGAAACAAAGAAACTGCAAAACACAAAAGTGATGAAAGAGGGGCGGAATAACTGTAATTTCGCTGCAAAGGAGGGGCTGATTTTGGGTAAAATGACAAAACCCTAGAGAAATAAAATTGGGCGGGAAAAGGAGAAACGAAGAAATTACTGATGAGAATTTTACCGAGAAAGCCACGGTAAGAATTTTACAGCGGTTAAAATTCAGTAATTAAGAAGACGAAGTCTATTCACAAAGATGACGATTAAGTGACTTACTTTGGTAGAAGAATTTCATCGTCTCAGAGGAGTCGGAGCGTGGGTTTGTATTAATTGTCTAACTAGTGTGTTACCCGTGAAAAATTTCACGGGTTGTCCAGTTTTAGTTTAATATAAAATATTATGAAGCCAATATCGTTTGAAGATAATACGTTAAGGGACTGTAAGTTAGTTAGTATACTAATAGGTGTAAGAAACTAAAAACAACACGTTACACATTGAAATGTGTGTCTAAGAAAAGCATGATACCCGTGATTATTTTGGATTATTCGTTCAGAGTCTGAAAGCTAATCTATTTATTAATAGGTGGACAAAAGTATGAACAACATAGAGTACGTAAAGTAGTCAATTGTCCACCGATGAATATAGTTATACTAAACGTAGAAACCCGTATAAACCCGACCCTTATGATAAATGTAGAAATCCGTATAAACCCGACCCTTATACACCCAACAGTAATCCTCAAATTACTCTTTAAACCCAAAAAAGAAAAATATATTAGTTGAGGAATGAAGACCTTCCTCACCAACTATTTGATCTTACCAACTATTTGATCTTGATCGATTATCATCAGTTGTAGTTAGTTGACATCTTCGTCATGTAAGAATAGTGAAAAACAATGTCCGTCAAACAGTCAAACTCTCTGTCATATTAGTGAACGTACACAACCCTGTAGACTTCATCGGAATGTGTAATGTATAGAAGTCATTTTTATTGCTTCAATAAACGCATTCAATATTGATAATAAACCTTACGATACTTCAGAATTTAAAAAGTAAGATCAATAGACTCCCGTAATTTATCACGTGTATTACACTGTAGTCTTATACTTCGTATAATTATACTAAAGCCCCAATTCCCACTGAGCTATAAATGAGATAAATTTTTTTTTTTTTCGGTTCAAAGAAGTATAGATAATTAGAGGAGTAAAGTTTTTTTAATTGCATTTGGGACTACAAATTATCCATACATAATCAATGCAAATTATGCGCGTTTAAGAGCGTTATTTTTTATTAAAATCAATTCATTTTTTTATCCACCTAATTTACCACCATTTATTTTAAAAATGATTCCTAATGTATATCCAATTTTACCGAACATATGACTTTATATATTATTATTATTATTGCATGCAATTCTCAAATATTATTGTACCAATACGTTGCACTTAGACTCCATTTTAAAAATAGAATATAATATACATCATACATTATTGAGATAAGAATTAATAAAAATATGAATAATAACAATTTTCTTGCGATAATATTTACTCAGTATATATTTTAGATAATATTTACATTATTTACTCAGTATATATTTACATATTTGGAAACTAATTAAAAAAATTGTTTTGTATACTTTTATTATTTTGATATTTTAAACATAACAATTTTTGATGTAATTTTTCTTTTAATTTTAAATTAAAATATGGAGTAATTAATTTAGATTCGACGCAACGCATCAATTAATTTCAATATTTAAGTCTGTTAATAATGATTTTGATACATTTGTTCATTAAATTAATGAAGGAAAAAATTATGGGAAAATCGATTTAGGGGGGGAGAAAAGTCTATGGAAAGGGGAAACATATTTATAGGAAGAATACTAATTTATGGAGAGCAATTAAGGTTACTAAATTTTTTCAGGAGTGGAAAAATGGAAGGTTGAAGCATTAATTAGAGAAATAGTATCAATTATTTTCATTGGATGACATAATTTTAGAAAATAAATTATAGAGTACATGGAGAAAAAAAATTTGTGCCCTCCCTCAACTAAAATCTTGTACCAAATAAAATTAAAACGGTACCAACTTAAAAAATATTCTAATGCGATTAATAAATATGTCTCGAAAATCAAACACTAAATTTTTTCTTAACATACAAAAAAAACTACACGATTAAATAATTGTAATGCGATTAATTACAACAAAAAAATCTTGTACCAAATAAAATTAAAACGGTACCAACTTAAAAAATATTCTAATGCGATTAATTACTATGTCTCGAAAATCAAACACTAAATTTTTTCTTAACATACAAAAAAAACTACACGATTAAATAATTGTGAATTGCGTTTACCAACTAAATTCGGTGTCAATTTTATTTCTTTAAAAAAACTAAATATGCAATTAATTATTTCGTCTCGAAAATAAACAACCAATTACTTGTAGTCAACGACTAAGAAAATTCTGCAATGCAATTAATTACTTGATATACAAAATCAAGCACAAAAATGCTACTTTGGTTTTCCCCATTAACTGTAAGAATCAGTAGTACCTAATCCTGCAAAGACTTCCAAAAAAACATATACAATTTATTAGAAAAATATTTATATACTTTTCAAAATATAAAATTCAATCCAAAAATATTAGAAATGTTATATAACAAATTATAAATAATTTATCCAAAAATAAAACTCAATCTGAAAATACAAAATACGGAATATAAATTACAATTTATAAATCTAAAAAATTAGAAAATATAATTGGAACTATTATATATTAATATACATGTTTAAAATTCAATCCGAAATATTATTTATATTAAACAAAAATATTTATATTATTTACGAATATATAAAATAGAAGATGTATATGTATATAAAATATAATATAATTCGAAATATATATAAATATAAATATAGTTATTTATTTATATATGATAATAAAAAATATTTAGAATAAATCCTCCTCAGTTAAAAATCTTCTAATAAAATTTATAACAAAAATATTTACATATTTTTCAAAATATAAAATTCAATCCAAAAATATTAAAACTATTAAATAATAATTTATAAATAAAATTCAATCCAAAAATAAATAAAATTATTTATAAATAATTCATCCAAAAATAAAATTCAATTTGAAAATATAAAATACTGTATAAATTACAATTTATAAATATAAAAAATTAGAAAATATAATTAACCGTCTTGTATATTAATATACATGTTCAAAATTCAATCCATAATATTATTTATAATAAACAAAAATATTCATATTATTCACGATTATATAAAATAAAAGATGTATATGTATATAAAATATAATATAATTCGAAATATATATAAATATAAATGTAGTTATTTATTTATATATGATATACAAAAACATTTAGAATAAATCTCTTTAGGGTAAAAATCTTCTAATAAATATTTATTAGAAAAATATTTATATATTTTTCAAAATATGAAATTCAGTTCGAAAATATTAGAACTATTATATATATTCAGTTCGAAAATTTATAAATCTAAAAAATTAAAAAATATAATTAGAACTATTATATATTAATATAATTGTTCAAAATTCAATCCGAAATATTATTTATGTTAAACAAAAATATTTATATTATTTACGAATATATAAAATAAAAGATGTATATGTATATAAAATATAATATAACTCGAAATATATATATATATATATATATATATATATATATATATATATATATATATATATATATATATATATATATATATATAGAGGTGGGATTTGGTGTAAACACCAATTTCGGTGTAAACACCCTAACAATCTAGACCGTTGATCTTAATCTTGATCAACGGTTGAGATTAATTGTCAGAAGATAACAAAACCCAAAAAAAAACCTCACAACCCACCTCTCTTTCTCTCTCCTCTCTTTCTCTCTCTTCTATCTAGGTTTAATATCAAATTTTCTCCCAAAAACCCCCAAATTTCCTCCCAAAAATCCCCAAATTTCCTATCATCCTAATCTCGAAAATTTGATCAATGTATACGAAATTCGTTCAATTCGTATACAATTCGTTCAATTCATATATATTTCGTTCAATTCAATTCAATTTTCACCGTACACCTCGTCCCACCTCTTTCCATTTTTCCCCCAACAAAAAAAAACACAATCCGCGATTCCAGAAACGCAAATTAATCAAATTAATTAATCAATTGCAATCACCATTATCGGAATCAATCGAATCGAATTCCTGCAATTCCTTCCAGTTTCATGTATGTATGTGTTTCTTTTTTTTTTCTTAATTTGTCGTTTCTAATTTCTAATTATGAATCGTATTAGGTTTTTTTTAATGTTTGTTCATCATTGATTGATTGATTGATTGATTGAATGATTGAAAGATTGGTGCTTTGCGGATTGATGATTTGTTGCTGACTGAATTCGAATTCGTCGATTTAGAATTGCTTAACTTAGAAATGCAAAATCGAAGAAATAATCAATGGTGATATTTTCGGTATTTGAATTGATGATTTGTTGCTGACTGCATTCGAATTGGGATTTGCTGCTTTAAATTTCGTCTATTCAGAATTGCTTAACCTAGAAATGCAAAATATATGAATATATATGTTAGAATAGTTGAATATATGTGTTGGAGTAATTGGAGTACTTGAGTATATGTGTTGGAATAATTGAATATATGTGTTGGAATAGTTGAATATATGTGTTGGAGTAACTGTGTATATATGTTGGAGTAACTGAATATATGTGTTGGAGTAACTGAGTATATATGTTGGAGTAATTTATTGTATGTGTTGGAGTAATTTAGTGTATGTGTTGGAGTAACTGAGTATGTGTATTGGAGTAACTGAGTATATGTGTTGGAGTAACTGTGTATATGTGTTGGAGTAACTGAGTATATGTGTTGGAGTAATTTAGTGTATGTGTTGGAGTAATTTAGTGTATGTGTTGGAGTAACTGAGTATGTGTATTGGAGTAACTGAGTATATGTGTTGGAGTAACTGTGTATATGTGTTGGAGTAACTGAGTATATGTGTTGGAGTAATTTAGTGTATGTGTTGGAGTAATTTAGTGTATGTGTTGGAGTAACTGAGTATGTGTATTGGAGTAACTGAGTATATGTGTTGGAGTAACTGTGTATATGTGTTGGAGTAACTGAGTATATTTGTTGGAGTAACTGAGTATATGTATTGGAATAGTTGAATATATGTGTTGGAGTAACTGAGTATATTTGTTGGAGTAACTGAGTATATGTGTTGGAATAGTTGAATATATATGTTGGAGTAACTGAGTATATGTGTTAGAGTAACTGAGTATATGTGTTGGAATAGTTGAATATATGTGTTGAAGTAACTGAGTATATGTGTTGGAATAGTTGAATATATGTGTTGGAGTAACTGAGTATATGTGTTGGAGTAACTGAGTATATGTGTTGGAATAGTTGAATATATGTGTTGGAGTAACTGAGTATATTTGTTGGAATAGTTGAATATATGTGTTGGAGTAACTGAGTATATGTGTTGGAGTAGTTGAATATATATATTGGAGTAATTGAATATATGTGTTACGAATGCTAAAAAGCGAAAAAGGTTATGTGCAAACTGCAAACAAATGGCAAATCATGATAAACGAAACTGTCCAAATCCATTTGTTGAACATGTGGATCACGATGCTGAAGTGGACATAGAAGATGACACAGAAAACAGAGAAGAAGAAGGAGAAGCACAGGAAGAAGAAAGAGCAACAGGTATGTATTGGAGTATATATGTGTTGGAGTAACTGAGTATATGTGTTGGAATAATTGAGTATATGTGTTGGAATAGTTGAATATATGTGTTGGAATAGTTGAATATATGTGTTGGAGTAATTGGAGTACTTGAGTATATGTGTTGGAATAGTTGAATATATGTGTTGGAGTAACTGAGTATATGTGTTGGAGTAACTGAGTATATGTGTTGGAGTAACTGAGTATTTGTGTTGGAATAACTGGGTATATGTGTTAGAGTAACTGAGTATATGTGTTGGAATAGTTGAGTATATGTGTTGGAGTAACTGAGTATATGTGTTGGAGTAATTGAGTATATGTGTTGGAATAGTTGAATATATGTGTTAGAGTAACTGTGTATATCTGTTGGAGTAACTGAGTATTTGTGTTGGAGTAATTGGGTATATGTGTTAGAGTAACTGAGTATATGTGTTGGAGTAACTGAGTATAACTACTGTAATGTCTTTGAATAATTAACATTAAATATTGGAGGACTTGACGTTTTATTAGAATAGATGCTTAATGAATATGATATATATGCAGGCACACTCGGAAATCTTTACGAATCAGTAAAAAGGATGAGACTATGTGACGTTGAAGACATTCATACAAGTATATGATGAAAGTATACGATGTTTATAATACGATAGTTATAATAGTTGGAATATTTGGTGTTATATCTTGGAGTACTTCATGTTATAATCGTTGGAATGCTTGGTATTATAGCTTAGAGTAGTTTATGTTATAATCGTTGGAATACTTGATAAGTTGATATTATAGCTTCGAATACTTGGTGTTATATTTTGGAATACTTGATGTTATAATAGTTGGAATACTTGGTGTTATATCTTGGAATAACTACAATCACTCCCGGGAATAACAACTATAATGCCTTGGAATAACTACATTTACTCCCTGAAATAACTACTGTAATGCCTTGGAATAATTAATCTAATATCTTGGAATAACTACTAGAATGATTTGAAAATGTGTGTAATTTAGACACTTACAGCTTGGAATACTTTGTGTTATATCTTGGAATACTTGGTATAAAGTATTAGAGTAATAACTGCTTGTAAGCATTGAATAACAACAATTGAAGATAAGTAATTGATTGATTCTATCAACAATTTGAATGATTGTTGGAATAACCATCAAACCATGTTGGAGTAAAAAGGCATACAATAACTGTTACACATTGAATGACACGCCAATGCTTAAGGACCAAACACATCACATAATCAAGAAACTACAAAATATTTCGTATGAATTTAAAGACTATATTACTATCTAAATTACTTAGACAACTACTTAAGTTGATGATGGTGAAGTAGGATTGTAACACAGCATATTATGTTCAAATCCTAAATATACAAGTAGGCGGATACAAGTGTTTTACACCAATCAGTATCAGATATTCAAATATGAATTTCAAATCAGTAGCACACATTTCTAAACCCACCCTCTAATACCCGGTTTTAGATCTCTATGTATAATTCCCCATTCTCATGCAGACATTCCATGGCTTTCGTTTCGCAATGTCAAGAGCGTAGTGCAATGCCACATCCAGTTCTAACAGCTTTGGTCGAAGACTATAAATACTTTCGCAGCGATAACCCTGGTAATAATTCTGCTACTATAACCATCAAAGGATCCTTGCAGGCTAAACAACTGAACATATTTCACTCGATTTCATTTCTACCTCGTTGTTCGCTTCACTTACCAAGAATCTGCATAAATATGAACTGAAGCAAAATGACAGGTTTCACACGCACGTGTACAGAGAGAGTTTTAGAATTAAAGAGATGGACAACACTATGAAGTCCGAAGTACCTCATTAGCATAGATATGTGCTGGCGGCCTGGCGCTGGGATGCTACTTTACCTTATAAACGACTTGACTAAAATCACCATGGCTAGGCGAGAATAATTTGATTCTTGTATAGTTTTAGATGCAAGTAATAATGAAATCAGGATCATCAATTATAGTAGAGAATCAGTATGTATGAATCAGATTTCAACAAATCAAACATTTGACAGGCCTTCTATATATTGTAAAAGAGAGCAAAATCAGGTATTCTTTCAAGCAAAATCACCAAAATCAACAAACTCGAAGCATAAAATTGATCAACAAGGAGTAATTGGAAGTTTAATAACTCAAATCTTTCTGCACAAACAAAATCCAAAATATCTAAAACACAGTTATAGAAACAAATCCAGAAAAATCAAGCACAAATAATGATGAAACGTGATTTAAGACGAACAAGCACATATGCACATAAGAAAACGGAAGTTTACATGGTTTTGGTTTTTATTCGATTTAAAATTGAACTTAAATGAGATGTTAATGGAATATCACCAAATATTCTTATACATACATACATACATTCAAATACTCTGACTCTAGAAACAATAAGACCCCAAAATTGTATTCAAAGTCCAACAATTATTCAAGTATTCTTATAGACACATTCAAGTACTCCAATATTTAACAAAAACAAGAAACCATGACAGCTCTAAATTCGACACAATGCAATAGCATATAATTGAAGTATTGTAATTATCATGGAAATACTGATCTTATACATACACAATTATCATCCAAAATTAAAAACCCTAACAACTCAAAAATAATTGTAGAAACAAAAAAAAATGAAGCAATATTAGAGGAAATCGGAAGAAGAAACAAAAATTATGATCAAAATAAACATAATCGAAATCAAAATCGAATTGAAGAAATTAAATTTTATACTAACATATATTGAGCAAAATATCAAAATCGAATTGAAGAAATTGAAGTAATTGATAAACGAAAATACCGATATTGAGGAAATTAGGGGAAATTGATGACGATGAAAAACGCAGTAGAAGATTAGAGGAAATCGGAGTGAAGAAACTGAAGCAAATTGAAAAATGGTGTTGAAGAGTTGAAGAAGTAGATGCAGTAAAGAGACTAGCAGAAACAAAATGGGGAGAGAGAAAGAAAAATTAGAATGACCCCTATGAATTGCAAACAAGTTGTGTATTTCTTAGATCTAATCTCGACCGTTGATCAAGTATTAGATCAACGGTCTAGATTATTAGGGTATTTACACCAAATTGGTGTGTTTACACCAGATCCTATTTCTATATATATATATATATATATATATATATATATATATATATATATATATATATATATATATATCGCCAAAAATAATTAAACAAATAGCTATAAAAAAATGAATTGACTTTAATTCTTAAAATACCTCTACGAAATTCATTGTATAATCCTCATTCATCATCACCTGAAAAAAAATATCATAACTCAAAAATTAACATTAGGGTCGATTATTATACACATTAAAAATCGAAAATACAAATTCACTGAATTAGTTTTTTTGTCATTGAATCTCAAAAATTGATCTCGATTGAATTTAAAAATAAAACAAATCGATACATGAAATCAACTAAATCAAAAATCGAAAAATTACCAGGATGATTGGATCTTTCAATTTCCCTAATATTTTGGCTTTCTTCTGCCTGAAAATTCACCAATCAATTTAAAAAACAAAATCAGATTTCTGAAACATCAATTGGCAATTATATCAATAAATCAGAAAAACGAAACTCATATATATCAAAATATGCAAATTAAAATAGATGTTTTTTTTTTCCTTCAGATTTTACGATTTAAATTCAGATTGCAATGCCTAGAATCTTATTTATCTCCTGAGTTTTTATCTCCTGAGTTGTTTGAACATACCTGTTCCACTGACGATAAGTAGCAGCGCTGCTTCTAATCTGTCTGTTTCATCTAGAACTACGTGGGTCCTTGCACCGTCTTCCTGCATCGGCCGAAAGTGTTTGGTCGTGTACCCTCTGTTACTTTCATAGAAAGCTCTACTTCCATCAGATAATCCCGATGAATTTCAAAATCCGAATTATTCGTGCATCTAAACACATTTCGATTATCTTCCCATACACATTAGAGATGAACACTTACTCTTAAAATATGCAAATTAAAATAGATGTTTTTTTTTTCTTCAGATTTTACGATTTGAATTCAGATTGCAATGTCTATAATCTTATTTATAGTATGAATTGATGTGATTGAAAAATTGGAAAAAGTGAGATAATGGATTATTAATTAAAGGGATAGTTGGGAAGAGGAGAATAAGTGATGAAGAATTGGATTTTCGAGGAGGTTGAATTGGTGATGCATTTTCGAGGAGATGAATGATGGATGAGTTTTCGAGGAGGATGAGTAGAATGGATGATTGACGGAAATGAAGTGTAATTGATCAATTGATTGATCAGTAAATGAGGAATTGGGAAGACGAAGAGGCGGGCTGTTGAGGATGGATTAAGGGGGAACTGTGAAAGGTAGTATATTTTGTTTGTACTATTTTCTCACAATTAGCAAAGTGGCCCAGTGGTGCAGTAAGTTGGGAATTGCCTCAAAGGTCGCGGGTTCGAAACCTGTCAACGGCCTTTTTGGGAATATTCACGGGTTCTGTGAGGCATGTACTCTCTATGCAAACAAAGCTGAGTGTAAAAAATGAGGCTTATTTCAAAATGGGAGCCTCACATTGTCTCAAAAAGTGGGAAGTGGTTTCTGTATTAATATATAGAGGATTGAAGAGGGGTAAAAAGGCGGAATATTATTTGCCGTTGACGTTTTATTTCTTACCGTCGTCGTTAATAATATTCCCCGTCGACTTTATCCTTCATTCGTTTTTATTTTTTATTTTTTGTTTCTAATATTTTCGATTTACGAAGTCGATAATATTTACGATTTCTATTTTCAAAACTGAATCCACAAAATTGCCTTATTTAAAAATCGTGTTTTAATTGACAATTATTACGCCGTTGTATTTTTTCGCTTCATATTTTAAAAACCATGTTTATTATTTGAGAAACTTAAATGAAGCGTATTTTAAAAAACCGTTTGTAAGTGGGTAGTATGTCCTCATTAAAAGCCCACAACTTATTACGAAAACTTCAAAAGCGATTCATTATTCATTTCCGTTTCATCTCTCTAGAAAATTAAAATTACAAATCGAATATTACAAAGCGGTTTTCTAAAATATCGGGTTTTTTATTTCACGAACCTTGAAGAACGAGTTTTACACTTCCACAAGCGGTGTTAATCGCTCGATCGTGCTACAATTGGAGGTATTCTTCGATTTTTTCCACTACTTTGACTTATTTACAAAATTTAATCGATTCATACCGTAGGTCGGGTAGATTTATTGGTTTAGGTTGACTTATGATTTTCTGTTTCGCCGAATATCACGAAAATCGATACAAAAAAAACTGGAAATAGGGTCGGGTCGAGTACAATTTTCAACCCACCCATGGGTGAGTCGAAAATTCTACTCGACCCGACCCTATTCCCGGGATTTTTTTGTTTTAAAAAAAATTGCATCGATTTGTATAATAAATCTTGATTGTCAACCTGTAGATTAATTATGATTTAATTTGCGTATTACTCGTATTTGTTAATTACGTGTATTAAATTGTATTAAGTCGTTAATTATCTAATCTATATATATGCCACGTGGCGTCTTTAATATAATTTCTATTAATTAATTAATTAATTTTTATTAAATTTGTTATTTATTACACTACTAATTGTTATATCAAAATCTTTTCATTTCTCTTTATTATTAAATGTTTTATTAATTACTTATTAATTTTTATCCACAAACTTTTCATTTCCCTTATTGTAAAATTACATTAAAACACATATTAATACACATGTTTGATTTTTTAATTTAATGACTTTTAAGTCGCCTTTTATTAACACATATAAATATAGATTCATAAAGTTTTATTTAAAAACGTAATTGCACTTATTTATGAAAATTAATTTAAGTATTGTACTATAAATAATATAGAAAAGAAGTTAAAACAACATGAACACACATCAAGTATTTCCATTGTTTTTAGTGTTTTTAAGTTTTCAATGACTCAGTTAAAAACTCATTTTATTACCTTTTTAATCACGGATAAATACCTAGGACTAACGATACTTAACACCATCTGTCCGCGGCCACATCCAGCATAAGTGAGATACAACATCTAATTTGAATGTGTCTTTCTACCATTGTCCGATGCGATAAATTTATGTACTATAATATTGACAATTTTCACTTTCATGTAGATATCATATCTTCTAAAATGAACACAATACTTAGACAGAAATATATTAACAATACGATAAAATATTGAAATAGATAAAAAAAAACAATATAATGGAGAGTTAGAAAAAAAATCATTTGTATTTTGAGATTTCTTGTTCACATTTCATTCGTTCTATTTTATAAATATTCTCTTCAGTTTTGTAATTTTCTTCGTTGATTCTAATTTTAGTACTAATTGTATCTTTTGCATTTGTTTTTGTTTAGTGAACTTATGTGAAGCCAATAATCAAGTATGCAATTTCTCACTTTTTAGTTATAATAATTTTATTTTAAATGATATTTATATTGATTATTTTAATAAATATAGTTCGAGTTAAATTGAAATCTCATGGGTTTTGTGTTCGTAAGAGTGAACTTTTATTTATACTAGATTAAAGCTCGTGCGTTGCACGGGTTAGTTGACTTAATTACATTGATGATGTACATTTGTTAAATAAGAAAGTTAATCAAACTATGTCACTACAATAAATAAGATGATCACATGATATTAGTAATCAAACTTAATTTCAGTTGAATTTATAGTTTTAAAAACTCATTTTAAAACTCAAAAGAACACATGATTGCTCTTATTTATAATATAAAATTTCATCATCTTATTATAATTTTTCGATGTGAAAATAATTTTACGTTGGTAGTCTTATTAAGAGATTTTTTAAAACTCACAAGTTTTTTTTATTGATATCTAAGAAAGAATGAATTTTTTGATTGATATCTAAGAACGAAAGACTAGTCTTACTTATAATATAAGTTTTCATCGGCTCATCATAATTTTTCAACGTAGATAATTTACTCAAGATTTATAGTCTTAAGCTCTACTTTTAAAAAGTTTTTTAAGACTCGAAAAATTGTTGGTTGATATTTAAAACCGATAGATTACTCGTTTATGATATAAAATGTCATCACCTCATAATTTTTCGATGTGGTATAATTTACTTAATTAAGTTTATAGTTTTAAGAGCTATTTTTAAAGACTTAAAAGAGTTTGTTTTTATATCTAAGTTAAAAGGACAAACAATTACTCTTTATTTATATAATCGAATTTGATATCTTATTATATATTTTGGATGAATGATTACTGTTATTTATATGATAAAAAAAATTCACCTTATTATAATTTTTCGATGTGGAATAATTTTACTTAAGTTTATTTAAGTTTAGATATAGTCCAATTAAGAACTTTTATTTATAGACGAATGATTACACTTATTTATAATATATAGAATTTCATTAACCCGTCTTAATTTTTCGAAATCTTAGTCATAGGAACTTTTTTCAGTCTCAAAATATGGTTAGTTCGTTAATATCTAAGAACGATAGATTACATAAAATTCTATCACCTCGATATAATTTTTCGACATGTGATATTCTAATTTAACTTGATATCTAAGGAAGAATGATTAGTCTTTTTATAATACTCCCTCCGATTCAGAATGATTTTCCCCTTTGTTTAGTATATTTTAATCGAAGGGGAAGATCATTCTGAATCAGAGGGAGTATAGAATTTCATCACCTCATCATAATTTGGAGAAAGGTCTTACTATACTCTCTTTGTTCACTCCATAGGGAGTATAATTTTTCGAAATGAGATAATTTACTTAAGTCTATTATTTAGTAGAAATTCATAACCCGAATTTCATCATTTTATTATAATTTTTTATTTAAGTGTATAGTCTTAACAACTTTTTTTAAGACTAAAAAGATTTATGTTTGATGAAACTTTATAATTTTTCGAATGTGGGATAATTTTACTTAAATTTAGTAGTCTTAATAAATATTTTAAGACTCAAAAGATTTTTAGTTAATATCTAAGAGCACATGATTACTACAGAGTATTATTTATAATAAAATTTTTTATCACCTTAATACTATATTTTTTCGTTGTGAGATTATTTTTACTTAAATTTGTAGTCTTATTAAGAGACATTTTAAGACTTAAAAGTTTTTTTGATTGATATTTAAGAACGAAGGATTAATCTTATTTATAATATACAATTCATCAACTTATCATAATTTTTCGATGTGGGATAATTTATTTAAGTTTATAATTTTCCATCAGCTCTTTTTAAGACTAAAAAAATACATCATTACTCTTGTTTATAATATAGAACTAGTTGGAAAGCCCGTGCGATGCACGGGCCGATTTTGAAGTACCTCAGACACAAATACATTTTCAGTTACATATTCGTAACAATATTCATTTCTTACATTTGTAGAAATTTTCGATGTTATTAAAAACTCTTTTTATAACTCAAAAGATTTCTGTTTTTATATCTAAAGACAAACTATTACTTTTATTTACATTAAATTTCATCAACTTCTCAACGTGTGATCATCTTACCTCAATTTATAACCTTAAGCTAAGAGTTGTTATAAGACTCAAAAGTTTTTTTATTATTATCTAAAAACGAACGATTTCTCTTATTTATGATATAAAATTTCTCACCGCATCATAATTTTTCAATTTTGGATAATTCAACTTAGAGTTATACTCCGTATTACTCTTCAAAACTCTTTTCAGAACTCAATCAAAAGATTTCAGGTTGAAATCTAAAGACAAATGAAAACTCTTAATTATATAGGGAGGAATAGAATTCCATCAACTTTTACTTCATATTATTTTTTGATGCGGGATATTTCTATTTAAATTTATAGTCTTAAGAGCTGTTATGGGCTCAGAGGATTTTTTGGTTAATATCTAAAAATGAATGATTTCTCTTACGTATGAAATAGAATCTCATCACTTCATCATAATTTTGATGTGTGAGACAATTTTACTTAAGTTTATAATCTTAAAATCTTAAAAACTACTCCATTTTTAAGATCCAAAAGATTTCAGGTTCATAACTAAAGACGAATGATTACTCTTAATTATATACTCCATAATAGAACTCCATCAACTTATTATAATTTTTATATGTGTGATATTTCTACTTAAATTTATTGTGTTAAGAACTTTTTTAGGACTCAAAAGATTTTTGGTTGATTTATAAGAATGAATGATTACTCTTATTTATAGGGAAATGATAAATATATACAGCCCTTAAAATTACATCTAAGAGTGTAAAAGAGGAAACAAATAAATTCTTAATAGTTGTATTAATTGCATCGATGTATGTGTAGTTCATTATTTAATTTTTAACTTTATACCAAGTTGGGAAGGTATTAAAGGCTTAGAAACAACCTTAAGGGTTGTATTTTAACACAACCCCTATTTATATAGTAGAATTTCATCTCCTCATTAAAATTTCTCGATATGGGATAATCTTGCTTAAACTTAAATTTATAGCCTTAAGAGCTGTAATAAGACCCAACAGAATTTTGGTTAATATCCAAAAACGAATGATTTCTCTTATTTAATTGTGATATAGTACGTAGAATTTATCACCTCATCATAATTTTTCAAAGTGAGATAATTCTACTTAAGTTTATAGTTTCAAAAACTCTTTTTCGGACTCAAAGATTTTTGGTTAATATCTCAACAAATGATTACTTTTATTTTATATAATAGAATTTCATCAATTTATTACGGAGTATTGTAATTTTTTTGATGTGGATAGTTTTTCTTAAATTTGTAGTCTTAATAACTCTTTTTATGACTCAAATTTTTTTGGTTGATATCTAAAGACGAATGATTACTTTTATTTATATAATAAATTTTCATCACCTCATTATAGTTTATCGATGTGAGATAATTTTAGTCGCCCTTCTGTTTTTGACATTATTCACAAATAAAGAAAATCTTCAATATTGTTGACAATCTATAAGAGGGAATATAGTCACGTACTCACGTGAGATCTTGTGTGTTTAGTTGTTATGACTTAGGAGTATATATTATATTATAAATATCAAACTTTTATATTTTTTGCTAATGTATATTTGATATTGATGGTGCAAAATGCGTCTCGACAAAACACATTAAAACTTACTCTAACATTTTTTCGAGCAAAAAATGCAATACTTATGAGACTCAATTTTTTTTAAATTTACCTAATGACCAATGATGCCTCTTATTTATTATAATCACGTCTCGTTATTATAATTTTTCAATGTGAGATAATTTTTACCGTTTTATATATATGTAAACAACAAAATTATCGTAATTTTATATTTTTAGAGTTTCTAATATTGATTATAGGGTGAATAAATAAGTACTCGTAAATATTTAAATTTCGTCAAATAGAACTGACTACACGTTCCACGCGGTTTCTGTTAAATTTTTGTAGTATTTTGAGGTGATAATTGACAGTTTATATAGTAGTAATTTTTTTAATCTAATATCGCTTAAATCTGAGGTGGAGTAGGATTAATTTATCCCATACAAATCCCTATATTCTTATTTAAATTAATAAATATATTAAAACTTTTTATTAAATAATTTAAAAAACTCCGACCAATCATATCGCTCGAAAAGTTCCTGCTTTATTAATATATATTGATTTCATCACCTCACTATCATGTGGAATGATTTTAAATTTGTAGTCTTATATATTAATTTTTTTTAAGAGTCTTATATATAAAAGTTTTTTAAGACTCAAAAGTTTTTTGAACAGTATTTAAAACCGAATGATTACTAATATTTATAATATAGAATTCCATCACCTCATCATAATTTTTCGATGTGTGATAATTTAAAATTTTTCTTGATCGACATTTAAAACCGAATGAAAACTCTTATTTATAATATAAAGTTTCATCACCTCATCATAATTTTTTGATATAATATAAAATTTCATCACCTCATCATTTAATATAGGATAATTAATTGAGGGTTATAGTCTTAAGAACACTTTTTGAGATTGAAAAGACTTTTGATAGATATTGTATAACGAATGATTACTCTTATTTATACTATAGAATTTCATCATCATATTATAATTTGTCGATGTGGGATAATTTTACAATTGTTATATGTAATAAATTCATCACATAATGTAAAACAAATAATATGAAATTTATACTCTAATGAAAGCATTTTTTACCACGAATCTAATTATTTCATTTTTATAATTTATTTTACGATAATATTTTTAAAAAATGAACTCTAAAGGTTTTTACCTCATAATTATAAAACATCATATTAATATAATAAATTAAATATATATTATAATAATTAAAAGATTCGCTAATTGATTTTTATTATTATTTATGATACTTTCCTAATTTGAGGTTTGATGGAACGGGCCAATGAGATCGCTCGAAAAAAGCCTAATATATATATATATATTGATTCAAAGTTGAAGAAATTTATAAAATATAATTAAGAAATTTATAAAATATAATTCCCGATTAGGCTAGGCATTTTCCGGTGTACTGCGGCGTGGACAGGCCTTGACTCCGTCTTGGCTGTCCGACGCCAATTCTGGCTACCGATTCGATGAGGAAGAAGACTCGTGCGGTTCCGAAAGGACCAATGGCAATGAAACCGATTACTCGATAGGCTAAAGAGGATATACTACGTAAGGCCGTCAAGAACTCGAATTTAGATGCAAATCAATTATCGCAGCATGATGACGGTTCGTCGTCTGCGACAAACAAAAGATTGAATGACATACCCGACTTGAATTATGATGCTGAGGAGGACGAAACTTCTGAATACGTCCCGGATTCCGTGAATGACACGGAAATGAATGATAGTGGATGGAAGCAGAGAGCGGGGAAGAGAATTGTGGATATGGAAGAGGAAGAGGAACTCTTGCGATTCTCGGAGGATGATTTGGATGATGAAATTGAATATTAGAGTACTGCTGTATACTGTTTTATTATGGGAGGAAACCCTCCATGAGAGGTGGTAGAGGGCTTTGTTAGGAGGATTTGGAAAGAACATGGCATCGACAAGATCTCATTCCTTCCTAATGGGATTTTCGTAGTCCGATTCAAGGACAAAGAAGCAAAGGTAAAGATTCTAGACCATGGCTATTTTATGTTTGACAATAAACCGCTCATTGTGAAAGAATGGACTCCTGAGTCTAAATTAGATAAGGAGGATGTTGCTGAGGTTCCTATATGGATTCAGTTACATGATTTACCTTTAAAATTTTGGGGTCGGTGTCTACCCCGATTGGCCTCTCTAGTAGGTCCGTATGTTAAATCAGACCTAGCTACGGAGGAACGTACTAGGTTAGGGTACGCTAGAGTTTTGGTCTTGGTGAAGGTTGGGCAAAAATTTAAGAACTCAATCAAATTCATGGATGAACGTGAAAATTTGGTTGAAATTTGTGTCAAATATGAATGGAAACCTTCTTGGTGTTCTAAATGCAAGGGGTATGGACATGAAGTTACAGATTATAGAAGGGACGAGTTGAACAAAGCGAGGCAAGAGAGTAAACAAAAGAGAGTTGAGGGGGGTGGTGTGACTCGCCAGATTGTCTCGAGGGTGTTGCCAGGCAATGTTGTGGCTGGTCGGATGAATGCAGGGGGAATGCAACAAATTCCTGGAAAATCTTCAGGCTCTGGTCCTAATAAGGGACCTAGGTTCGTGGCTGCTGTGAATAAGGGGATCTCGTTCACTGATGTTGTTATGGGTATCCCGACTAGGGTGTATAGCCGCATTGACCGCTGCTTAGCAAACGATGAATTTGTGGGTCTATTTCCGAATGGGTTCAAAAATTTCCTTCCTGAAGGAACGTTCGACCATTGTCCTTGCGTTGTTCAATTAGAGTTGCCCGCGGGGAGGAAGAACCGAAGCTTCAAATACTTGAATATGTGGGGGCTTGCCCCTGATTTCGTGAATAAAGTTAAAGCAGTGTAGGGTGAACCTGTTCATGGGACGAAACAATTCCAGGTTGCCCGTAAGCTTCGAAGTTTGAAACGGCCATTGAAGGAGCTTAACTCGTCGTGTTTTTCTATTATCGAGAACCGGTGCTCACAGGCTGAATTACGCCTTGAGCAGCTGCAGGTTTGTTTGCGGACTGATACGTCGCTTGCGCTGCTGCGTGAAGAAGCAGAACTAAATGAATAGGTCTGAGGTTTACAGGCGGCCAGGTCTGATTTCTGGAGCCAGATAGCGTAGCAGAAATGGGTCAAGGGTGGGGACGTGAACTCCGCGTACTTTCATGGGATTCTGCGTGCGTGAAGGGCCCATAACGCTGTGACCATGATCAACGATGCGGAGGGTCGAGTGTGTGACTCTAAGGAAGCAATTGAGGATGCGTTTTCTCGTTACTATTTGTCTCTCTTGGGAGAGTCTCGCGATATATAACCGGTAGATGTGGAATTGGTGCAAAAGGGGTACGTGTGTACACAGGCTCACAAGGCCGTGTTGGAGGCCTCAGACTCAGCTGACGAGATTAAGAGGGCGATGTTTAGTATTCCTCGGGTAAAGCGCCTGGTCCAGATGGTTTCTCGAGTCAATTTTTTATTGATTCGTGGGACATTGTCGGGAATGATATTGTGGAAGCTATACAAGACTTCTTCGTCACAGGTAAGCTTCTGAAACAGCTGAACTGTGCTACTATTACCCTAATACCTAAGGTGAACAAACCACAATTTGTGAAAGAATTCAGGCCAATTGCATGCTGTAATGTCTTGTACAAATGTATTGCAAAAATTATTTGTGCTAGATTGGGTCGGGTTTTGCCTGATATTATCTCGCCTAACCAGGGTGGGTTTATTGCGGGAAGGAGTATTGTTGAGAATGTGCTGATATGTCAGGACCTAGTTCGGATGTACAAAAGAGGTCGTATTTCACCTAGATGCTTATTTAAAGTCGATATTCATAAGGCGTATGACGGTGTAGAGTGGAAGTTTGTGGACCATATGCTCCGTGGTTTAGACTTTCCAGAGCATTTCAGAGGTCCGATAATGGAGTGTGTTACGTCGGTCTCGTATTCCTTATCTGCTAATGGGGATATGTTCGTCTTCTTTCGGAGGAAACGCGGTCTGAGGCAAGGTGATCCCATGTCTCCGCTATTGTTTACGATTTGTATGGAATATTTTTCCCGAATCATGTCGTTTGGTTTGATTGATAGGAATTTTAAATTCCATCCGAAGTGTGGTGGGCTGAGATTGAGTCATTTGTTGTTTGCGGATGACCTCCTCCTTTTTTGTAAGGGTGATTCGGAGTCAATGTAGTTGTTATGGAAGGCCTTCGCTACCTTTAGTAGGACATCGGGTTTGAGCATTAGTGTGGGTAAATCTCATGCTTATTTTGCTGGGGTTGACGAGGATAGGAAGGCGGCTATTCTTCAATTTTGCTCAAACGAGTGCTCTGAATCGGCACTCTACCTTTTACATATCTTGGGTTGCCGATTCAGAGCACTCGTTTGAGCAAAATTGATTGTGAAAAGTTGTTAGCCCGTATTGTGTCCAGAATCTCTAGTATTGGTGCCCGGAAACTCTCCTACGCCGGAAGGTTGACTTTAGTTCAGGCTGTGCTCTCCCAATTGCACTTACTGGACTATGGTTTTTATTCCGAGGTATGTCATGGTTCGGATTGGTTCTCATTGTCGGAATTTCCTTTGGGATGGAGGTGTGGAGGGCACTAAACATGCGTTGGTTAGCTGGGAGAAAATTTGCTTCCCGAAAGTGGAGGGAGGATTAGGGCTTCGTGACCTGACAATTTGGAATGAGGCTGCTGTGGCAAAATTGGCTTCGTGGGTGTTCGATCAGTCTGATCGTCTGTGGGTTCGGTGGGTAAATAGCGTATACCTTCGAGACACGGACTGGCGTGATTATCGGCCTCATGCTGATGTCACGTGGGCGTGGAGGAAGATCTGTCATACGAAAGAGAAAATTAAGGATATGTTTGTGAATGGTCTTTGGCATGGCTCATGCACACAGTACTCAATATCGAAGGCTATGAGTTACTTCGGGCTCATGGGCCTAAGGTACCGTGGAGTACGCTTGTGTGGAGTGGTTGGAGTATTCCTAAGCATAGTTTCATCTCATGGCTAGCGTTTAGGAGGGCTCTAACCACGAGATCGAAACTTTTGAGGTTTGGTGTGGCTGACACGGACCTTTGTTACTTTTGTGGTTCCCAGGCTGAGACGGTTGAACATCTTTTCTTTGGGTGTGGTTGGAGCTCGCGAATCATTGGTATGTTGGGTGATTGGATGAAGAAGCAAATTCCGTTTGATAGGGGATTGGAATGGGCGACTAGATTGAGAGGATCCAAATTCCAATGCAACATTATCCGGGCTGTCATCAATGCGGCAATATACCATATTTGGAGACAGCGGAATATTTGTCGTTTAGAAGGAACGGTTCAACGACCGCAGAATACTGTTAATCTGATCAAATTGGATATTAGAAGTCGAATATTGTGTAAAATTAAACATCCAATTAGTGCTAAAGATAATCGATGGCTGCATAAGCTGATGTAGCCATAACCCTGTAAAAAGTTACACATATTTATATACTTACCTTTTACCAAAAAAAAAGTATTCGAGTTTAATATTTGGGTCCTCCCATTCAGACCCGTTTTCCCTCCGTTTTGCGAGACTAGAATGCGATTATCGCCCTATTTTAAGTCTTTCTCGCATTAGCGTCCCTCTTGTGCATTTTACGTGTTTTTGGTGGTTTTTCTATCTATTTTGATAGGATTTGACACCGAAAGCATGATTGAGCTTCCAAGAGCGCAAGAGAGGAGAATACCGTCCAAGAGCAACGCACAAACTTAAAGTTCAAAGCCATCCAATCATACGACGAAGAGCGAGACAAGAAAAGAGATCAAAGAACCATCGGGTGAAGTTTCACCCGATGAGATACCACCGGGTGAAGTTTCGCCCGACGACAATTCGACCTCCCCGAAGATCTTCAGAAAACTTTCTCCGCCGGGCGAAATGACCGGGCGAAACTTTGGGTGAAGTTTCGCCCGACGGTAAAGATGTCTAAAAATGCAAAAACTGGAAGAAAGTTCACCGGGTGAAACCACCTGGTGAAGTTTCACTCGACGGTATTGGCTCTTGAATGACTGATTTCGTAGGGTGAAGTTTCACCATAAAGACTCATTGGGTAAAAGTCTCACTAATGGAGCAAAAATTTGGATTTGGGCTTGAGTTTAAGGATCCATTAAGATTTTACTATATATATAGATATCCTAGTTAGTTGCACATGACCATTCATTAGATTACACTAGTAACACATTACTATCTTCCATTAGTATAACCATCTATTAGATTATTTTATTAGCTTAAATAGAAAGCTAGTAAATCTTCATAGTTTTCATCAATTTTCTTTCTCTAGATCTTTATTCAAACTTTGTAGAAGAATTCTAGTTGTCTCTATTGAAGATTCTTGGAGATTATCAAAGGATTAGTGACAAGTCCCTTGTCATCTTCATCAACCTTCATCTTATTTCTTTATGCAACCTTCATCTTTATTATTGTCATTTTCCTCCATAGTTGGTATATTTCTCTTCTTCTCCCTAATCTCTAGATTAGGTTCAATATCGTTCTTTCATTATTGCACCGTTTCCATTGATTTTACTTGTATCGCTTTTTAGATCGTTTTGTAGTTTATTTTGCTGATCACAATTTTCTTCATTGTCTTGTTGTTATTTTCTCTAGATTTAATCATTATGCATGCTATTGTTGTTTTCTCTATTGTTAATGTTTTAGTAGTTTCTATCATGAAGTGTGAGTAGATTTCTTGTTGCGGGTTTAGAGAGGAAGATCTTGAGTTATTTGAATTGAGGAATTTTGGTTTGGTTGCTTGCTTGTTGGTTTATCTTGCTTGAGTTTGTTGTGCCATTGTTGTTTTAGCCCGGCCAACTAGATCGACCTTGACTCATTTCTATCAATATGGGGAAACTCGGGTTAGAAATTATCTTGACTTGAGACTTACCCTTCTTCGCCGCAAAAGCGGGATTTTAGGTGAGTCGGGTGAAGAAACCGAAAGGTGGCATTCTCCCTCTACCAATGTTGTGACCGACCCGAATCCCGAGATTCCCCCTAACACTTTTCCCTATTTGATCATCTCTTGTTATTTATCACATTTTAGTATAGACTCGACCTTTAAAACCCCCCATTAGAACCCATGCACATTTCTTTTACTCAATTCCGTATCGTTCCCTGTGGACCGACCTCGACTTACCACGAATTCACTTAGTTGTTTTTGTGTTATTTACGGGTCTTATAAGTATTGTTTGATCCCTCATCCTTCGCTAACGACCGATCCGATTGGGAGCTGATCACCTGTGCAGGTGTAACAAACCTGATACGCCGGGAAGGTCCGACGTCAGAGGAGAGGAAAGTGAGACTTGAAGGCAAAAGCGAGATCCGAAGAATACAACTCAAGCTAGATCCGAATCCGATTCGGGTTTGATTGTTTCCTAACCGGAACAATTTGGCGCCGTCTGTGGGGATAATCGAGTTAGAAGTCCTCAAATAACGAAAAGCCATCATAAGAGGCATGAGATTGAAGAGATCGAAACGGTACAGAACCAACGGGGCAGATCATCGTCCCCCGGTATGGCATGCCCATAACGCCACGAGAGTTTACGCCAACTGCCACCCTCCGGGGGGCGGGCAGGCTACTTCTCGTGGTACTCCGAGAAAAGAAGCGGCGGTCGCGAGGGGGCAGGAGGCAGAGCAAGGTATAAGCCTGGAGCTCACTTCCGCCCAAGCCACGCAGGCTGCTTCTCAGCCATGCTCAAAAAGGAGGTCACGCCAGAGGACCTGGTTGGCGGACTAGCGACGACCCTAAGGTGCCTGCAGTACCTAAGCTTTGTAGGCACCGGGGGAACGCAGCGAACCGCCGCCAGAAGGATCCAACGTAAGGCTAAGATAGCTACCAGAGGGTACGTTCAGGCCAAGAAGCGCTTGATGGTTGACACACAAGAGCAAGAGCCCCCGCAAAAGGACGGATCAATCTATACCATAGAGTCAACTGCATCCGTAGAGAAAGGGTCCCTGTCGCAGGGCATGTGAGAGCGCTTAAAGCCGAGAAAACCTGTCACAACACGCCTGGGCCCGAAGCGAGCCGGGGTGTTTGATAGGATAATTCCAGCTAAAAAACGGTAAAAAGCGACGGGGCTGTCGAAAACCATGCAGGCGAGACTTAACCAGGGTCAGCCAATCGAGCCAACGTACCATCAGGCCCTTGGGGCGAAGGATGGTCCGGGAGCCGAACCCAGCCCAGCCACCTCAGGATAAACGGTTGCGTTCCCGACACCAATTTCATGAAATGTGAAACGAGGCCGTAAGCAGGCATACTCCTAGACAACGCTTCCCGAGTGGCAAGCTCCCGACCCTGAGCAGGTGGGAGAATTTGGGAGATTATGATTACCACTCAGAGGGAGACCGATCCAGGACCTTGGGCAGGCCCACGAGGACGCCACTTTATCCAGATGTCCAAACCTGCCCAATTTCTAAGATAAAAATGCCAACGGTCAGGTTCGACGGAACAACAGACCTGGAGGACTACTTGGCTGCATATGAGAGTCACATGGGCATGTATGACACATAGGATGATGCCTGGTGTAAGATCTTCCCGATGACCCTGGTAGGGCTCGCCCAGGGGTGGTTCCGGGACCTGCTTCGAGTTTCCATTTATACTTTTGAATAACTTACAACAGTCTTCTTGGGACCAATACGCTGGAAATAAAAGGCGTAGGCTCACCCGCTTTGACCTAATGATGCTGAAGCAGAAGAAGGGTGAATTCATCAGAGAGTATCTGAAGAGGTTTGACCTCGCTTTTCAGCAGGTGAGGAAAATTGACGACCCCACCGCAGCATATGTGTAATACCCCGAGTTTAAAGAGTATATATTGGATATGGTGAGTTTAAAGAGTATATATTGGATATGGTGCTCAGAGGAGCGTGTATTGGATATGGTTTGACAGGCTCGGATGAGTGCTTAAAGAGATTGATAGTACTACTCATGTCAATAAAGTGCACTTTCTTTTCTAGTTATCCATGCAAAAGAACTTTGCAGTTAAGCGTGCTTGGCTGAGAGTAGTCTAAGGATGGGTGACCTTCTGAGAAGGTTCTGGGATGCGCATGAGTGAGGTCAAAATGCGCTGGAAAAGACCCGTGTTGATTTGTGGGGACAGTACACGACCTGTTGAGCGCCATGAGTGATACCACAGTCCACAAGTGGTGGCTGTGGTGTTACAAATGGTATCAGAGCGACGCGGCGACAATGTAATGATCATGTGGTCAAGAGTACCATGATCATCAACCTAGCTGGGGTGGATCTTGGGGCTTGGCTGCGGTCAGCTTCTGGGAGCAACGAGGACGTTGCTTTCTTAAGTGGGGGTGATTGTAATACCCCAAGTTTAAAGAGTATATATTTGATATGGTGAGTTTAAAGAGTATATATTGTATATGGTGTTCAAAGAAGCGTGTATTGGATATGGTTTGAGATGCTCAGATGAATGCTTAAAGGGATTGATAGTACTACTCATGTCAACAAAGTGCACTTTCTTTTCTGGTTGTCCATGCAAAAGAACTTTGCAATTAAGCGTGCTTGGCTGAGAGTAGTCTAAGGATGGGTGACCTCCTGGGAAGGTTCCGGGATGCGCATGAGTGATGTCGAAATGCGCTGGAAAAAACCCGTGTTGATTTGTGAGGACAGTACACGATCTGTTGAGCGCCATGAGTGATACCACAATCCTCAAGTGGTGGCTGTGGTGTTACAATATGCTTTGACTAACTCCCCCAGGGGAGAGTAGGCTGGTAAGCAGAAGGGAGAAGCGAATAGTACCCCCAGAAAGGAGCGTATACCCTATCAACCCAAGTTTGATAACTATACTGCTCTTAACAAATCAAGGGCCGAGATCTTTGAACTGGAAAAGGAAGCAGCAAAGTGGAACCGACTGAACAAGCCATGTCACCCCAAAAGTGACCCAAAGAAGTTTTGTACGTTCCATGACAACATTGGGCATACAACCGAGGAGTGCCGGCACCTGAAAGATGAAATCAAAAATCTTATCAGGAATGGCTGGCTGGCCGCCCATGCCGCCAGAACTGATGACCTCATTTCGCATATATATATATTTAACCCCAACTTTTCCTTTATTTTGGTTCGTTTTATGTGTCCTAGGAGTCATTATTCTAGATTTTTATTCTTCTTTGTTATGCCGGGTATTTTGTTTACGTTTTGTAGGAAACAAGACAAATGAAGGCGATTGTGCTATATTTGGGCAATGACGAGAGTCGAGCCATGAAATCCACAAGGAAGAAGTGATAAAAGTTAGAGGAAACTAAGTAAATACTTGAGGAAGGACGTGAAGTGAAGAAACAATCAGAAACGACAAAGAAATAAGTTGGAAAGCTCGAATCAATGCAAATCGGGAAGAAAGAGTGGTCGCTAAAACAAGGGTCAACTTCAAACGTGAATATCTTGAGTTCTAAAATTCTGATTGAGCTGATATTTATGGCGTTAGAAAGCTATTTCTCTTAGCTTTCCAACGGTATATTGCACGTTCAAATCCAATAAGTAACAAAGAAACAGCAAGCATTTCAAATTCGTCGCGCAGTGCAGAGAAACCCGAACCGGTCGGGACGAACCCAAACCGGTCGGGACAACATTGAACCGGTCGGTTCAGGCCCAAACCGATCGGTTTGAAGCTGTTTCGCGGGATTTTCAGTTTTTAGTCTTCATAACTTACCATAACTCTTCTATTACGGAATATTCTTTCCTAATTAGTTTCTCCTAGTCATTAGGAAACTAGGAGTAATGACTCCTATCATTATTAGTATATATACCCTCCTTAGGGTTAGATTTATGAACACTTTCTCATTCATTCGTTTAGATTTAATAACACTTTTCTCATTCAGTAGTTTAGTTTAGACTTTTTTATTAGCATTAGAATTCTTCTAGTTTGTAATCCTACTTTTAGATCGTCAATCTTTCAGTTCTACGTAATTGATACTTTTCTTATTCTCTTATTTTCATATTGATTTCTATTATGTTTAATTATTTTGTTGTTCCATCTTTCATCATGAGTAGCTAATTTATACTTTTAGGATTGAAGGGGATCTATTTTAATCGAATTGTGGATGTTAGTTTAATTACTTATTTGATTAATCATTCATATGTTATTGCCTTACTACTTGTTTTGTATTATCGTTTAATTAGTTTGAGACATTGAACTAGTTGAATGTTTAGGAACCCGAACCTAAGATCGAAAGCCTGGTGAGGGTAGACTTACAAGTAAGTGGGTAGGATAAACTGGTAAGTTGCGAGAGCCCGTCAGAATCTATCCTAAGGTTGACATAAGATCCGAAAGGCCGTGTCTTTGCCCTAAATAACTATGATTGATTAATTGAATGATTAATTAACTTTACCCAATTTAATTACATAGTGAACCGTAAGACCCTAGATCCTTTTAATATTGCTAGAACCTCAGTATTTTACATAATCGCGTTAGTTTAGATCGAACTCATAAAAACCGGAATTTAAATAGTTTAGAATCGATTATTAGATAATTAGCGATTTTCAGCCGTCTCTCTGTGGATTCGACCCTTACTTACTACTAGCTACCTGTTAGTTGTTCGTTAGGATTATTTTGATTAAGGTGATACGACTTTAGCCTTGTCAAATTTGGCGCCGTTGCCGGGGAGACGGTTTTGTATTATTGCTTATTATTTGTTTTGGGTTCTAGATTATTTTGTACATATATATATATTTTTTATTTTGTATATATATATATATATTTTTTTTTTTCTTTTTTTTTTCTAATCATTATGACTATCTTCTACTTTCCTCAATTTAATCATGAGTCACTGCATATTTATTGGGATAGACTTGAGTCTTTTATTTATCAAAGTGGCTATCATGTTGATATATGGGAGATGTGTCATATGATTTATGATGGTGTGGGTGATGATGGACGGACTAATATTGAGGCAAACTGCGACGGGATGTTTAACTATATGTCTTATGAGGAGCGATGGGAACTCCTTAAATATTTAGCCCGAAACAGTGCTGAGTCAGAGAAGAGGTGGATTGCTTTCATGGCGGACTGTAAGGCGATATTGCAAAAATTAACGGCTACTCTACGTGAGTCAAATTTGAGAGTTGATCCTGCACCATCATCAACTAACTATCTTATGAGTACGTCCGTTGCACATGTTAGAGAGGATATTGACCTATTTGATGACGATGATGATGAGCCTTTGATTTTTGGTTTGAAAGTCCATTCTCCGGTCATTGAAGTTGATTCTGTTATGTCTGAAAATTTAATGATTCAATCTTTGACAGAAAATCCTGAGATTTTGAGCATTGTTAGTAAGCCCATTTGTGATTCAATTGATGATTCTAGTCGTCCGCCTACTGAGCTTTCGTCTGAAATTACTATGCCTAACTCATGTATTGATGCTTCTTGTGTGATTGATAATTTTGTTGATTATTTTACACAAGGGCTCCTCACCGAGGCCCCTTTAGAGGATTTGATGTGTTTGGGTAGTTGTGCAGGAGGAGTAAACCCTTGGAAAGCCGAGGTAGATGCGTTAGAAGCGGCATTAAATCATCCAGGAACTCTCGAAACAGAAAATCTTGAGATATATGGAATTGTGGATACACCCGTTGAGATAATAAATCATTCTCATCCACTTGAGCTTCCTCCATACTTCAATACTAGTACAGGTATTCCTCCCGTTTCGTGTGAATTAATTAAGGAAAATAATATTGTTGATCTGAGAGGTATTTAGTTGTCTTACTTCCCCGATAATTTACGATATTATTTTCCACCATTTATTGACGGCTGGGATTATATGTCGAGGACTTTTGAAAGTTTTCAAAGAAAGGTTGACAAGCTGAGACGGTCATTGACATTGATTTTATATAATGTCATTATTCTATCTTGGTGCTACTTATGCTCTTGTGTAGCACATGCGCAGCTTTTTGATCAACTTCTGAGAGCCTTGAGCTACTATGATTTTGTTATTAATGGGTATAAGTCAGATTCTTAGTCCCGGTTGGTTGCTAGTTTGGGGGACTTATTTGTAGCATATATATTGTCGGTATCTTCCCTTATTTTTCTCTTACTTTTTTCTTTTTTTTTCTTTTTTTTCCTTCTATCTTCCTTTACCCGTTATATTTTTGTCCTATTTTATTTCCTTTGGTTCACAATGAGGACATTGTGTAATTTGGTTTGGGGGGATATTTTGTGTTTAGTGTATTTTTCTTTTGGGTGTGTTTTAATTTTCAAAAAAAAAATATTTTTCGATTTTTCGTGTGTTTTAGTATAGAGTCGTGTCGGCAATGATGACATTGCGTTTGTCGCATGCTTTTTCCTAGTTCTTTTGCCCTTTCTTGTGAATGACACTTATTTCCCATTATTTGAGTTTAGTATTTCTTTGATCTTGTCGCCGATTATGTTTTGAATGCCAAATGAGTCAATTGGCCAGTTATCGAGTAAGCTACTTAAATTGTGAGACTTAGAGCCTAAACTGATGACATCCATGATCAGTTTCTTATAGGTCGAGAGTAGTACTCCTTATGAGACATGTAACATCAAATTGCATAAACATGACATTCGTCTCTTAAATACCTGTATGCATTCGGTTTGTGACTGTGACACATGTAGAAGAGGCAATCCCCTTTCTTTTATCTTATTCCCATGAACTTCACATAGCCATAATTTGACCTGTTTTGACCCGTTTATTAACTACATGCCATATTTGCCTACCCTAGTCAAGCTAGTTTGGTTAATTAGACATAATTGATTTTTTTCGGGTGAAATTTGGTACTATGTCATGTTGATTGGAGAAGGAAAAAAAATGATGAATTGGAAAAAAAATCAATGAAAGAAAAGAAAAAGAAAGGAGATAGTTGAAAAAAAAAGTGAAACAAGAAAAGGAAATGTGTTTTTGCTATGAGAAAAGAATTGATCGCTCTGTTTTCGTAGTTGTTGGTGCGAAGTCGGTTATGAAAAGTTTAAAATAAGGTGCTTGGTACTACTAGTAATTCCTTTGATTGAAGTTGGTTAAGAATGGAATGAGTTTAGTTTGGTTACGGTTGTACTAGCTTGACTTTTACCTCCACATATCCAAATCGTTTTGCCTCTTCTTACCCGATTACCTCACTTTATCCATATGTAAGTCCTCGACATGTGTCTTGGTCCGATTGAATGTGTATGTACGGTTGGTAGAGATTGCTATCATGTTAGATTGCATACATGTTCTTATAAGTCGCAGTTAGGCGAGTGTTTTGTCTTTCCGATTCTACATAAACTCACAATATTGCCCTTATTGAGTGCTGAGTGTAAAACGTGAGGAATCTCGACATAGAAGGTTATGCAAGATTAAAAGTTTGGCATTTGAAAATTGATTGGAGCTTGATCTTTGGAATTCTCTACTCTTCATCTTTACTATAGAATTCGGTTCTTTAGCCTAGGTGTCATTCGCTGTTAGAGTATTGGATGTTGGGATTCGTGTTGATAATTAGTTCTGAGCCGTTATTTTAAGTCTTGTCCATATTCTTTGATGATTGCTTTGCTTAGGGACAAGCAAATGTTTGGTTTGGGGGGATTTGATGAACTCATTTCGCATATATATTTAACCCCAACTTTTCCTTTATTTTGGTTCGTTTTATGTGTCCTAGGAGTCATTATTCTAGATTTTTATTCTTCTTTGTTATGCCGGGTATTTTGTTTACGTTTTGTAGGAAACAAGACAAATGAAGGCGATTGTGCTATATTTGGGCAATGACGAGAGTCGAGCCATGAAATCCACAAGGAATAAGTGATAAAAGTTAGAGGAAACTAAATAAATACTTGAGGAAGGACGTGAAGTGAAGAAACAATCAGAAACGACAAAGAAATAAGTTGGAAAGCTCGAATCAATGCAAATCGGGAAGAAAGAGTGGTCGCTAAAACAAGGGTCAACTTCAAACGTGAATATCTTGAGTTATACAACTCTGATTGAGCTTATGTTTATGGCGTTGGAAAGCTCTTTCTCTTAGCTTTCCAACGGTATATTGCACGTTCAAATCCGATAAGTAACGAAGAAACAACAAGCATTTCAAATTCGTCGCGCAGTGCAGAGAAACCCGAACCGGTCGGGACGAACCCAAACCGGTCGGGACAACATTGAACCGGTCGGTTCAGGCCCAAACCGATCGGTTTGAAGCTGTTTCGTGGGATTTTCAGTTTTTAGTCTTCATAACTTACCATAACTCTTCTATTACGGAATATTCTTTCCTAATTAGTTTCTCCTAGTCATTAGGAAACTAGGAGTAATGACTCCTATCATTATTAGTATATATACCCTCCTTAGAGTTAGATTTATGAACACTTTCTCATTCATTAGTTTAGATTTAATAACACTTTTCTCATTCAGTAGTTTAGTTTAGACTTTTTTATTAGCATTAGAATTCTTCTAGTTTGTAATCCTACTTTTAGATCGTCAATCTTTCAGTTCTACGTAATTGGTACTTTTTCTTATTCTCTTATTTTCATATTGATTTTTATTATGTTTAATTATTTTGTTGTTCCATCTTTCATCATGAGTAGCTAATTTATTCTTCTAGGGTTGAAGGGGATCTATGTTAATCGAATTGGGGATGTTAGTTTAATTAATTATTTGATTAATCATTCATATGTTATTGCCTTACTATTTGTTTTGTATTATCGTTTAATTAGTTTGAGACGTTTAACTAGTTGAATGTTTAGGAACCCGAACCTAAGATCGAAAGCCTGGTGAGGGTAGACTTACAAGTAAGTGGGTAGGATAATCTGGTAAGTTGCGAGAGCCCGTCAGAATCTATCCTAAGGTGGACATAAGATCCGAAAGGCCGTGTCTTTGTCCTAAATAACTATGATTGATTAATTGAATGATTAATTAACTTTACCCAATTTAATTACATAGTGAACCGTAAGACCCTAGATCCTTTTAATATTGTTAGAACCTCAGTATTTTACATAATCGCGTTAGTTTAGATCGAACTCATAAAAACCGGAATTTAAATAGTTTAGAATCGATTATTAGATAATTAGCGATTTTCATCCGTCTCTCTGTGGATTCGAACCTTACTTACTGCTAGCTACTTGTTAGTTGTTCGTTAGGATTATTTTGATTAAGGTGATACGACTTTAGCCTTGTCAAGAACCAAAAACCAAAAAACATCGACTGAAAGGCCTGAAGGGTCAAGGCAAGATCGGATGGTCATCCATGTGGTGTCGGGCGACGCAGGCTGTCAGACGAGCCGCAGAGGCTGAAAGCGACAGCTTCGTGAGCTCCACAACCAAATCTGCTATGCAGAGAGAGCTAGAAGCTCGATCGCTCTGACGCTCAGTACAACCCCAGAAGATGGAGGACGAGTCATATACCCGCACAGCGACCCATTGGTCCTATCCCTGGTCATCAACAACCATGTCTTTAAGAGATGTATGGTGGACACAGGCGCATACACCAACGTACTGTATAAAGACGCGTTTGAAAAGATGAGCTTGGAGACCAGACACCTGAAGCCTGCCCCAGGATCCTCATATGGGTTCAGTGGCACAAGCATCATCCCAATGGGCGTCATCGAATTATCCGTCACATTCGGAGAAGGCATCTTAGCTCGAAATATCCGGGCGTCCTTCGTTGCTAAGTCGACCTATAACGCCCTGATTAGCAGAGCCACGTTGGATGAGGTCGACGCCGCCATTTCTATCTGGGCGCTGACGGTAGACTATGTTACCGACTTCGGAATGGATGGTAAAATACACGGAGACCAGGAGTCGGCCCGCTAATGTTACTTGGTAGCCCTGCAAGGCCACGAGGCTGACCGAAAGGGAAAGAGGAAAGTATGCAGCTCCGCCACCTAGAAAAGAGAGACTTCGGCCGACCAGCTAACTATTGAAAAGCCGGCCAACCGCCCAGAACCTGGGGGTGAGAGCATGTTGGTGGAGCTAGAACCGGAAAGACCGGTTCTTGTTGGTACCAACCTGGAAGAACCGTACAGGGAAAAGTTGATCAAGGTGTTGCAAGACAACAAGGTTGTCTTCGCCTATTCGGCATATGAAATGTCGGGGTAGACCCAGAGCATATAGTGCACAAGTTAAACGTTGACCTAAGCGCCAGGCCAGTCAAACAGAAAAAGAGAAACATGTCAGCTGAGAAGGACCAGGTTATTAAGGAGGAGACTGAAAAACTCCTAAAAACCGACTTCATTGAGAGTTGTGACTATCCCGAGTGGCTGGCCAATGTCTTCATGGTGAAGAAAACTTCGGGCGCCTGGAGAATGTGTGTTGACTTCACCAATCTCAACAAAGCATGCCCAAAAGAGTGCTACCTTCTACCAAGAATCGACCAGCTGGTCGACGCTACTAGCGGGCACTCGATGTTGAGCTTCCTTGATGCCTTCTCAGGGTACCATCAGGTGTACCTATGGAAGCCGGACAGGGTGAAGTGTGCGTTCATCACAAGCGCCGGGACGTACATGTACTAAATGATGCCCTTCGGCCTTAAAAATGCGGGTGCTACCTACCAACGCCTTGTGGATCTGGTATTCGAGAAGAAGAAAGGCAGAAACCTGGAGGCGTATGTTGATGATGCAATATTAAAGAGTAAAGGGGACGAGGAACATCTAGAAGACCTAAAAGAGACTTTCACCTCACTCCGAGCGTACCAGATGAAGCTCAACCCCAAAAAATGCACCTTTGGGGTTCGGTCGGGAAAGTTCTTCGGGTTCTTGGTCAGCGCTCGATGAATTGATGCCAACCCTTAGAAAGTAAAAGCCATCAAAGACCTGCCAGTACCCAAGACGATCCGAGAACAGGAGTTGACTGGCCGAATGGCCGCCTGATAAGTGTAGTTTGTAGTGCCTATTTCGTAGTGTTTTGGTCCCATTTTCCTTGTGGAATCGCTCCTTGGGAGCGATTTATGGGCTACTTATGCTTCCTCTAGTTCGTTTCAGGTTCCCGAGACCATTCGTGAAGAGTTGGAGCGATTCCGACTCAATACATACACTTTTCGGAGCCAACGAAGTGAAGGAACGATCACTCGATGCCTTGGATTCGACCCCGAGACCCTGGGACCCAATCCCGAGCCTCGGAGACCCGATCTCGAGTCCCGAGAATCGATAAGAAGTCCATGTGAAGCAAGGAGGAACCAAAAAGATCATATTGGAGGCCTACAAGACTCATCCCCGACGGGTATGACCTCATCCCGTCCGGGATGAAGGAGCAAAACAAGGAGCTGCTGTTTTGGGTCCATCCCGACCGGGAAGGGGTACATCCCGACCGGGACCACCTCATCCCGACTGGGACCAACTCATCCCGGACGGGATGGCCCAGTTACAGCCCGTGATTGCTTGTTTCCATTCCTCCACCCATTGTAACCCTATATATACCCTTCCTCTTGTATTCCTTTGTTAGGTTAGACATTACCCACTAAACCCTAGCATAGTTTAGCATAGATTAGCATAGATTAGTGTAGATTAGTCTTTAGATTATCGTTAATCCTAGATTAGTGCTTGTAATTTGGGAATTCTTCAAGATCTCCACCAAGACTGACAACCTTGGTTGATTGTTTTTGGGTTCTTCCATTTATGCAAGTTTCCTTCTTCTTTTCATCTTCTAGTATGGTATAATCTCTTTTCCTTTCTCTTAATCTTTGTTCCTTCATCAAGTTTGAATCTTTAGTTCTTGTTTATTGTTTTGTTCTTCATCTTTGTTAGTTTCATATATGCATCCTCTTGTTCTTGTGTTTGTTTATCTTGTTTTTGTTAGTTTTAGATTAGATATGTTAGAGTAGATTCTTGCTAGGGTTAGTAGGGTGATTAGGGTGTTAATTGGATGATTAAGGGATTTTTGGAGATGTTGGTGGAAGATTTGGGTTTCCTCTTGGTTTGATGCACATCACATGTTTGTTGAAAAGCTTGAATGACTTGTATGCATATGCTTGTTTTTCTTGCCTTTCTCTTGTGGGTGATAGTTTGCTTGTGGGTTCGGTTCCCTCACTAAGTAGCGAGAGCCCGGTGAGGACGACCGCTAGGTCGGTCTAAGTTGCGAGAGCCCGGATGCGATCTAGGCCACAATAACACGCTAGTAACCCCGTTTGTCATGTGTGTCGCCAAAATGGGTTTTAGGTGGAACCTCTAGGTGAGTCTAAGTAGCGAGAGCCCGGACTATACCTAGATTACCCTACTACCTCCTTCACTCTAGCTCTTCCTCGACCATTCCGTTACCCCTTTGACCCCGACCTAATCCTAGCCCGTTTCCTTTGATTGTCTTCTTGCTTTAGACCTAGCTTAGTCCTTAGCCTCCCCCTTAGATTAGCTCGTCTCGAACATAGTCCTTGACCGTAGCATACCTTAGTCCGACACCCCGTCCCTGTGGATTCGACCCGACTTGCCCTATCTACCCAGTTAGGAATAGTTGGTTTTTATTTGGTGGCGGGATCCACGACAAATCCCTCCCATCACCGCCCTAGCGCGGTTCATAGCCAGGTCTGCCGACAAATCAACACCCTTCTTTAAAATTCTGAAGGGAAACAAACAATTCAAATGGGAAGCATAACAGAAGGAAGCTTTTGGACAGCTGAAAGTGCACCTAAACCAGCTACCGACCCTGGCCAGGCCGGTAACAGGGGAAAGACTCTTCCTATACATAGTTGTTACTAACTCAACTGTGAGCGCAGTTGTCCTGAGGGAGAAGGCCGGGGTCCAACAACCGATCTACATCGTAAGTCATGCCTTGGGGGCAGCTGAAAAGAACTACCCGGTGGTCGAGAAGGCGGCATACGCGGTGGTCATTGCAGCACGGAAACTCCAACCGTATTTCGATGCACACCCAGTTGTCGTACTCACAGACCAACTCTTGGAAAAAGTCCTTGAGAAATTCAAAAAATCGGGAAGACTATTAAAATGGGCTATAGAATTAAGCGGTCTTGGCATTTCTTACCAACCCAGATGCTGCCATCAAGGCGCAGGCGTTGGCATATTTCCTTGCCGAGTGCTCCCACTCGGAAGAAGATGACCCCCCGCTGGAGAATGGCTAGTGTTCACGGATGATTCATCCACGACCAACGGTGCGGGGGCAGGGGTTGTTTAAACCAGCCTGAAGAAGTCGATTTCAAACATGCCCTTAGGTTCAGCTTCCCAGTATCTAATAATGAGGTTGTCCTAGCAGGTGTCAATCTAGCTGTAACCGTCGGAGCGGAAAGGATCATACTGGCCACCGACTCCAAACTCATTGCCAACCGGATCAATAGGGAGTACGAGGCTAGAGATCTGACCATGGCCTCGTACCTGGAGAAGGTAAAACAAGAGTTAACGAAGCTCAAATCCTACAAAGTTAAGCAGGTCCCTAGGTCGCAAAATAATCAAGCCGATGCCCTATCCAAGCTAGCAAGCTCCAGCCTATAAGACATCAGGAGGTCGGTCTGGGTCGATGTGATACAAGAAAGATCAACGGCATCCCCTCAACAAGTTAATGTCATCGAAGGGTCAGAGGCTGAAAACTGGATGACACCAATTATCAGATTCAAAAGAGACAGGACCTTGCTCGAAGACCCCGCGCAACAAAAAAGGATGCCGTTGAAAGCTGCTTGGTACATACTAGTTGAGGGCGAGCTGTACCGAAAATCATTCTCTGCGCCTCTACTTAAGTGTCTGGGGGCGGAGCAGGCTGCCAAAGTCCTGAATGATATCCACTTAGGAATCTGTGGGCACCATATCGGAGGAAGGACACTTGCTCACAAGGCATTAAGTGCGGGATACTACTGGCCCACCATGTTGGCTGACGTAAGAGACTTAGCCTCCGAATGCAGGAAATGCCAGCTCTTTGCGCCAGTAATACATGCCTCTGCGCAAGACATCCGACCAATTCTGTCCCCCATCCCCTTCGCTCAGTGGGGAATGATTATCCTTGGTCCTTTCACTGTTGTAATTGGGGGCATAAAATTCCTCATCGTGGCGATCGACTACTTCACCAAATGGGTGGAGGCAGAAGCCGTCCCGAACACCACTGAGCCAGCGGTCAGGAAAGTCATTTGGAGGAATGTCATCACAAGGTATGGCCTACCTAAAGTATTGGTATTTGATCATGGTAGGCGATTCGACAATGACCCACTGAGGACTTGGCTGGAAGGTCATGGGATCACAGTTGCCTACTCTGCTGTATACCACGCGCAGACCAATGGTCAAGCTGAAGTTGCCAACAAACAAATTCTAAATGGGCTAAAGAAAATGGTAGACAACCTCAAGGGAAGATGGGTGGATGAATTCCCGAGTGTTCTATGGTCAATAAGAACTATCAGGAAGGAGTCCACCAAACAGACTCCCTTCGGGCTGGTCTACGGTGCTGAGGCCCTGCTGCCCATTGAAGCCTGGATCCTAACTCTCAGGTCCCAGCTATTTGATAAGGTTAACAATGAGGCAACAATGACCGAAGCCCCTGACCTAGTGAGTGAGGTAAGGTAGGAGGCTAGCTCTAACATTGCGACCTATCAACAGAGAATTAGAAGGGTCTATAACAGAAGAGTAAGTGCAAAGAGTTTCCTGGCAGGGGACCTAGTCCTACGAAAAACCCAGGCAGTGGAGAAGGCAAGAGAGCATCGCAAGCTGAGCGCCAACTGGGAAGGCCCCTACCAAATCACCAAGGTCATGAGTCCCGGTACCTACAGGCTTGCCAACGCCGAGGGTCAGGAGCTGGCAACACATTGGAATGCAAACACTTTGAAGAAGTACTATGTTTAGTCGAAATTGCAGGAATTTTCTTTTTAAAGTTCCCTAAATATGATGAAGAACGCTCAAAAAACAATGTCGACGACTCCGTCAAAACTGTTAATCCTTTTTTCAAGAAATGAAAGATCCGTCTTCTCCTTATACTCGTTGTATGTCTAGTTTGCACCTCACACACAAATGAGCAGGGGGCAATAAGGGGAGGGCCCCCCAGTTGCAAAGCCCTGATGAAATGAATCCCCCAACAAAAATAAGTCCCCTGCCTACCAACAGGCAGGCAAGGGGCAGGCCTTCTGACTTCGACTAGAAGTCAAGGACAGGCCGGGTATCAAAGATGAACCAACAAGGCCTGATACGCATTCAACCTTGTATAAAAAACACTAAGTCCCTCTGCCTACCTCCAGGCAGGCAAGGGGCAGGCCTCCTGACGTCGACCAGAAGTCAAGGACAGGCCGAGCATCAAAGCCGAACCAACAAGGCCTAATACGCATTCAGCCTTGTATAGAAAACACTAAGTCCCTCTGCCTACCTCCAGGCCGGCAGGGAGCAGGCCCCCTAACTCCAACCAAAAGTCAGGAGCAAGCCGGGCATTAAAGCCGGACCTAGTGAGATATGAAAAACATTCAACCTCGCATGAAAAGCATTAAAACTCCCTCCTGCCTGCCCTTGGGAAGGTAAGGGAGGTAAAATCAGACAAAAAAGAAAGAGCAAAGATTAAGAAAAGAAGATCAACAAAGTCAAAATAGGCAGAGTTCACCAAAGCTTACAGACAAAGTTGCGAATGAGTTCAAAAGATGAGAAATAAGAGATCACACCACACGGTATTAGTGTCCGTGTATAATAACTGTGAACACATAAAAAACATAAACTTCCATACAAAAAATTGCACGCCTTTTTTTTAAAAAACTTGGGTTTAATTGGATCAAAAAGACATGAATATCCACATAAAAGAAGTTTAAAAGTTTAAAAACATAAATTATGTTTTGTTTTTTGAAAAAGTTCGGGTCGGGCCGAACCAAAATTCGGGCTTTAAGGTCGGCCCATACCCAGCCCAAAATTTATATCGGGCTAAGATCAGGTCGGGCTTCGGGCTTTTCTGAGCCAACATGACGGCCCAAGCCCTTAAAAAAATTGGGGCGGGTTGGGTTGGGCCATCGGGCCTGGGCCATTTGATCACCTCTACCTTAAAGTGTGTGACTGTACAAAATGAAGTCTATGATTATACACCATAAAGTGTGTGACTGTACAACCTAAAGCCTGTGACTATACCACATAAAGTGTGTGGCTATACAACATAAATTGTGTGACATTTTGAAAATACATTTGGAGCGCTGCAGACTTTTGGAGGGTGAACGTACTGTATGTCCAAGAGAGAAGAAACATCTATTGGTTATGCGTGTTGCGGATTTCTCGCACATCAGCTGGTTCAGTAGCCTACACCAACAGTCAATGATGTTATTTGTCACCTGCAGACCGGACTCAAGCGACTGCATGTCCTCCCTCGTTATACAATTATACACTGTGTACTCAACAAATGCTTCGCTGTAGATCAAACAAAGTCTCGACGAACACATGTATATAAAACGACATGAATTCCAAAATACATGAACAACACAATTACTACGTACCATTCTGAATGGTCAGGTGGTCGGTCGAAGATGTAGTCTATCACATCCTTTCGCACGCTGAAGACATCTGAGAAGATGACTATATTAGAGCACATGAATCAAGATACGAAAGACTGCCTCCTTTGCGCAGACCCACAGTTCATTGAACAGCCCAAATTTTTCGGTACGATACTAATGCATTCAAATGCCACGTTGGAGTGGAAAAGGAACGGATGATGTATACCGTCAGCCTTGGGAACGTATTTTGTTCTTTTCTCATTCACAACAGCGCGCGCATCGGCTTCCCCAATCTCGCATGTTCGCTGAGCATCCTCCGTGACGACGACCGCTGTTGCGGCGCACTACAAGAAATAGTTCATATAGCTACTAACCACGTGCGACTGATAAATTCAGTCGCTGATTTAGCGACTGAAAGTACAACGCGCGACCGATATTAGTCGCTGGACGAGGAGACGGATTTTTAAAAAATTAGTTATCCTTATGGACCGAAATCAGTCGCTAAAATAATGGACGCGCGACCGATTTCAGTCGCTAAATCAGTGAAATAGCGACCGATTTCAGTCGCTAAATCTGTAACTTAGCGACTGAAATCAGTCGCTAAAAAAAAAGGCCGCGCGACCGATTTCAGTCGCTAAGCTTTGTGAATTTTTTTTATACGCGAGCAGCCTCCCTCCCCCTCTCACATTACTCATTTCACTCTCTCTCTCTCTAAAAACCCTCCCCCTTCTCTCTAACTCGTCTCCCACTCCTTTCTTCATCATTCCTTCCTTCTTCATTCCTCCCTTCTTCATTCCTCCATTTTTTTAGTTACGGTATGTTTTTTATTTATACTTAATTTATATTATTTGTTAATTTTTTTATTTATTGATATAAATAGATTAGTTATTGAGTTAGATGTTTTTATAGTGTAGTGTTGTTGTTAGTGTTGGAATATTTAGTGTAGTTAGAATTTTAGCCGCCCAATGGGTTCCCCAATTTGAATTAGGTAGATTGTTAGTAGAAAATTAGGGTTTGCGGTGAAGTAGTTGAATGAATTGGGTTGTTTTGATGTGTTAGGAATTTGGAAGTAAAATACAATTATGCCGATTTAGTGATGTAATTATGGACGAATTGGGTGGAAATAGTACTATGTTTAGGTGAATTGAGAATTTTACAGAATATTTGACTAGTGTATATATATATTAGTAAATTACTTTAGAGAAAATAATTTGTATGTGGTTATTGTCTCAATTTTTTTAGATAAAAAAATGAAGAGACAGGAACGAAAATGGATGTATGGGGGAAGATTCGATAAGAAACGACGTCCCACAAAGGAATTTTTAGAGGGTGTTAATCGTTTTCTTGAGTTCGCTAAGACCCATCCTGAATACGCGTCAGAGGGTAGATTTAGGTGTCCTTGTGTGAAATGTAAGAACATCAAATTCTTGGATAGTATTTTGATTAAGGAACATATTATCTCAGATGGGTTTAACCCAAATTACTATTATTGGATTTGTCATGGTGAGACGTCTGCTGTTGAGGAATCTGAGGTTGATCAGAATGAGGGCGGGGTGAGAGGAATGATTGTTGATGTGGTTGAGTGCAATTTGTTTAATGATGAGAGCATGTACACTAACGACAATGACCAACCAACCCCACAAGAGCCAAACCCACGAGCGAAAGCTTTTTTTAATATGTTAGAGGCTGCGGAGAAGCCATTATATGGAGGGTGTGATGTGACATTGTTAGAAGTCGCGTCTATGGTAGTGACCCTCAAATGTGAGTATAACCTACCTTTTGGGTGCGTAGACGGTATCGCTGCGTTGATTGAGAAACTCATCCCAAAAGACAACATTATGACCAAAACATTCTACAACACCAAAAAAATAGTTAAAGGTCTTGAACTTCCGCATCAAAAGATCGATGCTTGTCCCGATGGATGTATGCTCTTTTGGAAGGACGATGCCATGCTTGAGGAGTGTAAGATATGTGGGAAGGGTAGATACAAAACTGTAGATGAGAATATTGTTTTGAGGGGTAAGAAGGGAAAGAGTGTTGCGAGGCATAAAAAACCTATACCACTTAGTCGACTTCCTTACTTTCCCATCGCCCCTAGACTTCAACAATTATATGCAACCAAAACCATTGCCGAACAAATGAGGTGGCATCAAGAAGAAACTCGTGTAGAGGGGAAGATGTGTCATCCTAGTGACAGGGAGGAGTGGAAACGGTTTGATAGAATTTACCCTGAATTTGCTGAGGAACCCCGTAACGTGAGACTTGGGTTGTGTACCGATGGGTTCGCCCCTTTCGGTCAGTTCGGTAAGTCATACTCATGCTGGCCTGTCATGGTCACACCGTACAACTTACCCCCATGGCATTGTCTGAAACCACCGTTCATCTTCCTTTCTCTCATTGTTCCCGGCCCAAAAAATCCCAAAAATCACTTGGGTGTTTACTTACAACCAGTGATAGAGGAATTGAAACACTTGTGGGAAGTAAGGGTGGAGACATATGATGTGTCGTTGAAACAAAATTTTCAGCTTAGAGCATCACTTTTGTGGACTATAAACGATTTTCCTGCGTATGGTATGTTGAGTGGTTGGTCTACGGCGGGCCAAAGAGCGTGTCCTTGTTGCATGAGTGAAAGTAAAGCATTCTACCTACGTAATTCAATCAAAATTAGTTGGTTTGACTGTCATAGACAGTTTCTACCCGAGGGTCACATGTACAGGAAGAATAGGAGAACTTTCAAGAAGGGTGAGGTGGTGCTAGATGAGGCACCGATTCGTCTCCAAGGAGATGAGATTTGGGAGGTGATTTCAGAGTTCCCATCTACTGTTGACGGGACCGATCAAGAGTTCAAAGATCGTAAGAAATTGAAAAATGGTTGGTTTAAAAGAAGCATCTTCTTCGACCTTCCATATTGGAGTACTTTATTACTCCGACATAATCTGGACGTGATGCATATTGAGAAGAATTTCTTTGAGCAACTGATTCACACCGTCATGGATGTAGAGGGTAAGACATGTGACACCGTAGGATCCCGAAAAGATTTGAAAAAAAATTGTGACCGTCCGAAAATTCATATCAAGCGGGATGGGTCCAAGCCTAGGGCCTTGTTTAGCCTTGATAAGGCTCAGAGAAAGGCCGTGTTAGAGTGGGTAGGGAAACTGAAGTTCCCTGATGCGTATGCATCCGATTTTAGTCGGTGTGTGGACATTAAGAACCTGAAGCTCCAAGGCTTGAAGAGTCACGACTTCCACGTGTTAATGGAGCGGTTACTACCCGTGGCGTTGAAGCACCTGCTGCCGGAAAGTGTTTGGAATCCTATCACTGAAATATCTCAGTTTTTTCGAGATTTGTGTTCGTCGACAGTTACAAATGACGACATGACTCGTTTGGAGGATCAAATTCCTCAGATACTATGCAAACTTGAGATGATCTTCCCACCCTCCTTCTTTAACTCAATGGAGCATCTACCGGTCCACTTGCCCTACGAAGCTAAAGTGGGAGGACCGGTACAGTTTAGATGGATGTACCCGTTTGAGAGGTGAGAACTTTCAACTACTTACTTATTTTACCCACTAACTAACGTTAGACACTGTAATTTGATAGTAACATAATTGCTTGATGATTGTCATAGATTTCTCAACCATTTGAAGAAAAAAATTGGTAACAAGGCGAGGGTTGAGGGCTCCATGTGTAATGCTTACTTAACAGAGGAGATAGCCAACTTCTGTTCTCTGTATTTCGAGAAAGAAGTGAACACCAAAGCCAAGAATCTAAACCTAGAAACACCCTAGACGACGATTGACCCCAACATACCAGACTTTTTTCAAAGTAAGGAAGGTGAGGGATCGTCATCAGCTGGCGGGTGGAGGACATTAGATGAGAAAGAGCACAATCGTGCTCACCTGTACTTGCTATCAAACTGTGAAGTTTTGGAGCCGTACGAGAAGAAATTTGCAACTGAATTTGTGGCTGCTAATCCACATTTAAATGCTGATGACATTTGGAATAAGCCTGAGGAACAGTTTCCTAAATGGCTTAAGGAGCATGTAATTTCAAAGAATATTCAGGATGATTTGGTTAGGAGTCTAGCATTAGGTCCTTTATGGAATGTTAGGACTTGGAACCGGTATTCGGTTAATGGTTACAATTTCCATACATTTGCCCATGGTAGCAGTAGGAGTAGATGTAATTTCGGTGTGAGTGTGTCGTCACTTGAGGGTGAAGATTACTACGGTCTATTGGAGGACATCTTCGAGCTGTGCTATGTTGGAAATGATCGTGGGTATAGAGTTGTGGTATTTAAATACGAATGGAAGGACAACTCTGTGCAAGGTACTAGAGTACATGAAAGGTACAAACTAGTTGAAGTTAAGCATACCAAAAAATACTCCAAGTACGATCCGTTTATACTTGCACATCAAGCACACCAAGTGTACTTTGCGCCTTACCCACCCACAAAGAACGACAGAACTGTAAACCAGTGGTGGGCGGTGTTCAAAACTAAGCCACGGGGGCACTATGACTCTGACCTCTTCCAAGAGGACGTCATTTCTAGTGGTACAACATTGTCTCCAGTTGATGAGAATCTTTTTGCAAATGATGATGATGACAATAATCGAGGTGGATGTGGGGGAAGGTTTTGAAGACGATGAAGGCGGTGAGGAGGAAGAAGGTGCTTCTAGTGATATGGTCGAGGAGGAGGATGACACCAATGATTTAGAGGTCAATGACGAGGAGGAGGAAGATGACGTCGAGGAAGAGGATGTCGTTGGTTCGAGTAGGCAAGTGGAAGATGACAACGACAGTGACGATGATTTTTAGTAGGGTATAGTTTTAGTAAGTTATATTATTTGTACATAGTAATCTGCATTACATATTTTTTTTCGAGATTATTTCAATATTATGATGTCAGTTTCTAACTTTCTACTATTACATGTCTGCAGATATGACGTTGGGTAGCAGGCTGAGGTTTGGTAGTTCGAGTAGCAGCAGGAACAGGGACCGGCAACAACATGAAGACCAAGAAGAGAACCGGCGGGAGGATGAACAACAAGTGGAGAACGAGGAGGAGGTGCAGGGCAATGAGCAACTAGAACAACCGCAACAGCAGGAAGCGCTTCGGTATAACGACGAAGGGCGCCTTATTATTAGCCCGGAGAACACATGGTGAGACGATATATTTCCTTTTTTTTGTGAGACATCATCTTATTTCACTCTTTGGTATAGGTTTCGTACACGTGCGGTGGTGACTGGTGTCAAGGACAGTTTCATGAATGACTTGACTACTTACTGCACGAGTTGGACCAAGTTGCCTCTGTGGCAACGGGAGAAGTGGTTTGCCAACTTCAAGGTACACAAATTTCTGATTTTTATTAATTATCTGTTACTGTTTACAGATTACTAATACAATGACAACAAACTATCTTGCAGTTGAAACACTTTTCCAACGATGGTCTCAAGGTGGCTGTGAGAGACAGATACATGGATGTCGCGAAGGACAGACACAAAGACATGATGTATAAGATGGCGAGCGATGAAAAGTGACAGAAACACCTTAGAGGTTCGATTACTAAATTGGTGTTAGTACTTGAACAGAAAGTTGTATATATATTCAAAACATTTATTGATCTCAAAGTGTATAAATTGTAGGTGACGCCATCCAACAGTTTCAAACAGCCCGCTCCGACCCGAAGTTCCTTAAAAGATCCGTCCAGGCGAAAAAGAACAAGAGGCGGGGAGGGGACCCCGAGGCGGAGGCGGAGTGCACCCACTACGGTGGGTCGTAGTCGATGCACCAGCGGGCCATGAACGTTAGTATTTCCGTACCTTTGATTTTTATATTGGATTCTTATTTAATGTTTTCATTAATTATAAAAATAAATAATAAATCTACATGTACTGTCAACAGGTGAAGAAGAAAACTGGAGAATTCCCTCCTCTTGTGCAGCTATTTCTCGACACGAAGAGTAAGGGGGTCGATGCCACCGGTCGATCATTCGCCACGAAGAAGGATATGGACACTTGGGGTAAGTTTCAAACACAAGACTTCGTTACTTTTTTTTTCTTCAAACAATCAACCTAATCATGACTTCAATTTCTTTCAGAGATCATATTTGGAGGCCACTAGAGCGCCCGAGAATGAAGGTGTGGACCCGAGCACGATTTGGTTTAGAGTCGCGGAGGGATACCGTAAGGGAGCGGTGTACGGTACGGGGAATGCTCATTCCCTGTACTGGACACCACCCAATGTTCGTGGGGGCCATGCGACCTCGACAGAGTGTGTACCATCCAAAATGGCTGAGATGAGGTCGGAAATCCAAGAGGAGAGGGCGCTACGGGCGGCTATGGCTGAAGGAGCAGGATGAGAGGCTGAAGATGCAGGAGTCCGTTAACCTGCAAATTCTGGAAGAGCTACGGCGTCTTAGGAACACGCAGCAGCATAACTGCAACTCCGACCCCACTCCCCGATTCCCGGATCCTAGAGACCCCTTCGGTGACGGTGGTAGTGGTGCGTCAGCTAGTTTCCTTGTTGGCTAAGTAGATTGAATGAAAACAATTTGTAGTTTCTCAATGCTAGTTGAAAAAACAGTTTGTAACAATACTTTTAATTTAGTGTATTCACGACGTTTGCGTACTTGGTTGCCAATTTTGGAATGTGAAGCTTGCGTAACGTTTGGAATGATGTTTGGGATGTATTGTGGTTCTTGGTTTGTTTTATTGTGCAGATTTTGGCTAGAAAAATAATAAATATAACCGGCCTATTTCTGGCACGGTAGCGACTGATATCAGTAGCTAAATTTTCTATTTAGCGACTGAAATCAGTCGCTGTAGGACGCCACGTCGCACCATTTTGCGACTGATTTCAGTCGCTAACTGACGCTTTTAGCGACTGAAATCAGTCGCTAAAATGAGGCCATAGCGACTGAAATCAGTCGCTAAAATGAGGCCATAGCGTCTAACTGTAGCCACTGTTGCTTAGCGACTGTTGACAGTCGCACGTCTCTTTTTAGCGACAGATGTCAGTAGCTAAGCTCAGTCGCCACTGACTTTAACTCTTGTAGTGGCGGTAACATTCATAGTGTCGGCCACATCCCACCCCGCCTTGTGCAGCGCCACCTCAAGGCTCGCACTTACTTCACCGCCCGCATTGGTCGTCGTCGGGTATACGGTTGTGGTCTCATCAAGCACAGCCGCGCGCGGCTTCGCCGCCTCCCAACCCGCCTGTTGTAGAGCCAGTACTACCGTCTGGCTCTCCTAGGGCGATGTCCCACCATTGTAAACGATCACGTCTTCTTCGGTGGCTGGCGAGACTGACTCTGTAGCCAGCTCATCCACAGTCGCCTATGCGTCCGCGGTCTCCCATCCCGCTCGCCGGAGAGCTATCACTACGGTCTTGCTCATACCAACCGATGTTGCACCTTGCAGCCTGCGTCGAGATCTTTACTATGGGGCAGAGTATCTTCGATGTGCGGCTCGTCCGCAACAGGCTCGGGCATAACCTCAGCAGCCTCCTCGTAACCGTCCCCGGCCTCCTCACCCTCACAAAAACCCAGTGACACGAAGCCACCTTCAAAATTACCCTCAACCTCATACCCTCCTCTACTCTCAGCACGAGGTCCCCCACTAAGACCCTCACCCCCTAGACCGAGATCAACATCTTTCAATTCGTCAGCATCTTCCAAGTAACTAGCATCACGTAAGTCTTCCACCACCATGCGTACCTGCTCGAAGACATCAGGACTGCGTTGTTCCTCGCCCTTTTCAAATTGTGTACCGACCTCAAGGACGGGGGCGTTCTGGGTAGTTTGCCTCAACCGGTCGACCAACGAATCAACTTCGTCGACATACCTGAGTACAGCTGGATCCTCCTAGAATTGCTGAGATGAAGGGTGTTGACTTGGAACTGCCAAGTTCCTCGCCGCTATGTCCTTTACAGTTAAGGCAGCTTTCTCACACCACTTGCAAAAGGCGAGCACGCTACTCTGAAACATCAGTAAAAACTCATGGTCGTCCTATTAGTCAGTCAAAGTCAAATCATTAGTTCAGTTAGACAATGAGTGTAAAGTTGTGTGATCCTACAACATAATTAATGTGACTATACAGCATACTGAGTGTGACTATACATCTTCAAGTGTGACTATACAACATAATGATTGTACAAGCTGCGTGATTCTACAACACAATGAGTGTGACTATACAGCATACTGAGTGTGATTATACAACATACTAAGTGTGACTATATATCTTCAAGTGTGTGCCTATACAGCATAATGATTGTACAAGCTGCGTAATTCTACAACACAATGAGTGTGACTATACAGCATACTGAGTGTGACTATACGTCTTCAAGTGTGTGACTATCTAGCATAATGATTGTACAAGCTGCGTGATTTAATAACATAATGAGTGTGACTATACAGCATACTAAGTGTGACTAAACATCTTAAACTGTGTGACTATACAGAATAATGAATGTACTAAATGTGTATGATAATACAACTGAAAGTGTGTGATCCTAAAACATAATGAGTGTGATCCTACAACATAATGACTGTGACTATTCAACTTCAACTATGTGACACTGGTATACAGTCACACTAAATGGTTTATAAACACAGTCACGCAGTCAATTATGTAATGTCGCAGTTGATTTAGTCATAGTCAAGGAAACAATTGAAAACAGTCACACTCAATTGACGGTATAAAGAGTGGCTGCGAGAGAACTTACGTCCATGGCTTTGGACTTCAGTTGATCGTCGCTCTCAATCCCTGATGATAGAGGGACCAGGCCACTTCGCGTGTAATGCTACCCGTACACGCTATTCTTTCTGGACTAGAACGCTGTCTGTCAGAGTGCAGAGTTATAGCGAGCAAACCCTCGTCAACCGTCACCTCACATGTACGTGGGTATGATACCTTTGACCACAACTGATTCCCTAGTGACCCCATCGCTAGTTCCCCATTCAGACGCTGAATTATCCTTCGCGCATCCCAATGCTTGATCAACAGATGGTCGTATCTGCAAGTCTCGCTACGAAAAATCATACCGTTGGAAGTAGGCAATCATGAGAATTGGGATGCATCCGCGGAGGTACTTAGTATGTTCACTTAAGTCACGCGTCTCCTTCCCTACGCATACCAGCTCTTACAGCACGTAAGTGCACCAGTCTTGTTGTCCAATTAATCCCACATCCTCCACCGCGACCAGTAGGCTAAGGTTGAGTGAGTTGTTTGGAGTGAGCGTAAGGAACGACAACAATGCGAACAAGACGAACCTACGTACAAAGTCGTCGTCCGCGGTATCGTTTTCCAGTAACTTTTTGTACACGCACACTAAACCAATCGGTCCGCCAGCTTTGACCACGTCAAACTGCTTCCTCCAGCTATTCTTTAACCTGATTACGTGAGGCGAATCAGCTCCTTTTTGGTTTTTTGTTGGGATTACGCTCACCGGCTGAGGTCCAAAAGGTATTTGGAAGCAATCGTACACGTCGTACTTTGACACCATGAATGCCTCCCGGCGCGAGGTTAAAACATGGCACCCGTCAGAGAACGCATGAAGGAACATAAGCGCATGCTCTATGGGGAACGAATCGAACCTCAACTCCAACAACCTACCGAACCGCACATCACATACTCTTTCTTTTAGCTTAGCCGTCATTTTTGAAATAACTGTGTGCAACCGCCTAGGCCTACAATTCACATCCAGCGGATCTTGTGGTGTACTCTTTTCCTCCTACAACCAGACTTTGAACCGGTTGTATCTGGTACGCGAGCAACAATATGTCATCCAATGACGCGGTCGGCCGTTGTATCTTCCACGACTTTCATCTTCCCACCGCCCTTCTTGCCAACATTTTTCTTCCCACCAGCCTTTTTGCCAACGACGTGATCGGCCGTTGTATCTTCCACGACCTTCTTCTTCCCACTGTCCTTCTTATCAACATTTTTCTTCTCACCAACTATTTCGCCAACGACGTGGTCAGCTGATAGGTAATATTTTTATAGTGATTTACCCCTACCTTTACCCGTTATTTAGTCCGATTTTGTGTCCTATAATTATTATATAGCTCATTGTATGTTATTAAGTGTTAATTAGGGTCCGTTAATTGTTTTAGTTATACTTGTAGTAATAGTTGTTATTTTCCGAGGATTTGGTACTGTTGTGTCTCGTTTATATATCGTAGGTACCATTTCGTTAATAACCGAGGAAAGACGGGTCAAGATGAGTTAAAAGACAACGGAAGACGAGTGTTGGACAGGTCCAAATAAGACCAACTCCAGTCCATTCCAAAAAAGAGAGCCCACGATCTTCCTGTGGACTAGGGAACAAGCACAAGAAAAGAAGAAAAAAAGGGTGTTAAATGTGAATAGATAGGGGCGGCATGACAGGAGGACAAAAATAGAAAAGAAAGGCATTAGGATTAGAGATGAGTAACAGTAGGTGGAACGTAGAAGTATTAAGTTAGGTTTCATGAATTTTCCTTCTTATTAGTTCAAATCTTCAAGGCATTCGTTTACTGCTCGGTGTAATTTTCTTCTCGCTTCTCTTTTATTCTTGTTATTTTCAGTTTGTTTTGTTTAAGAGATTTAGATTATTGTTTTATCAAGTTTGCGTATATTTTATAGTTTGATTATGTTAATTATTGTGTTAGTAGTAGTGGGTAATTCAATTAGTTTAGTTTTAATAATGTCTTAAGGAGTAATTTCTAGGGTTAGGGTTAGCATGGTTCGTCTTAAGTTGATTTAATTGTTGATTAAACGTTATTAATCTCCGTTTGAGCGTTATATCTGTATGATTCACTTGTCCTGACCAGATTAGCAAATCAATTTAGTTGACCTGAACTTAAGATCGAGAGCTGAGTTTAGGTTAGACTTGCGTTCATTGGAGTAGGTCGACCTAGTAAGTAGCGAGAGCCCGCTAAGACCGTCCTATGGTAGATAGAGACTCGAGAGAGCCTATCTTATGCCTATTACTGACCTTAATCAACTATTTTATGAGTCTGACAACTCCCCTGAGACTACCTTGTTGACCTTGACCCTAGTCCTTTTTATTATATTTGTTACCGTTTTTTTTTGTTAGTTTAGTTCATTAGTTTAGACTTTTTCAACCCAAACCGAATTTCTCCGACTAATACTTTAACTAGACCGACACTTTTCATTTAGCTCACCGTCCCTGTGGATTCGATACCCGACTTACCCTAACTACCCAGTTAGTAGAGTTAGGTTCTTGTTTGATTGTGGGGATCCACGACAAATCTCTACATCAAAATGGCGCCGTTGTCGGGGATGGTGCTTAGTTAGATATTGGTCTTAATCTAGTTGGAGTTTTTGTTGTTTTTCTTTTCCTTAAAAAAAAACAAACAAAAAGATAAACTTATAAGTTCCTGTACGTTGTTTACTTCATCATCATTTTTGTTATTATTATTATTTTTTCTTTACTTGATTTTTTTTCTTTTCCTCCTTATCTTGAGTTGTATATATCTTTCTTCTTCTTATTCTCACCATGCCTACTCTAGCAGATCATTTTACACCAAAACCTGAGATGTTTGTTTCACCTATTAACCTTGGAAATTTGGAGGGTCTTGACTTCTATATTGACCCGGGATTTATTGAGTTGGTGGAGCAGAATGCCTTTCACGGGTTCGAGAGTGAGGATGTGTATAAACTTCTTAAGAGATTTGTGGATTATTGTAGTTTTGTGAGGAGAGGTGATTTACCCATTGAGACGATATTTCTCATGCTTTTTCCCTTTTTTCCTTAAAGGCGATGCTTGGGAATGGTTATACTTACACCCTTCTAACACCTTCTTCTCCTGGGAACCATTAGCTCTTGCCTTTCTTAGGAATTACTTTCCTCCTGCTAAAACCGCTAAGTTTAGACAAGACATTCTTAACTTTAGACAGGGCGAGTTTGAGAGTTTGAGTGCTTCTTGGAGTAGATTTAAGAGCCTATTGAGAGCTTGTCCCCATCACGGCATACCACTTTGGCTTACTACACTGACATTTTTTGATAACTTGCTTCCTTGTGATAGAGATTTGATACTTACTGCGTCTAATTGGAAATTCTATGATTTGGAAGTCGAAGAAGCTCATATTTTGATTGAAAAAATAGTCAGTGGCCATGACCATCGGGCATTTGGGAGAGGACCACAACCTAGAGATGACCCACATATTCCTTCTTTGTTAAGTCAGGGGGTTGATTCCTACTCTCTTGGTGAAGTGTATGATGCTAGTGTATGTCATGTTTCCCCTCCCTGTGTCAATGTGAGTGTTATGCATGATATTCCATCTTCCCCACCCCTTGTGAACATAATTGATGATGAAGATGATGATTATGTGTATGATTTTCAATCTCACCATGTTGACGCTGAAAATGAAGTGCAGGATTTCTCATTGGGTGATTGTTTTGAGAATCCTATGTTTGAGGATGTAGTTGATGTTGAAATGATGCAGAATCCTCTCTTTGACTTCATGGTATTAGAGGGGGCTGGTGATGATAATGATGCTCTCCTTGATTCCTTACACTTTGACACTACTTCTTATGAATCTATGCTTGACGATACTCGGGATTGTGATGGTTTCTTTGAGAAAACTATTTTAGAGAAATTTGTTGAGGATGAATCTCTTTCACCTATTGATTGTCTTGACCTTATTTCTCATAGCCCTTCGTTTGAGCTCATGATAAGTGAGGTGGACTGTGACGGTTCTATCCAAAAGAACAGTTTGCTTTTAGACTTGTCCCATATGGAAACTGTTACGGAGAGCACTGAAGACGGATATATTACCACCTCTCCGAGGAGAAGTGAAAGTGGTAAGATGGGTATATTGAGTGGTTTTGTGGTATTAAACCCCTTTCTTGTGCAATTTGATTCTAATGATGAACCTTGTGGTGAAATTGTGATTTTCGGTATGCACATCTTGTCTCATAAACCACTTATTAGCCTTCTTACCTCTGTTATCCACTATCGGTCATGCTTATTAATATTGATTCATTATGACCATTTTGGTGATGACTGGTCTAGCTTGTTTGACAAGCTAATGCGGTCCTTGACCAGTTTTTTAAACAATTTGTTAGCTTGTTGAGATATATTGGTACCGTGTATATATGCTTCTTTGCTTGTTTGTGTTTTTTTTTTGGTTTTTTTTGTGTGTGTAGGTATTATGTGAGCTTCAAGAAATCGACAATAGATGACGGGTACGAGAACAAGAATCTACGGTCACTTCAATCTAGTAAGTTCTTTACCCACCATTTCTCTTTTCCCTCCCAAGTTCTTGAACATTGAGGACAATGTCCGATTTAAGTGTGGGGGAGGATTTGTTGTTGGTTGATTGGAGTATTTTGTGTCGGTTTGTGTTTTTTTAATCGTAGTTTGTTGTTTTTTTTGTGTTAAAAAAATGCCAAAAATACAAAAAGATTTTGTTTTTCGTTTTCTTCACTCGTTTTCATTGATTTAGTCGTTTTTCTAACTTTTAATTTTTGTGTAAATAATGATTTTTAGACACTCGATCGTTGCAATTGTTCGTTATATATCAATTGGTCTCCCACTGTAAGTCGCTCGAGGGTGTGTACTTCACTTGTTCCATTTTCCACCTCCCGTGATGTGATGTGACTTTAGTTGACTTGTCTAGGTGACGGTGATCCAAGTGACTTTCTTTTTTGCGATCCATTCTACTTATCATCTTTTATCAGGAAGAGAGTGGCGTTACAAATTCTGCTCGATCTTTCCACACAAATAAGTGCATGTTTGTAAGCACCGAAAAAAACAATCACAAAAATATCAAAAAGACAAAAATAAGGGGGAGATGAAAAAAAATGAAAAAGGAAAAAATTGAAAAGGAAAAAGAAAAAAAAAGTACGGAAATTTCCCATGGTACCCTCGAACTATGTCACATTACACATGGTACCCCTACTTTTAAGTTTGTTCACATGGTAACCTTGAGTTTTATAGTTTAGTTCCCGATTTGCCCTTACCCAAATTTCTGTCATGACGCCGTTAAATTATGACCAAAATTAATTACATCACTCAACAACTACTTTTCAAAAGGAAAGGTGTTCTAATGGTAACTCTAAGGTTTCATAGTTGTTCCCATAGCACCCTTAAGTTTTCATAGTTGTTCCCATAGTACCCTTAAATTTTCATAGTTGGTCTCATGGTACCCCTGAAAGGAAAGCAACGACTCATTGAAGCAAAGCAACGACTAGTTTACTGAACTAGCCGTTACACAAGTGCTTATAAATTCACTCCCCTTTCAATTTTGGCAGAAAAAGATCACACAATCCACACTTACTCACTCAAGCTTCTCACCTCCTTCTTCACTTGTACAAAAAAAAGGAAAAACTTCACCACCATAACCTTGAAGCTCGATCATCCGAAAACATCAAATTTTTCCTTTTTTTGTACAAGTGAAGAAAGAGGTGAAAAGGTTGAGTGAGTGTGGATTGTTTGTTCTTTTTCTGCCAAATGGAAGGGGAAGTGAATTTATAAGCACTTGTGTAACGGTTAGTTAAGTAAACTAGCCATTGCTTTGCTTCAATGAGTCGTTGCTTTCCTTTCAGGGGTACCATGAGAACAACTATGAAAAACTTAAGGATGCCATGAGAACAACTATGAAAACTTAAGGGTACCATGGTAACAACTATGAAAACTTAAGGGTACCATGGGAACAATTATGAAAACTTAGGGATAACATGGGAACCCCTCTCCTTTTGAAGAAAATTAGTTGTTGAGTAATATAATTAAATTTGGTCATAATTTAACGACGTCATGACAGAAATTTGGGTAAGGTCAAATCGAGAACTAAACTATAAAACTCAAGGTTACCATGGGAACAAACTTAAAAGCAGGGGTACCATGTGTAATGTGACATAGTTCGAGGGTACCATGAGACTTTTCCAAAAAAAAGTATGATTCCTCCTCGAGTTAGCTATTTTTAATCATATTTTCCCATTTTGGATCGTTTATTCTTGTCACTTTGGTTCATTAGGACGATCCTTGACTCTTTGAGTCGAGACGAGTTTTTCTAGTGTTAATTACGTCATGGGAGTACTCATTCCGCTTCCATCTCATACCCTTGACATAGCATGGACCGAAACCGATGGATGTATAGTGTCGATTGCAACCGTCTTAGTTTTTGATTATCATTGTTTATACTTGAGTTGAATTTTAGAATTTTGACTTTTGATTAGAAAGCTTGTGATGTAAATTTTTCATGTAAGTAGTCTGTGTCTGTTAGCTTTTCTAGTTGTCTTTCTTTACGGGTCGTTAGTTTGGTTTAGTGAGCTTACTCGAGGACGAGTAAGGGTTAAGTGTGGTGTGGGGGAGTTAGTTTCTTAACGGCGCCATTTTGATGTAGAGATTTGTTGCGGACCCCCACAATCAAACAAGAACCTAACTCTACTAACTGGGTAGCTAGGGTAAGTCGGGTATCGAATCCACAGGGACGATGAGCTAAATGAAAAGTCTCGGTCTAGTTAAAGTATTAGTCGGAGAAAATCGGTTTGGGTTGAATAAATCTTAACTAAAGAACTAAACTTACAAAAGGGGAAAACGTTAACAAATATAATAAAAGGGACTAGGGTCAAGGTCAGCAAGGTAGTCTCAAGGGAGTTGTCGGACCCATAAAATAGTTGATTAAAGTCAGTAATAGGCATAAGATAGGCTCTCTCGAGTCTCTATCTACCATGGGACGGTCCTAGCGGGCTCTCGCTACTTACTAGGTCGACCTACTCCAATGAACGCAAGTCTAACCTAAACTCGGCTCTCGATCTTAAGTTCAGGTCAACTAAATTGATTAACTAATCTGGCCAGGACAAGAAAATCATGTGATTAAAACGTTCAAACAGAGATTAATAACAATTAATCAACAATTAAATCAACTCGAGACAAAACCCAAATTAAGACGAACCGTGCTAACCCTAACCCTAGAAATTACTACTCTAACATGATTGAAATTAATCTAATTAATCTACCCAATGAAATTAAACACGAAATAAGCATGATTATACAGTAAAGATTAAAACTTTAATCTAGCTATTACCAACTAAAATATAAAATAGAACTAGAAATAATTAAGAGAAGAAATTATACGAACTGGAATAGCAATGGTTGAATCAAAATGAAGAAGAATTAATCTTGGAATGTATTCGTAGAGTAAACAGCTGTTTCAATCTAAAGTACGAGTGTCCTCACAAAATCCTACTGAGGAGTAATTCCTAAACTAACACCCTACTTCCTCCTCTTTTCTACGTACCCCCCTCTACTCCTCCTTTTGTTTATGTTTTTATTTGTGATTGGGCCCAATGGATTGATACAGTACACCAAGAATCCACCAAAAGCAAAGTCATGGGTAAATTTCTGCACAAATTTGGACCGTATGTAGATGGCCAATTATCCGCTATCTCATATTTGTCTTGGTTTCCTTTCATTGACTCGTCTAATCGTCTTGACTTGCTTTCTTCTCGAGCTGCTACGACCTACAAGACAAAATAATGTGGAGCAGTAGCAAATTCTCGGAAAAAAACAATTATTACTACAATTATAACTAAAACAACTGACGGACCCTAATTAACACTTAATAATAAATAATGAGCTATATAATAGTTATAGAACACAAAACCGGACTAAATAACGGGTAAAAGTAGGGGTAAATCACTACTAAAATATCACTTATCATCAGCTGCTACATCTTCCACGACCTTCTTCTTCCCACCGTCCTTTGTACCAACAATTTTCTTCCCCCCAACCATTTTGCTGCAATAACGACATGCGTAATGAGTGTGACTGTACAACTGAATATGTGACTAAAATGAGTGTACAACATAAAGCATGACTATACAACTTCTACTTTGTGATTCTACAACATAATGAGAGTGACTATACAACTTCAACTGTGTGATTCTACAACATAATGAGTATGACTATACAATTCAACTGTGTGATTCTACAACATAATGATTGTGACTATACAACTTCAACTATGTGATTCTACAACATAATGAATGTGACTATACAACTTCAACTGTGTGACTATACAACCTAATCTATGTGACTAAACAACTAAAACCGCCAAATGAACAAAAACATATAGTTAATTATACTTCAATCATCATTAGCAAAGTCACATCTATGATTAGAAAGATGATTACACCCACTAATCAGTGCAAGAATGAGTGCGACTCTACAACATAATGAGTGTGACTATAAAATATCACCTGTGTGACTATACAACTAAAACCACATAGTTAATAATACAATGAAAAATAAAAGCCATATAGTTAATTATACTTCGATCATCATTAGCAAAGTCACATTCATAATTGGAAAGATATTTATACCCACTAATCAGAAAGATGATTATGTGAACTTGAACATGAAAAAATCAGATGACTATACACACTAATCAGCCAAAAAAATATGACTATATGAACTTGAACAAGGAAATACCAGGTCACTACATCATTAATTTTAGGATTAGGGAGAGATTCAGATTATATCCGCTAATATATTACATCAACAAAGAAATAAAATCTTTATACATGATTATATCATGTACAAAAGGTTAGAGAGAGATTCAAATAATTTTAGGGTTTAACCACTAAAACGATGATCAAAGTTTATGCATGACCATAACTTGATATGATGATCGGAGTTATTGACAGAGTATGTTGGGTTAAAAACGGAGTATGATCAGAGTTATTGATGGAGCTTATTTGATGGAGTTTTGTTAGAGAGAGATTTTAGTTGTTAGAGGGAGTGGGAGTAGTATGTGATAGTGTGGTTGAAGAAATGAATTCAAAAGGAAGGGGATTGGGAAGGATAGTAGGCAGGAGAAAGTAGAGGGAAGTAATGACAGTGATTGATGTTTGGTTGAGGGGAAGGGTTGGTGTGCGATGTCTGGCAGAGTTGATGTCGGTCTTCCCTTTTTTTCTTAAATTGAAGCCCATTCACCCATCCATCCATCTTAGGATGAAGAGTAAGGGACTTCCAGGAAGTTAGTAACTTCCCAGAACCCCTCTCTCTCTCTATATATCTCTCTCTCTCTCTCTATATATATATATATATGAATTTTATTAAAGAGGACTATTCATTACAATAACCGTTCTAATTGTAATCCAATTAAATAGTATGGTTATGTCTATAATCGCGCTGTTTGTAAAGAGTTAAATAGGACAGTTCCGCCTTTAACCGTCCTATTTGCAAACAATTAAATATGACAGTTTGACCTTCTTTGAACCGCGCTATTTGATTTAATAAGACATTGACCTAGGGAACGGTTCCTTATCTAATATAGGATGGTTACGAAGCATCCTATTTAATCTTATTTGTAGTAGTGAAGGTTGATTGGGTGAGTCATGCTTGAAGAGACTTAGAAACTTGTTATAGTAGGAGTTGGAATTGTTACAGTCTGAAACTAGATATTACAGTCTGACTTTGAATGTTACAGTCCTGTTCACAGATGTTACAGTCCTTGAAGTTCCGGGATAGAATTTGTGTCAAAAAGATTTTGTGTCGCGTGCCTGATTTGCTTTGAAAGTACTTTTCTAAAATATTTTCTATAAGTTTTATGGAAATAATATTCCATTGAATTTTGGAAATATTTTATTGTGTTTTAATTAAGGCAAAACTCTTTCCTAAATAATATTACTTTATGGAAATAAGATCTAATTATATTGATATAGGTTAGTTGGTGAACAGTAATCACAATATGGTTAGGAAAGTAATTCCTACTACACGTGAGATCTTGTGTTTTTACCAAAGATAAGAACAGTAAGTCATGGTACTCTTGACCACATGATCACAACACTGTCGCCGCGTCGCTCTGATACCATTTGTAACACCACAACCACCACTTGTGGACTGTGGTATCACTCATGGCGCTCAACAGGTCGTGTACTGTCCCCACAAATCAACACGGGTCTTTTCCAGCGCAATTTGACCTCACTCATGCGCATCTCAGAACCTTCTCAGGAGGTCACCCATCCTTAGACTACTCTCAGCCAAGCACGCTTAAATGCAAAGTTCTTTTGCATGGATAACTAGAAAAGAAAGTGCACTTTGTTGACATGAGTAGTACTATCAATCCCTTTAAGCACTCATCCGAGCCTGTCAAACCATATCCAATACACGCTCCTCTGAGCACCATATCCAATATATACTCTTTAAACTCACCATATCCAATATATACTCTTTAAACTCGGGGTATTACACATATGCTGGGGTGGGGTCGTTGTAATCCCCTAAAAATTCTAGCGCGATACAGTGGCGGAAACACTGTAGAGTCGGGATTAAAACACACAGAACTATGTCTTAATAAATTAAATTGGTAAAGTCAAACATGCGCCATATATAAAAATGGCTAAAATTTAAAACAATCCATAAAGAGGGTAAACAATCCTAAAAACATGATTATTAAAAGATCAGCAGGATCCAAGACTGCTCGCTAGCCCACACCCACCGGAAAATAAACACGTATACCTGCCATGTTAAAACATAACAGCCACAATCAGTGGGGAGCAACGTCAACGTTCTCCCAGCCGTATAACAGGATTTTAAAACAGTAATTACTAATATAGGAAAATAATAAAAGTGGAAAACAGTAAAACATCATATTAAAATAAGGTTTAGCGTCAAACAAATTATTCAAAAGGGTTTCCGAAGAAACATAAAGATATTTGCCAACCTGCGCCAATTTATATCGATAATAAATAAAATAATCAAAATGGCGTTATGGATAGGATTAATGTAGAATCTAGACTTTCACTAGGATAATACTAAAAACTAGTTTCGAGAACTTAGTCAAAACAAATTAGACTTAGGTCTCTAACTAGGCAACTCAACCATAACAGGACTGCGTGCAGCGAGGTCCTGGCTTAAGTAATGCACACCCCTCCTGGATACAAACCATACCCAGTTCAACCCGACGCGACTTATACGATGCGATATCTAAGTTTAAGGTAAATATACACTCTCCTGAACACAAACCATGCTCAGTTCAACAACCAATGCGCCCCATAAAGACACACCAGCCTTACAGTTGATGGCAAAACGTACATCCCAGACTATATTACTCTAAACCCACACTTGTCCTTATTCCATAACTCCAAAACAAACCATTATCGATATTTAAAAGATGTATTCATCATAAACAATATGAGGATAAAAGAAGTAAACATTTATATTCTAAAAGAGGAAACTTTCTATTTTAGGAAACTTCTATTTTAGGAAACTTCTATTTTTAGGAAACTTCTATTTTTAGAGACTTTACTAAAATAGCATCATATCAAAGTAGTGAAAATATTAGTTCATACTAATACCACATTTTAGTAAACGATATAGATTTTTAAAACTAATACTTTCGGCCTTAACGATATTAATTATTAAAGTAAGAACATTTGATTTTATGAAACTATTAAAATATCGTACAAGTGTTATAAAATGATTAGAAACATCTTAAATATTTTAATATTACTAATTAGGGTGTTTTCAAAAGTTATAAAGCTAAAATTCCCTAATTATTATTAGTTTCGACGATAAAATTATAAATAGGATTTTACGGCAAACATCAAATTAAATATTTGAACGTCTTTATTTAATTAAACCAACAAATATATTTAGAGTATGTTAAGGCATGATTTAACTCCTAAAGTTTCAGATTTAAATACTTTCAAAATTGCTGGAATAATAATTCTCTTAGGTAAGACGAAGCAATTTAGCGATAAATCACAATTTGTCCGAAATCAATATTTATTAATTAAAGACTATAATAAATAGTACAAAAATTACGTAAAATAGTTAAATTATATTTATGGACATTCTGTCCAGAAAAGAAAATTTCCAGAATTCTAAAAACTCGGTTTTTAAAGCGTTTTCTCGTTAATCGTCCAATCTCGACAATAACGATTAATAAAAATAGTAATTACAAAACGATTTAAGTATTAATATCCAAAAGTTATTATTACACTTTAAAATCCTGATTTTACAGAATATAATTTTTTTCCAGATTTTTCCAAAATCCAGATTCAACAAATTTCAACAAAACCGTCATTTAAACCCGTTTTCGCAATTAACGATTTTATTAATAAACCTATCGTTCCTAACATTTTATTAAGGCACTAAAAATCATAATAATACATTTTAATATGAAATCATCAGAATCATAAATTTTTCCAGATTTAAACCAAAGACCAGAAATCGAGAATTTAAACAACAAACACGGTTTTAACGATAAACGATGATTTAAAGTGATTAATTAATTCATCCACTTAACAATTCCGAAAAATTACGAAAAAAATCAGAAAATTCTATTTCACCAGAAAGTTTCACCACGTCAAAAATCAGATTAAAATAAAATGTTTAAGTACTAGAACTAAAAATCGGTTTTTAATCGTTTTTGTTCGAAAACGATAATAATTCAATAATCGATATCAAAAATATCAGAAAAATACTAAATTACTAAAAATCATCAAAAACAACATTTTTACAGAATATAAACATATATTACATGTTTAGGCCGATTATTACGATTTTACAAATTAATATAACAGTTTAATCGTTAATCTTGTAAAAGCGATAAAAATATCGAAACATGCAAAATTTCAACTTTAAAATTTTTTCCAGAATTCGTGACATACATATATTGTCAAAATAAAATATAAAAATATATACATGCAAATACTCAATTAAAATCTTGTAATACCGAGTAACATCGACGTTACCTCTACTCCAAGTCTGAATCAACGATATATTCGTCGGCTTCGGGATCGTCCAAAAATCCTACCAAACACGTAAATCATGGCAGAAAAATACCATGAGAAAACTAATAAAAATCAAGGTAAAAATTGATCGAAAATGATGTCGATTAATACCTTAACGAAGGAATCGGAAAGAGGATTATTATGACGATAAAAATGATGCGATTGGGACTTGAAATGGAGCAAAAATCAGCCTAAGGAGGGTATGAGGTACACGGCCAAAATAGAGAGAAGAAAGAAGTGATGAATATTTTTGTTAATGCAAAAATGAATGTGGAGTGAAGGAGGAGATGGAGGTTACTACACTTAAAGGAGTAAGCATGAATTAAGGCTTCAAAATGAGGAATCCAAAATGTACCTAGACCTATAGTTGGCCGGCCAAAAGGATAAGAGAGGGAGTAAGAAAAGTTTTGACATAAATGCTACAATGAATGAAAATGATTTATCTTATGATTACGTTTTAATGTGATAAAATGAAACGTTTAAATAAAATGTAATAAAACTTGTGACCAAGAGCTTAGTCGGTCCAAAATGTGAGGAAACAGTCTCAAATAATTTATAAGTTGATAAAAAGTATAATCGTAAAATAGTTAAAGGCATTTCGAAGTAATTCGAGTAAACCTCGCGTAAGAAAATAATTATTCGCGAAGCTTCGTAATAAAAATCATTAACAACTAATTTTTTGTAAATAAAAATATTTACTAGTTGAAAATATTATAGAAACGTATTCAAACATTTTTAGGAAAAGGAATAACTTAAATCCAAGCTTAAAAATGTCAATTCGGAGAGAAATAGAATTCCTCGCGTAAAAATTACTTAGTTTACGAAGAAACCAAATAAATGGATTTAAAAGAATTTTAAATCTTTAAAATTAAAAATAGAAATTATTAAACTCAAAAATTAAAATAAAGCTTAGTAAAATGATAAAATATGAGGCCAAAAGTGACAGAGTTAAGACGAAGTCCTAACAGAAAGAATAAAATGCTTAGGAAAAATAGCGGGTGTTACAATCCTCCCCACTAAAAGAAAGTTTCGTCCTCGAAACTAAGAATAAGCAGATAGGAAATCGAGGTTTACCTTACTCGAAGAGTTGAGGATGCTTAGCTCGCATCGAAGACAAATATCTATTCCAAGAAGAATTGGGCTAACCAACCCGAAGTTTAGAATCTTTTGATTAATGAAATCGTAAAGTAAAGTTATTTGATAAAATAACAACGTTAAATAACATTTGTAAACAAACTCGAAGGAAATAGGATAACCAAAATATTTTGAAAACAAAAGTAAAATATTTTGATTAAGAAATTCGATATTATTCTTTTTTTTTTTTTGATGAAACAAAATTTAGTTTGGAGAAATCAAATTTTGTAGTTAGTAAAAATCGCACTAGCCGTCAAATATTTACAATAACAGATTCAAAAGTCCACCAACAATAAAATGAAAATCAATTCTCAAAACGTTAAAATTTCGAAAATGTTATCAAAGTAATTATGAAAGTTTTCAAAAATGTTATCAAACTTGAACATACAAAATAATTTCGACAATGTTAAAACGTTTTACATAACAATTCTATACAAATTGAAGTACTTGGAAATATAAAAGTCTTCATAAAATTTTAATCGCTTGAAAATCAAAAATTAAAAATGATTTCGAAATAGTTTAAATAAATTATTAAGGCATTTTGAAATAGATCTAAATATAAATATCAATCAAAGATAAAACAAAGTGAAGTATATAGTTCTTAAATTATAAAATAAAAATGTTAAATTTCACGATAACTCAAAATGTTAAATTGCTCAAAGTTTTTACAAAATGGGGAGTTTAAAAATTTGAAATCATGCTTCAAAATGTTAAAATTTCATGAAAATCAAAATTTTTAAATTAGTCCAGCTTTTTACAAAACGGGCAAATTCACAATTAGAAATTATAACTCAAAATGTTAAAATTTTACGATAGTCCAATTTTTTTTAAAGTAGTCAAACTTTTTATAAAATAGGGAGTTCGAAAAATAGTTAACGGGCAAATAGAACAAGGATAAATAAATTAAAAATAAGAGCTTTCAAAATCGACAAAGGTTGAAGGGATTGGCAGGAGTTACCGTAACAGAATTCAAGAGGAGCAGAAAGAAAGACGGAGTTGAGAATCAAAAAGAGCTCTCAAGGATTATGGAAGAAATTAATTATCTCGAGATTCCTAGCACGACTTCCACAAACACGGGTTCCTAATTCCCATCAAATAACGCTAAGTCCAAAATCAGTACAGGGTGGTCCTACTCAATCTAAAACCTCCAAAAACATCAACTGCTATAGCCTCCAAAATTAAGCCTTACATACTTATATAATCTTTCAATTAGTATGGTAAGAATCCACAAACGATTTAGACTAATCCATTAATTAAGATTCCAACAGTCATCAAAACATACCCAAACTTGTAATCACTAAGGCTCGTAATTCAAAGTTCATAAGGTCTGAACTCGAGGTATACTTCAAATTTCTCGAGTAAGGAACACTAACTAAAACCCACCAATTAATAAAGTTCGGACACGAAATCCTCAAAGATGATCACCGACATATTTATAATACCACAAGTACAGAAGTTGGGGAAGTACAATAAATCCTCAAACACGCTCAAACCTATAGGTAATGGCGCAAACACTCACATTTTCAAACACATCATTCGATTAATGTTTCCAAGAAGTCCATCAAATTTCTAATCGTAATGGTGCAACCACAAAATATTTAATAACTCAACAAAGCCACAATCTCGTTGGTCTAAGGTTCCGAACTATAAATCCATTAAGATGATTGACATCAAAATGTTCCTCAAAACAACGCTATAAATCCAACCTCTAATGGCAATATGTTTCTCCTTTTCAAGGTTAACAACAATTTATTCAATTTAGATCACTCAACTCCAAAGTTCCTAGGTTACAACTTTAACCAACGATTAACGATCTAATCCTTAAGAAACACGGGTAATCTATGTTAACCAAAATTTCTAACGGTATTAATGAAAACCTTCTATGGTACCACAACACTCAGGTTAACAATTTAAACAGTACTCTATGATCCCAAACATTCCCGATGCATCCATCAAATAACATTTAGGTAGGAATCTCAAAATTCTATTATTAGCTACACTTGGTTCGGTTCTAGGTTAAATTAGGTACTAGGTATCCATCAAATACGATATACTCTTACTACCCCAAAATATATTCAACTCTAAGTCCTCCAAATAATCAAGTAACCTATAACCCAAGGTTCAGAGTCTAAAGTACCAACCTAATTCCATTAATTGACAATTTATTATTCAAATCGATCCTCAAAAGCTTACTAAGATAGATAACAAGGTATAACTCACAACCCTCAAGCCCTAGGTAACAAGGGTTTACTAAACCTCAAACATCTATATCCTTTCACGGGGTTCACTGAGACAGAAACCGGTCTAACAAAAGAATCTCAAGAGAAAGATGGTAGAATAGAAGAATAGAACAAGGATTCACCAAGAGAATGAAGATGAGAATATATAAGAGGAGAATTGGAAGAAATAGGGAAAGGAAGAAAAGAATCGATGATCCTATATTACTAAGTTCTTGAACCAGAAGAGAATCTTCGGGCCTCCCGAGTTCACGAGGGAATCCAAAATGGATTACTTCATCTTCTTGTAGAGGAACGAGCACGCAAGTCATGGGTCGCTCCATCTGGATTTACTGCGACATCATGGAACATGAATCTACTCTTGATCATCTTGCCTGTAGCTTAAGTAAACTAAACCGAAGCTAAAAGTCATTATCGAAATCTTTCTTGGAGCACCTAGTTGTCCACTCGAGTTAGCAGGTGTTGAGAGTGCTAAGTAGGTCTTGTCCCGATCTGGAGCAGCATATCAGCAACTTGTTCTTTCATCTTCTTCGACATATAAAACAATTATTCAATGCTAATCATTGAGTTCAGGAACAGACAATCTTAACAGTTAAGTTCTTATTTGTTTCTACCATCTCTAATAATATTTTTATTTACTGTTTAAATAATTTACTGGTATTTTCCCTAATTTCAGGTGTAAGCGTTGGGAGCAGTGATGCTCTGATACCAACTGTAATCCCCTAAAAATTCTAGCGCGATACAGTGGCGGAAACACTGTAGAGTCGGGATTAAAACACACAGAACTATGTCTTAATAAATTAAATTGGTAAAGTCAAACATGCGCCATATATAAAAATGGCTAAAATTTAAAACAATCCATAAAGAGGGTAAACAATCCTTAAAACATGATTATTAAAAGATCAGCAGGATGCAAGACTGCTCGCTAGCCCACACCCACCGGAAAATAAACACGTATACCTGCCATGTTAAAACATAACAGCCACAATCAGTGGGGAGCAACGTCAACGTTCTCCCAGCCGTATAACAGGATTTTAAAACAGTAATTACTAATATAGGAAAATAATAAAAGTGGAAAACAGTAAAACATCATATTAAAATAAGGTTTAGCGTCAAACAAATTATTCAAAAGGGTTTCCGAAGAAACATAAAGATATTTGCCAACCTGCGCCAATTTATATCGATAATAAATAAAATAATCAAAATGGCGTTATGGATAGGATTAATGTAGAATCTAGACTTTCACGAGGATAATACTAAAAACTAGTTTCGAGAACTTAGTCAAAACAAATTAGACTTAGGTCTCTAACTAGGCAACTCAACCATAACAGGACTGCGTGCAGCGAGGTCCTGGCTTAAGTAATGCACACCCCTCCTGGATACAAACCATACCCAGTTCAACCCGACGCGACTTATACGATGCGATATCTAAGTTTAAGGTAAATATACACTCTCCTGAACACAAACCATGCTCAGTTCAACAACCAATGCGCCCCATAAAGACACACCAGCCTTACAGTTGATGGCAAAACGTACATCCCAGACTATATTACTCTAAACCCACACTTGTCCTTATTCCATAACTCCAAAACAAACCATTATCGATATTTAAAAGATGTATTCATCATAAACAATATGAGGATAAAAGAAGTAAACATTTATATTCTAAAAGAGGAAACTTTCTATTTTAGGAAACTTCTATTTTAGGAAACTTCTATTTTTAGGAAACTTCTATTTTTAGAGACTTTACTAAAATAGCATCATATCAAAGTAGTGAAAATATTAGTTCATACTAATACCACATTTTAGTAAACGATATAGATTTTTAAAACTAATACTTTCGGCCTTAACGATATTAATTATTAAAGTAAGAACATTTGATTTTATGAAACTATTAAAATATCGTACAAGTGTTATAAAATGATTAGAAACATCTTAAATATTTTAATATTACTAATTAGGGTGTTTTCAAAAGTTATAAAGCTAAAATTCCCTAATTATTATTAGTTTCGACGATAAAATTATAAATAGGATTTTACGGCAAACATCAAATTAAATATTTGAACGTCTTTATTTAATTAAACCAACAAATATATTTAGAGTATGTTAAGGCATGATTTAACTCCTAAAGTTTCAGATTTAAATACTTTCAAAATTGCTGGAAAAATAATTCTCTTAGGTAAGACGAAGCAATTTAGCGATAAATCACAATTTGTCCGAAATCAATATTTATTAATTAAAGACTATAATAAATAGTACAAAA